>MU172917.1:1363497-1474360 GCA_016695475.1 Suillus decipiens | reverse complement strand
GGGTCGGGTGAGGGATTCACCGGTTTCACCGTGCCAGGCGATGAGCTCTCCGTGTCCATCGCCGCTTGCTATTATCTGACCATCTCGTAATACAGCCAATGCGCGCACCCAACCGCTATACCCCTCCATCTTCTTCAACACAACACCTGTGGTTAAATCCCAAAGATGAAGTGTCCTGTCATTCGAGCCCGTAACAATTCGTCGCCTACCAGGGAGCACTGAGACTGCGCTTACGCACTGCACATGACCTTCAAAAACTCGAAGGGGTGTGGTCCTTGGATTAAGCTGTAGCATTTAGCTGGAGATTGATGGTGTTCAGCACAGCTGATAGAGTGTGGGCAAAGCACCTGCTTCACGAATCACCACGTGACGCTAATCTCCAATAGACGCCCATTTGTTGTCACTCTTGCGAAGACTCTTCGGATGGAGGAATCAGGAAACCATCCTGAGTGAATTTTCATTGAAGGCCTATTCCGATGGAAAAACAACCTTCTCGTTAGCAGATTTCGAACCTGCACACTGGTTCAAGAAGAACGGACTTTGACTCTGTTGTGGTAATACTAGGCCAAGATTGGTTGAGATTTCCGGGTCGGACCTCCGAGGAAACTATCCATGAGTGAATGTCAAGGTGTGCCAACAACACATCCTGTGTCGCAGTAATGTTCTTCTGCATCGTACTGTCCCGTGAACACTCACATGTGGGCGTTATTGTGTACAGACATATATCCTCCCCATGTCCCTGAAACTTGTACTTTCGAGCAAAAACAACCCTGTTCGATAAGTCATCAGGCTTCGAACCTGCATCCGAAGGTCGACTTGAATGAGGATCAGATTTCGAATCTGTTGTGCTAACCACTTTGGCCAGGATAAAGTTGTGATAAGGCTTAAGGAAATTATCCATGAGCGAATGGCTGGAGGGTGTGTTTTAATAGAAAAGAAACTGTCGTTTGGCAACTTGCGCAGTCTACAGATTTCGTTGAGCAACCAGTTCATATGAGACAAGAAACTGTCCCGTGAGTGAAGGAAAAATTATTTGAACTAGTAGCCCGAAGAGAACGATTCTGTTGTGTTAGCCACGCGCCGGGACGAAGTTGAACATGAAGGAAAATTCATTTGCGGGCAGTGGGCAGGTTTCGAACTTAGGTTACCGGTAGTCTAAGATTGGTCTAAGAGCATCTCACGTAAAAGATACTGGTTCAAGGCACGTGGCAAAAGGAAAAAGATCGTCGAGCAGGTTTCTAATAATCTGCGATTGTTAGAACTAGTAATTGGCCAGCGTAACTTCAGCGCTCTTGAGTCGGTTTAATTTCTCTATTAATATGAGTACTTACACTCTACTAAACGTATGTCAAGCTGACCACAATCTCCCTCGAATGGCAAATACATTTCGTTTCATAAATCATATACATATACGTATACATATACATAACACACGACATACACGAGTAGGTGAACCAGCACCTCTTCACAAGTTAATATCCGTCTCCATAAAATCACCGGTGACCACCCTGTTGAAACCAATCAGCTCCCGTCTCTGGAACGATGCCCATTGGGTCACTTGTGTCAACGATGCGGCGGTAACGGCCACCCGCACGTACATCGAGAGGACGACCTTGGGCCAATGCCATATGGATGTGCCATTGAAGTGTCTTTTCGGGACACCGCGGCTCGTCCATGTCAAAGTGCATGGGACGCATACACTCTGGACAGACTTCGCGGCAAACAGGCGTCAAGGGATAACGATTAATCATTTCACGAAGGACAGTGGGGTCCTGCTCCTGTAAAATCTCATCGTATTTGGAGTAAGGCCGGTAGGATTGTGGATAGGCTGGCACGGGAGTCGGCACGGCGTGACGAGATGGAACTTCCCGAATATTTACGTGTGAGCTGTGTGCGGGACGCGAGAGTACCGGATGTATGGTGCCGGTAGCAAGAGGGCGGGCGTGAGCAGGGGAAGGAAGCATGTTCGAACGACTAGTGCTTGACTTGGCGTGAATACGTTCTGCAAATCTGCCACTGCGAGTATGGTCGTCAGGGGTCTGCAGTAAATCGGAAGAAGCTTGATCAACAGTGGCTTCATGATGTCTCTGCTTTCTGCGGCGAATGGATGGGCAGGCTTGTTGACCACTTGCATTTGAATTGTGGATAGGCATTTGGGGCTTGAGATTCTTCGAGTTCAAAGAAAGTGCTCTGAAACCACTGCGAGGGAGGCCCTCGGTTGGTTCAGGGGAATGGGGAAACTTGGCTAGCAAGTCTGCGCGCGCATCAGAGTTCGCTCGAGTTGGCCCATGATGGTAGGTGTGTTGCGACAGTTTGCCGTGATAGATCTCGAGCATTCCCGGAGCTTGCTCAACGTAAACGATGTCAGACTTCTTTAGGGGGGTTTTGCCATGGTATGCATGTTTGGAAGGATCGGTATAAGAAGGCTCACACATCCTCCCTTGTGAAGAGGATCCGTATGGCATCGAATTGGAGTACTTCAGTGATGCTGTCCGGTCGTCGTTGGACCTGAGAGGTGTTGATTTGTACGATGGCAATGAATAGAACATGAAAACGGTCGACTCACTTTTGGAACATTCTCTTGAACGAATTCATGGTTGATATAGGGGACACAAGGGGATGTAAAGTTGCAATGAATATGAGGCGGTGGTGTGTCCGGTTTGTAGGGAATCTGCATGTCAGTATATAAGGGTTGGGCTACTGTGGACGCACCACGGCGTCCACAATTATAACCACAAGCAAATTCTCAATGTCCGAAAATGATACAAGTGTGGATGCTCTTGCGAATGCTCCGATTGCCCACCTAGAGTCAAATAAGTGTTATCGATGTTGCCCCATTTGCAATACAAAGGTAGAATATGCGACAACCAACTAATTATGGGGTACAGTTGCCACAAGCTAGCCCGATGAATGCATTACGCATCCTGCTCATAGCTTGAACACGCAATATAAATTACCTGGAATGACCATCGGCACGCTGACTCAGATATACGAGACACAAGGATGGGGCATGCGTGCACAAGATGCTGAAAAGAACAGTTAGCATTCTCCTTTAACTGTCTCACTTGACAAGACCATTCAGCATACCTTTAAAGCGCAGTACACCCAACAGACTATTTTAGTCTAAGTTGCTCAACATCTATAAATATCAATTGGCTGTGTTCGTGCTGGTATCTCAGACAATCTGGAGGTGGTGTAGACAGTTGAGCAAGTATTGATATTAATTCCAACGGAATTACACACATGATCACTATGGCCTCCGGTATGCATGGTGGATAGAGTTGAAACCAACCATAACGCTGAAAGATCGTGTCTTGGAATGTCAAGATACTCTAGCTCGCATGGGGAAGAGAGGATCGTCTGTTCCTAGTAGGCACGAAGATGATGGTCCAGTTACAGTATCATAGTCAAATCTGAGACTCGGACTTACTTTGTTCTAACAATTCGACCCATACATCCTCACGCGCAATAAAATTGAACGTCATTGCTGCCCCCCTTCCGGTATCTATTCACGGCACGCCTCCTTTGCACGCCGCAACCTGGGATTTCCCGCCTTCAAGGGTGACTGCGCGAATACATTTTCCAGCGCCGAGTAGTTCACAAGAGCTTCCTAATAATATGTACAGTTTTGTAGCGTCAAGTACGAAAAGCCCTGGCAGGAGCTATGGTCGTAGTCTGGAGCTGCAGAAGAACATGCCAGTGATGACAATGAGCATGATAGTCATAGTCTTCGCTTTGGAAAAAAATCGTAAACTTTACAAGTTCAAGTTGTCGTCAGTAGCAATGCGCCGGTCTGCAACACAGTATGCAGTGACGAAGAAGGATAGAAAATAGAAATGCATTCAAATGGCATGTAAGTAAGCTTTGCAAACTGCAATTATGTAAATGGCTGGCAAACATGTTTGTCTTTGTTAAGAATGAAAGCCAGGCGTCCTTTTGGTATTTGCCATAATATTATCATGGAATACGATAACGATGACCAGGGAATAGCGATCCTCGTATTCCAAGTCAATTCCGCCGAGCCCAATCTTACGCAGGCTTAGTGCTCACCACTAAGTGAAATAAGGAGATTATCGTACTAGTTACTATATACTATCGTTGGTGCTCAGCACCATGAAAATTCACAAGGCAATTCAGGCATGTCGTTTGGTGCTGGTCATGGATGATGATGTCGTTTGAGTCGTTTAGGCGTGAGCTCAAGTAGTCTGCCATCTGATAAGACTCTTTAATTGCAATTGCCCACGACGTTTTACATAAAGTGCCGCCTGGTCCTCGTGGCACACCGCAATTGGCGGAAAGCACGAAGTTCAGATCTATTTGAATTCTACTCTATGCGCTTGCGCCCAACAACCCGAGTAATGTGGAAGAGTAACGGGCCCACCAAATACGGTGTCCTACGGTTGAAAGCCGCTGCATCATGATCAGTCAAAAAAAAGATCAACGGCCCCAGGGTACTGATGACACGATGAGCTGACCGCTGAACCACTCATGGAATACGGTTTGTACCGCGGGTTCACATCGGGCAATGCGAGAAGATTGCGATGATGCCTGCCCTATAGCACTACTAGGCCATTGGAGGTTCATCCGAGTGCAGAAGCTCGATGGTCCCTTATTCCCGAGTTTCAGCCTGAGTCGGTGCGATACGAGAAAATTGCGATGATGCCTGCCACATACTCGGCCATTGCAGCTTCGTCCGAGTGCAAATGAGGTTCGTCCCTTGCTCTCAAGTTTCAGCCTGACTCGGAGTGGTTGAGTGGGGCCTCTGAAGATGTCGGTGCTAAGCAGATTTGCGTTGCCATAAAGGCAGTGATTAGGAGACAAGGAAATGTTAAGCATAAAGTGAGTTCTCTTGTGCAACAAGCAAGTCTATGAGCATTGAAAACATTAATGCAAAGTAGTAAACTCGAGACGCGCTTGGCTAGCACTAGCCTGTGAAACGAATACACACCTTATAGGACAACTTATGTGAACAAGAGCAGGATAGCTATAGGACTTGGACGTGTTCGATGCTAAAATTAACATTGACTGACTTTACAGTCGGTATCTCCCATTGGTAATTGGAAAGCTGTGTGGCATTTGAAAAGTTCTCGTGAGTCTACTCCTGCATGCATAGTCGCGAAGCTATCATGTGAGTTAGAATCTCAAGCGAATCAAGATGAACCTGTGGACTCACCAGTGATTTTGCCAGTTAACGTATCTGGCCCATAATTTTCCTGAGCTGAGACTTCGACCATGGCTTTCCCGACAAGGGTACAGAAGCCCACTGTAACACCTCACCAGATGATGCGAGGCCATACTCATGGGATACGAAGTGTCATGCACTTGCCATGCGGACGACGCCTTATCATATGTTCATTTGACAGCTCGTTCCGACTATAGGACCTAGAGAGCTGCACTCAGGTCAGCGACGGCTGGCGAAATGAGGAGGACCAGACAGAAGTGAACACCATACATTGTCCTAAAACGGTATCACTGTTACAGGCAGAAGCCATGATGGAGTAATGAGGCGGCGGAACGTCGAGACAGGGAGCATCATCACCTGATAGAAAGGAGAGCGATATGCTCAACAAAAACAATGGTGTCTGAACGGCCTGTGGTCTTACCTATCCAAAGTGCAGAAACTTGTCAAGGTCTGTACGATTCCTGCGTGTAAGCAGCAGTAACTTCTGATGATAGCTGCCTCCTATGCAAGTATTAGATCATCGATCAGTGACACCGGGCAGGGGCATCGTTGTCACGGTTCACATATTTTGGAGCCAGAACTACCGGATGCCTGACTACCGGCGTACCACTGCATATCGACCGGACCTCAAAACCGATAGCATTTGTTCAATGCAACAAAATATTTAGAAATTCGGTTTAGTAACAAATGGTCCCATGCGCGTCGTCGCACGTCGATTGTCAAGGATACAGTCAACGGCCTGCCGCACCGCGCCCTCTAGAAGCCTCGCCATTACCGCAATGAACTGCTTCTTTGACTGTGCGCTAGTATCACGTATGGTGCGCTCGGAGAATCAGATGCCGAATATCAGCTGGCCAGGCACTCACTGGCATATTCTACCGCCCTATTTTTATTTGGGGCGTGATCATAAGACGGCGTTCTTATGTTCGCGGACATCACTTCGCTGTGATACATCTGAGTATTCATCTATGACATAAATTACTCAGCGAACCTCAGGAATGGAATAATCCAAATTGCAAATCACACACAGCCTGATACCACGCCTCAAGGGAAACGATGTCAACCGCTGCTGGGCTTGACGGACTCAGGGAATCCCGGATTCTCCCGTTCTCATAGGCCTAGCGGTTCCAGTGCTCTCGAAGATATCGTTCTAGAGGCCGCGGGTCACAAAAGGTAATTATTCCATTAGCGTTCGAGAGCAAATGATAGTAGGCGCATTCACCCGTGTCCCTGACAAGAAGCATTTTCTGCTGGGTTGAGTTGGGGCGGAGTACATTACAGACGATGATGACCCTAGGTTTCTATTCTATCTCTTTGCTCGAACAACCGAAATTTAATTTTTCCTCGTGTTTCTAAAGAAATGGTAGATATATAAGAGGGTGGAACGGCCCATCATGTTCAGGAAATCAAAGTTGCATGTACCTCATCTCAAGGAATCTGAGAGGTTTTGTGGTGATCAATGGATTATAACGCGGTCTATGACCACAGAAGTAGAGTTGTTTCAGATGCATCTATCGAGCTCAAGCACAATGTAATCTCTGGGTGAAGCAGTGGCGTAGATCATAGTATGGGAAGTCAGTGTCTAGCAAGCCAAGGTATATGTCTAAGGGTCTGTAGCCTTCTAAATCCTCAAGAACACACCACGGTCATCAGGTTTAGAGACCAGGCATACAAGTGCCACCGGAATGAATATTTTCAGTTAGTACTTGGCCGTCTAAGGGATCAAAATTAAGGTAAGCCTTCAGCTAACCGACAAATCTCCTGAGAGACGGGGTGCTAGAGTTCCAAATTGCCAGAATTCAAAACTACAGCAGCAAGACTGAAATATGTTGTGCGCAGAACTGGCGAAAGCTAATTGGATTCAAGTAATGATGCTTCGCCCCCTAGAGCAGTGAAAGTTCATATGGGCCGTTGGCAACTAAGCCCGTAGTGGGATACTCAAAGTCGATTGGAGGTCACCTCTATAAACGATTCATAAGTGCCCTGGACGCAGTTCATCAACTAAATAGAACTTGGGAGCGAGCAAGCGGATATACTCTAGAGTGAGCAATTGCAGAATTGTGGAAATGTCGCCACTGCACAGCAAGCAAATAGGCTATCTAAAAGAAATGTGTGAGAGGACGGAAGAGAAGAGGAAAAATCCGTAGGAGTGCCTGTCCGAGTGGTTCGTCGAATAACTGCGCAACACGGAGTCCCTAGACGTTCCATGCGTGCCTACCAAGATGTGTGTGGGAGCAGGTACAACAGGGTGGACGTATCCAAGGAACCCCGTCTTTTAAGCAGTTATATTAGCTCAACGTGAGTGTTACTGAACATCTGAAACCGCTTGATGTCGTGTACACGGAACTCCTAGTCTCGACTGGATTACGGTGATCAGGGTCGCATTAGGGTGCATGCCAGGACGAGGTAAGTCTGAATTGAGGCCGCTCGGGATCTCTGCGACAGGTAGTGGGAATGTATCTTTTGAGGGAACGAGCCTGACGGATGAATTGGAAGGCCAAGACGGACCAACGTGCGATCATAGAACGGGGTCTCCTGCATACTGATGATCAGAACCCTTGCTTTCCGGGACTAAAACTGCCATGACAAAACTCCAGGGATGAACACAGCTAATGAGACACGCGGACAAGTGAAGTATTCATACTTGCTTGGGAAAGTCTTTGAACCTCCCTGTCCAGACAAGAATCCTGGAAGGGACAAGACGTAATTTCCAAAGAGAATGTCTAAGTCTTCGATAGCTGCGTGGCGCGATCACAAATTGCTTGTCGTATATTCCCAGAAACAGGTGCTAGACAGAAACCTGAAGGTGATTTTATACACGTAATTCAGGACAACGTGAAAGAAGAGCAAGAGATCAACAACGATAAATCACCCTCAGGCAAACTGCGAACTCACGATTGATCGAGGACGTGACGAGATCTTGTGAAGAATCAATATTGAGATATCTCAGTCGTGTATTCAATCGTATGACTCTAGAAGACGCCACTGCTTTTGAAATCATTGATCAAGTGGTTTAGTCGACGAAACTTGATTAAGCTTCCAAACTAGTCCAGTAAATTCCGTAGAGCAGTTATGACACTTTAGGTTGCTAAGTAATTTCATGGGTTTGCGACGCGTTGTAACTGAAGATCCAGTTGACATGGTCACCACCGAGGACAATGTGGCCTTCCACGACGTCCAACACTAGAAGTTTTGCTACGCGTGAGCTCAGAGGCGTCGATGAACCATGGGAAAATATGTACCAGCGCCTCGGTGGTGATAATAGAGAATGGGGAGTCCCCAAAGAGCCAATCTGAATATCATGCCACGAGGTGTCCTGTGCATACCAGTGTGCTACCCATCATGCAGCGACTGCCATGGTGGATACGACCTTGGACTAGTATTGCATAGGATGAATCACAGAATATACACATCAACGGCTTGGTTGCAGATGAAACAGTACCGTAACATGATGACTGTGCCATGATCAAATCCCATATTCATAGAGCTTCGTTGACAGACTAGACTCTTCGATATTCATCTTGCCAGAGAAAGTGAACAATATAGTTCCCGTGAAGGCATGATTTAATGACGGAGTAGGCTTCCACACTAGTAAAACATGCCTAGAATATGACTCGGTGAAAGAAGTTGCTCTATCAAGAACGGACACACCGACACACATGCTCCCGGTCGATGCCGCCCTGCGTCAATTGAAATTCATGCATTAACTGATCTGCACATCCAGCCCTTTACAAGCACAAAAGCACTGCTCTGGCTCAGCGCTAAGGCATCGATCGAGGGCCTACCGACGAAGAACTCCTGTCCTTGGTGAATATTTCCTTAGACGTAGAAAACAGGCAAAACATTACACAAAAGTGTACCCGCAGCATGGTTGCATGACTTGACCTGCTTATCCAAGGAGAATGGTCAGCACATGACAAAGACACCTTACATAAAATGAAAAGCGGCGTACTTGGTCAACCGTCTCACCCCATCCCTCATCTCACTACCATCATGAGAACACTAATTCCGCTGACAGATTGCGCATACTCGGCGATCGGAGCGCTAGAACTAGAACAGAAGGACTGCATTGCCTTCGAGTCCCGTGGAATCGGCCTCTTCCGTCACGATAAACTGATTATCATTGCTTCGACATTTTCCGTTAAATCTAGGGATCTTCGCTGTCCAACTTCTCCATGATCGACGGGTGCACCTTGAACTATCGAATATCGATGGCCGCGACGTTCAACTCATACACGCGGAATGTGAGCGCTCGACGCACGTAATACTGCCGCGGGCGATGGTCAAAAAAAAATGGGGCGAACATATAATTTCCTAATTGGGATATTATAGGTGGGAAACTACATTGTAAACAAAAACAAACTCCCACCATCGAGCTGATTTTCTTACTAATATTCGCGCCTCCTCAACGCGACCGTCGTTGAAACTCGATCAGCGAAAATATCCCCCTAGCATCTAAAAAACATATCAATTCACTGCGCTTTGTATCAAGACAAATATAATATACCAGCGATCATTGCTAATGCTACACACTTATCCTCCTCCGGGCCAGCAGCAAGGTCAGCAGTCTGAGGCTCTGCAGCAGCAGCAACAGCCACAACCTCAACAGCAACAGCAACAGCAACAAACACCACAAACTATTCCTGCAATGCGTCTCCGCGATGACCCAGTGCCGCCCCAACCTTCCACATCTCAGGCACCCGCACAGCCAGCTGCTCCAGCTCCAACAACTCGCTCTCGCAAACGTAAATCTCCCCCAACAGCAACATCTCAACCGCCGCCGCCACCACCACCACAGCAGCTCCAGCAGCCTCCCCCTGGCATATTCCTTCCTCCGATGTTGCCACCCCCGCATGGACATCATCCATCACCCATGCCAATTTATTTCTCTGGCCCTCCGGGGCCCGAGTTCGGTGGACCTCCACCCCACCCGCCTCCGGGTGAACAACCTGCCCCGCAGATTGAGGGTCAGCCTGGTGGTCCTGATGACTCAAAGGCCAATGGTCGCCCATTGAGCCAGACAAAACGGGCCGAGCAAAATAGGAAGGCGCAGAGGGCGTTCAGGGAACGAAGAGATCAGTAAGTTCATGTTTCTTAGCCTTGCCTTTTTCTTTGTTCTTCCATTCTGCCTTCAAAAACGGCACAGCCTCACTTCTTTCTTGCTTTCATCCCTTAAATGCATTGTGCGGATCTAACTCACCTTCATTATAGGCACGTTAAAGCCCTTGAGTCGCGTTCTCAACTACTGGATGCAGCACTTGCGTCCGCAGATGAGGCGAATCGTCGATGGGAAGAGTGTAGAGCGCTTAATGACAGGCTTCGCGATGACATCACGCATCTCCGAGAGGAAAACACGCACCTCCGTCAACAGCTCGACGAGGTGTACTCCCAGATTCCACAGGGTTTACTCTCACATCTCATGCCCTCCCAGCCCCAGCAGCAGGCATCGACACAAGCACAGCCTCAGCCGGCAACGGCTGAGGCGGAGAAGAAGGATGACACTCCCTCCAAAGAGTGAGGTAGCGGAAATGTTCGATTCGTTTTGTTCTGTAAAATTACTTCAATGACAAGACAGAATAGGTTGCGGAGGCGCAGTGTACCGTAGATGTCCTATCTTTACTTTGCTTCACCAATCTTACTTGTACGCGTGTACTTGCAGTGGTCAGTAGTTTATTCCACGTAGTTGCGCCTGTGCCGTTTATGGCTGTCTCCGAATTCCAATTTGTGTTTCTTGGTCCAGTCCTATCACTGGTGTTGGTTTAAGCTCGCCACATTTTGGCTCCATTGTCGACGTCGTTGAGAGGAGATGGTGGGTGGGATGAAAACGACGCTGGAAATGCTGACAACTACTTTGTGATAGGAACATTTTATGTAACCCGGGGCTTTGTCATCTACTGCTGCTCACCTTCAAGTTGCCACATCTGTGAGCCTTGGGCCGACCTCAGGCAGCTTTGCATGAAGACGTTCTGCGCTCCGTTCCTGTTGATTGCAGTGATGGGTCCAAATAGTGATATTTCAAGTTCATCAATTTCTGCTATTGCTCAAGCTATCTCAATTCCGAACGTGCACGAATGCCGCAAGGCGTTTTGTCTGCTCGATGCTAATCGATCTGACTATGTTACAGGCCCAAAAATGTTGAGCTGCAAATTGACTTAGGTATCGAAATGCATTTACGACTCCGAGGTCTGCGCGGAGCTTTAATGAACTGACCCAATGCACATCTTACTTGTTGCTAACTCGCACTAGCCTAAATCTTGGATCATTGCTGCTCCAGTCACTGCAGCGAACCAACTCGGTTTATCGCCCTCGTAATCTTCGGCTAGATCTCTGACAGAAGGAACCTTTGTCATACCACTGCTTCTTCACGTCCCACACACAAGCCTGAAGGTGTTGCAATTGCATCGCGAGGATGCCGCTAGTAGTGGGTACATATCACTATGCATCTTGGGATCGTATCTGAACACCGCTCTCGTTAAACCCATCAAATGGGATCCAGCTCAGTTCGGGGACCGATATGCTTCCAGGTGTGTGACCTTCTTGCGCCAAGTTGACTATCCATGCAATCTTCACTCAGTCGCTAACTTGAATATGGCCAAAGGGATTATCCCAAAGTGCACAGATGTAAGACGCTGATTTTGTGGTATCTTTCAACTCACGAACCTGCGTTTCTTTCACTCGTTAGGCAGTCGTTGTGACGAACCCAGTCTAGAACTTCAGGATCTCTAGTAAACTCTGTCTCAACACCTGGCTCTTGTATATGATCAAATAAGAGGTATACTTCAGGAAACGTACATGCGGCATGAACATGTACATACCACTATGCTTTGCTTTCCCACCCCCTGTGACTCCCCACAAAGTCCGTCGGGGAAGACAGGCCCTAGTGATAATCTGGGTGAGCTGATACTTACTACTCACGTGGGCCTCTAACGGCGTGCAAATTTCCTTTACTCTTGCTAGCAGAACAATATCTAAATATGTAGGATCAATCTGCTGATAGCAATGAACATGAAAGGTCTCAGTATTTGAAATCTTCTAATTTGCAGATCTAAAGATTTCTCGGCAGTTTAATCACAGCCCATGTAATTGAATGCAATTGACAGCGCACTGGATTCCCAGGACAAAACGAGTCAAACTCTGTCAAGCCACGATGTTTAAGGTTACACCAACGGGGATGCCTCCGACCCTGCTCTGAACCAGGAATCCGACCCGGAGGCGTCAGGGCCACACCCCTCGCCACGTTGTTGGGGACCCTGGCATCGTGGCGCCTACTACTAGTCGCATGCTTCGAACCTTCCTCGTCACCATAGCTCTTCATGACCCTTTCTTATGACTCATAAGTGCTCCCCTTTGTCGTCATCGTATCAATGGCCTATGCATGCACGAAGACTTGTACCCTCCCAACCCCATTTTGTTTCGTCCGTTATTCTGAAAAAACGCTTTGTTGTCATTATTGCGGTTGCGAATGCACTCTGTCGTGCTGATTATGCACTGTCATTCCACGAAAAAGAACACCACGCATACCCAAGGGGTGTGACTCGGGTTTAACCTGCATATTACATATTTCTGGTCAGGCCCTTCTGCTTGATCTTGCAACTCATGAGCAATGACAGAAATAAATTGATTCGAGTGGAGTTATTCGATTCCCTGGGCGGTACTAGCCTCATGTCCACAGACGTAACAAAGCCCGATGCTGTCCCACTGTTACCAACCGTTTCAGCGACTAGACCCTTCCGGGCTGGCGCTATCACAGTCTGGCCACTGCGTATTGATCGGCAGTTAGAGGAGCGACAGCTCGGAAATTCTGTCTACTTCGTGTCCCCATATTCCGTGCTGCCGTTAGTCGAGATAGTGTCGTTTGTGGTAAGTTTATATGGTTTACTTCCGGGACTTCTACAAGATTTACTCGGTGGAAATTGGTAACCTCCATTCATTGAAATGAGAATTCGTCGGGTACGAGGAGAATGCTCACCCTGTCGCTAATTATCACCAACAGGAGTCAGACTTTTACACCGCGGTCATGGACTATTTGTCTTTCCGAGGATGTCAGTTTCCGAGTTGCTGCGGCTGCCGCAGCTTTTGAACCCGAAAACGAGCTCAGACATCATCATCACCAGGCGGGTCTAGGTAGGGACGGCGATCTCATAGAGAATCAGATCTTAATAGACCGCTTGGCGCCGCGCGCACTGGACGGAGTTGTGCATTTGACGAAGAATCGTGCAGCGCTGGTTGCACGGCCTTTGTTGTGCTTTTAGCATTAATGATCCGAATTCACTGATGCTGACTCATTCAGTTGTGCTTGGAACTAACCTGAAGAGTGCTGTGTCTGAAAAGCGGAGTACAAGCCATAGACTAATACAGCTCCTCTGAATTCAGGTGTCCGAGTTGAGGCTTCCTATGGTATCAACCTGAGGGTGTCTGGCGTAGGAGTCTTTGTTCATAATTAAACATTCGGCCTCTGTGGTGAAATACTTCCATGGAAGCAAAGTTGCTGTGCTGTGGGCTGAGTAAGCGAAATTCAACTTTCCCCTCATGACTCGTAAGTCGACACGCACGACGCAAAAATTGTTTTTCTTCCTTAGCACTCAGCTTTCGCCACTGTATTTACTCGAGAATGGTTTCTGCACATACCAACAATGAAGGCTCCCAGGAGTCAGTATCCATTACACCTGGAGGAACGTACACTATCCAAGTAAATTTCCGCAGTTTTCAGTTCACACAGACCTCCATGGTGCTGACTCATCAATTTTTTTTCCATAGACCGTCTCTGTTGGGTGCAAAATCTACATCCGCCGTCCAACTCCAGACGGGGAGGAAGAGCGGCTTGCAGAAATACTATCAATTCGTGACAAACCCGTGAATTTGTATGCTTCAGCACAACGTACAAATACTCGAGGTGGTGTGAAAGAGGAAGAGGAAGATGCACTTGACAAACCAGAGGACAAGTGGGAGTATTTTGTTCACTGGGATCAGTTCAACAAGCGTTTGGATGAGTGGGTGACAGGATCTCGGCTTATCTTGAGCAGGGACCTCGAATGGCCCCGTCCAAAGCTGCCACCGGGCAAGAAAGCTGGGCCTGGCTCACTGCAGAAAGCTCCGGGAAAGGCTCCCCGTTCCCAGTCACTATTGAAGAAAGCGACATCAAATGCGGCTGCGGCTGCTTCGCCTACATCTGCCTCGACCCCTGGCCGCTCTGCGTTTCCCTCGCCATCACCTGCCCCATCATTGAAACGGAAGTTAACTGATGATGAAGAGGAAGAGGAGGAAGAAGAAGAAATAGAAGGGGATGACGTAGACGCCGAAGGCGAGATGGATGTCGATGGCGAAGGGGACACCTTCGAGCTTAACGTCAATGGTGCACGAGTAGAGACACCCCCTCCCGTCTCTTCATTCAGTAAAGAGCAAGAAATCGAGAAACTGCGAACATCCGGTTCGATGACCCAGTCAATATCAGAAATTGCGCGGGTGAAGAATCTAAACTGTTTGCAGATCGGCAAACACGAGGTCGAAGCGTGGTACTTCAGTCCATATCCAAAGGAATATGCACATCTACCCGTGCTGTACATTTGCGAATTCTGTCTCGCATATTTCCCGTCGCCCATGATGCTCTCGCGCCATCGACAACGTTGTACGCTATTTCATCCACCTGGCAACGAGATCTACCGCCACCAAGATATTTCGGTCTTCGAACTTGATGGGAAACGGCAATTAACCTGGTGTCGGAACCTTAGTTTATTGTCCAAATGTTTTCTAGATCAGTAGGTCCTTCTCGGTAACGAAGCTCAAATATCTGACTGCCTCGTAGCAAGACGTTGTACTATGACGTGACACCGTTCATGTATTATGTCATGGTATGTACAGTATTATTCTGTGTTTATCTTATATCAACGGTTATTCCAGTGTCTACGAGATTCTGCGGGCTGCCATATTATCGGCTACTTCTCGAAAGAGAAAGAATCAGCGGAGAATTACAACGTCGCATGTATCCTGACGCTACCGCAGCATCAGCGCCACGGCTTTGGCAAGTTGCTCATCGAATTTTCTTACGAGTTAAGTAAGAAAGAGGGGAAACTTGGCAGCCCTGAAAAACCCCTGAGCGATCTGGGCCTACTCAGCTATCGTGCATATTGGGCGGAGGTCATCGTGGAATTGCTCATCAATACGACAGATGAGCTGAGCATTGACGATATTGCGCAGAAGACGTCTATCACCCATGCGGATATAATGAATACGTGTGTGAAAGAACCTATTCTATGGGAGGTAACGCTAAATGAATTGCTTGCAGGTGCACAACGTTGCAGCTATTTAAACACTACAAAGGACAACACATCATTTGTCTCTCGGAAGCCGTTTTGGAGAAACATGAAAAAGTGCGAAACAAACGCAGGCGTCGGATTTATGCCGATAATTTGATCTGGAAGCCACCTGTCTTCACCAGAGATCAGCTACGGTTTTACTGATCACCTCTTGAATTTCTTTTGCGTGTCTGTTATTTTGATCGATATTACTGTAGCTGTAGAGTAAAAAGGGACTTTGATCGGTATCATGTCATCGTACACGGTGCAAAAAATATGTAGTTCTAGCGGGGATTCGAAAAAGGCTGATTTAATCATCACTTTTCGTTTGGGCGCCTTGTCGGCGCAGAATTATGGCCTCATCCTGTGCATCACGTAGGTCTTCCATTCTCATCGCCTCATCTTCTCCAGACAAGTCCTCGTGGGGCAGAACTGGCGATGATGGCTGAGATGGGGAAGGCGACAAAACGCCAACGCTAGACAACTGTAGATCCTCCTCTCCCGCGAAGTAGGCATGGAGTTTCATTTCTCCCGGTACTCCCGCATTCCTCATGTCGGTATTATGCTGCCGATGAACCGAAGATATGTAGCTGTCTTGCTCCGCGGGGAAGGTATCTTCGGATGACGTATCTTCAACGAGGGTCGAGGGCGTGCCCTCAGCAGTCACAACAGGCTGGTCGCTTGTTGACGCTTTGACATCGTCAACAATGCCGAGAGTACGTGCGATCACATAGGAGGTGATATCCTAGCAAGGAATAAGATCAATAATTGAAGAAGCAAGGATCTACGAATTTGGCAAGGTTGGATACGCACCAGTAGCGTCAGAATCACGACTGGCAGAATAAGCAGGAACGCTAATATGCGAAATGAATATGCGACCTGGCTGACCCAGGAGCCAGGATGCGGGTTCCATAAATATTCGACGTATGCATGCCATACGAGACGTGGTGTGGAAGAGAATGAGAGGTGTGAGCTGTATTGGGAACTCATTATGTGTGTTGCGGGAGGGTGAAGGGATTTGGAGCAGCTCGCTTGCGTGAATATGCAAAAGGAATGCTGGCAAACTGCAGGTTACGCCTGATGATTTAGATGGTGTTTTTGACCCGATACAACGATTTCTGATTGCGCATGGACCCGGGTGATTACTAGATAGCGTTTTTACACCCGATACGACGAATGCGTTTGCGTGTAGGGCGATGATAGGTGGGCGTACCGCTGTCAAATATGTCGATATGATGGGATGTAACGTACAAAACTCGAGAATTTGGCGAACTCGATCTGATAAGGAGAAACTGAGATGATGACTGTAACAAGCCTGAAGAACAAAGCAGTTTCACGGCCTTTGCCGTATCGACTAAGAAGAGTCGTGATGGGTGACAGACAGGAGATAGAAACATCGAATCGAATTCTTCTAGCAGATATGATACAAGGGGGCTACATAGTACTGTCTCGCGCTGGGACTTAGTGGGGTCCATGGTGTACAGATAGCAACTATCAGATCCTAACGTGTTCAAAAGCATTGGGAATGGCGAAATTATAGGGATATATCCAAGCAGGCAGACCAGGCCACAAACGAGCACAAAGATATACCGATAAATACAATCAAGGGAACATAACAGGTGACGGGAACACAACACCATCAGGCCGTATCATGATAATTGGACGGCGTTTCGCAGCTTGGTTTTCTGGAGGTAGGCAGCCCAACACCTCGGTGCATCTCACCTCGGAATATGGCGAGGGATCTGATCCGAAGAAGATGTGTACTGGATCTGCCTTGTTGAAGTTTTCTCCGTATACAGTCAACATTTTTGATATGTGAGGATTAGGTTTCGACAATACGCCACGAGATTGCGCGCAGTTAGACTTTGGTGCCTCCGCAGCACGGTCAGGAGGAAGATATTTCACCACACCCGGAAAAGGAGTGACGGGCTTCGACGGAATTGGGAATGATCCTGTTTGAGGAGCGTTTTGGTTGTCGAACAATACGGGCGGCACATAGAAGTTGTATCGCACTTGATCTGATAAATCAAAGTTTAGTCCTTGAACAATTGGGAATGTAAAATTACGTAGTACCTGTGCCAACAATAGTCCAGACGCTAGTCTCGCCGATATCTACTTGCCAAAGAGCGCCCGATGATGCGCCCGCGTCACTAGAAGATCCGCGACGCCCAGACGACGCAGACCCGGCGGAGGTTGGGCGCCGTCGCCCTTTTGGGCCCGGGTTCTTGATGACACCGGCACTTGATGTTGAACGTTTCCCCTTCTTCACGCGCCCGCCGTCGTTTGAAAAATCATTTGACGAAGACGGCGATGCTGGTTCGCTTGCAGTGGCCTGTCCGAAATAATCGGCACCTGACATGGACGCCGGTGTTGAAACCACAGGTGATCCAGGCAGAATAGGGGACGTCGACCCTGCATTCGGTGGGTTGTTCCACAGCCGACCCTCAATTGGACGGTAGGTGTTAACCTTTTCACCCATGCACGACAAGAACGCGCCTGTTGTACCGGGGGTTCCAGGCTCAGGCATGCCCTTTGTTGAGTCGTAGACTTCGAAGGCAATCTTGTGAAGCTGCGAGACTGGGTCGCCACACACTTCGCCTGGTGAACAATAGTGGTCTGCAACACCCTTTGCGCCTTCTTGAAGACCTCCTCCAACTACTGTTGTCTGATGATCAACTTTCCGGATAATCAAGACGGGAGACACAACACCCGAGACCAGGCACTGTAGCACCACTGTCTGGTTGTAATAAATTGGTATTTGGCTGCCGTTATTGGTGAAAGGAATAGCATTTGGCGGAGGTGAAGGATAGTCAGGTTGTGGAGGTGGTGGGGGAGGGGTATCAATTCCGCCAGCTGGTTTGTTGACATCGACAATGTACATCACAAACGGATCTAAGGTGAAACGTCAGCAAAAACAAAAAAGTGAAGGTGAAAAACTGACCCCAGCTGGCGGTACGTGCAATGAATGATGGAGTGCTAGATCGTGCACGGGTATCGATCCCCATTAAAGGCGCGCCGTCGGAACCCTTGAAAGAAGAACCTGATCCGGAGACACAGAGATATTTCGTGGAGACGGTTTGAGACCGCAGACGATGGAAGAGTGAAATAGTTGAACCATGATTTATACATACTGGAGAATCACGGTCAAAAATGATCACAGGCCAGTGAATCTACGCACGCTCAAGATTCTTTGCACTCTGTCTCTTCTTACTTGGCTTGCTGATCACTTTGATAGGACGGCTCGGGAAAGTTCCGATAACGCGTTCAGGCTCATCATCAGAAGACGGAGCAGTGATCTTTACAAGCGCTTCAACTTTTTTCTTCTTCTCGTCTACATCACTGATGAACAATTGCTTTCCAACGCAGCGACCAATGTATGTTGTGCCTGTAGGGGCATCATTTACATCAAAGATCTTGCCGGAGGCCGACGTCCACTCGATGGAACCCTCTTGAGGGACAGGTTCGCCCGATATGCAGACGGTCACGCGAGGAGGACAAAGTTTTGGCTCTTCCCCGCGGCGTACCACGTCAGTCCACCAAGAGTTGCCAATCATGATTGCAGTGGGAGGAGGACAGAGGAAGCGTTTCTCAGTGCCATATGATTTTTGAGCCACCCTGCTCGACATGACAATGACCGTGCGTTCACCAAACGCGAGGCGGTTTGGCGTTCGTACGTATTGATCGAGGTAGGGACTAGATAATAGAGGCGTTAGATTTGGAAGGTAAATTTAACGTAATGATGCTTACCGAATGAAAGCCTGAAGGTCGTTAGAGGAGCCCATACCAGGATGCCCGTTGGATCTGATCCCAGGAAAACCATCGCAGGGCATGCGAAGAGCCATGTCGGCATGGGGGTTTCCAAAATATTGGACGTCATCGTAGCCAGGCAGGCCTGAGTCAGGGCGGAACGAGTGCGTTGCTTGCGGAGCAACGCCACGGAACATATCAGGGTTGTGCCCCATATGCGAAGGGACAGAAGGAGGTAGGGGAGAATGGGAAAAACGACCATCAGGTTGCAAGCGCATGCGATCTTGGAATGGTTGAAGGGCCGATGGAGGATAGCCCGCACCGCCGTTGATGCCATAATCATCGGAGAAGTCGTTGTGATAGCCAGCGCCGCTGACACCGGAAACACGGCGATCGTTCAGGAGTTCCGGGTATGCGTGGCCGTTTGAAAAGTCCTTCTGGTGGCCGTTTATGCCCAAAGAGTGGGGGAAGACCGGTGATTGCTGGATGCCAGTCATCGCGTCATTGGGGGTCAGTGGAGAGACCTTCCCACTCGAGTACGAGACGTTGCTCATCATGTCGTAAGTATTGCTGGAGCCAAATGATGGTACGGAGTCACCAAAGGAGGCATGCGAGTATACTCCGTCTGGGCTAATAGCGTAAGGAGGGCCCAGAGACGAAGAGGAAGAGGAATTGGCGCGGTACCGCTGAGAGGCAAAATTGTTATTATTGTTTGAAAAGAGATCATACGAGGGATGATCCGAGACCTCTCGAGAATCTGAATGATCAAAGTTGTGTTGAGGAATCGTTTGAGACAAATGGTGAGATGGAGAGGTGTTGTCTACTGTCTGCAATGAGTTAAATGCTTGGTCGAGGTCAGCCTGGTTGTACATTGGCTGATGTGAAGCTGTTGCAAAGTCCATCGCTCCCGGACGGGGTATTGTTGTGGTATCGAAATGAGATGAAGGATTTTGATTATTGAAAGAACGATAGATAGAAGGAAGGCGAAAGGCAGCTGATGATGTTTCCTCAGACACTGGCAGGGAAGGCTGAACAAGCTGTGATCGGTCGTCGGGTATTGCCGCTGTCATAACGGAAACCCAAGTGGCACTTTGAGCCATAAAAATATGAAGGCTTATAAACGGGTCCGTACAGGTAGAAACTTTTTATCAAGCTTATCGGCGATGCTGTAAACTTCAGCAATTACGATCTTGATGATGTTTTCGTCAGCGTATCAAAATCATTTGGTAGTGAAGCAACTGACTTGTTCTACTGATCTCTATCTTTTCTAGGCGTGACTCTATGATGGGTGGGTGGTTGGTTGGTTGGTTGGTTATCCGTAGTGGTTTGATGATGATGATGACGGTCCAACAGATAATATGAATGTCAAATTTATAATGACAAACAACAGACCACCAAGGTTAGGTTAGGAAGGCGCGAGGTAAGCAACGTTGTTAAGGCTTTGTACGTTGCCGGCAAGTGGTGGAACGGTGAAGTAGGCGACGGCCCGCGAGTTTTAAGGGGTACCGTGACGTCTAGTGGACAGTAATAACGGCACAGACGAGCTCAAAACTGGAAGGTGTAACAAAAGGTTCATATCAGCACGGTGCGCCGTTGCTTTTATAGATCTCTTAGGCTGACATAGAACTCTAATTGCGGCAAGGCAACATTTCCATTTCACGAAAGACATTTCGCGAAATACCGTGACCGCGGCTGACCTGATTCATGAAAAAAAGGTTCCGTGTTTCTTTGCTATCACTGCGTTCTGAATGATTCGACTTGTCCAAACAATGAATGATCTCGATCTATCGTTACCTTCTCGTGCCTACCCAACTCCATCTTCTTCGACCTATCGGCGCGCTGGCATATTTCTGGTAGTCTACCGCTCCGAAATCTCATCTGTTTATTCCGATTGGATCTCTCTCGACCTTGTGGCATTGACTCTTCAACTGTCGCACGCGGCGGAAATACTGCACCCATCTTACTCAACCTCTTTTGGGATCTCACCTATTTTGAAAGTCGCTCGGTTAGTCCCGTCAAGAGGTACGTATGGCAGTTCCATCAACATTATCTCATTCTTGGTTGCCGTGATAGACGAGGATAGACGCTTGTTGTATGTAGAAATGGCTCGTCGTCCCCAAGCTATCCCAACTATTGGAGCCAGTCATCAATGCAGTGCTGCTCCCCCCCGATTCGGGGATAGTTAGAGGGACTTGCCGTCCCTGCAATGTGATAATCGGCCCCTCTTCACTAATAAAAGGTCCTTGCTTCCGTCTTCACGAGAGCTTCAAGGATCAACGTAAATGTCGGCTGTACAGTAATCAACTACTTTGCAGGCCTGAAATAGATGTTAGTCACGCAATAATCACCACACCGCACTTTCTACTAGGGCTGAACTTCACCCAAGGTTTTTCAAAACAAAGTAAGTCTGTAAAAGTTCGACAGGTTGACATCGGTTAAGACATTCTGATATTGTATAGACCGTAACAATTCAAACATATATCGCGGCCTGTTTTTTGAAATCCGCCATGAATGGATAGGTCTCTCATTAGTAGGTTTTAATAGGCCGTAGGTATGTCCCATGGCATGCTGTCAACATTAATACTACAGAAACTTGATTGCGTGCAACTGACAAACTTCAGTGTTCGACGTTCGGTGTTCGTCATACTGCCCTTTTGCCATGACACCCCGTCAATATTAATGTGTGATCCCATCTCCAAGATCCACGGTGACGGTTATTTACCTTTTCCTCAAACCCTGACTAATCTGGCTTATTGGAGCGACTCTGCGGAAGTCATGTACGTACGACCCTCATGAGGCAGGGGGTATAGAAGTAAGTTACAAAGGGATATTCTGAGTCATTTTGTAAATGGTCATCCACGTGTAAGGAAATTTTAGAATAATAATGTTTTACCAGGTCGATCTTATTCCGTCACTTTGCTCCATTACTTGTCCGCTTCTACGCAAGCAGGTTCTGTATTATCAACTATTCTCGTCCACGGTGTCCACCTTATGATCGAGCTCGCGGCAAGAATCAACACAGTCTCGCCGCATCTGTAAGTAATGCATACGTACGGACGCAATAGTGAAGGATTCTGCATCGAATGGGGTGTGAACAAGATAGCGGAACCATTAAATTGGCTCAACTTACTACTTGTAAGGAAAAGATAATAAACTGGAACTTGCTAAAACTCGTCGGCTTCTTTGCAGCGCGCGACCACGCTGCATCCATACCTAAAGGAGTCGCTTGCCCGCCCGGAGACTTTTATTTTATTTGTTGCGAGCTCACTGATTGCATGGTGAACGAGGCGGCCGGTAGATATGTCATTTTCTAGGTACCTTGCATGCACCGTATACAACGGCCGGTAAACTAAGTGGCGCAAGACACTGGATATATACGCAAGATGTTTAGATACCCTCTGAGAATTTCTGGAAATTAAATAAATTCACGACCTGACGAGCGCAAAGGGCGCCCCGCCCGGCGCGCAATTACACAGCTAGCGGAGAGAATAGTTTTACACTCCGTTGCATTTCAACCCCGCTATGTTGGCCCGACTTATCGACCCATGTGGCTTGGGTTACCCATGACTTGGCCGAAAAGAGAGGTATGCAATTTCGTTATCCCAAGACGCAGGTGCTTAGCACATGCCAAAATGCAAAGGCACAGTCTAGGCAATACGTACCAACTTTCCTTACATGACCGAGTCTATCAAACGGGGCGCCGCACGTGAGTAACAGGCCCGCGGGAATTGTACATCAGAACATCTGTTCAGGGTAGCCAATTGGCGACTTGCCGCAGGGATCATGATTCAATAAGATGGGCGGTTATGATCGTAAACACACTGGGGTTCGAAGAATATCGACCACCCTCATTTCATCTTATTAGACAGCCTTACGTGAACGATATAGTGTTGAGCATAACGATTCAAAGAGGTTAGCCTGCACAGCTTCCCTTTACGCAGTTGCTAACATCATCACAAACAAGGACCTAATTGAACAGGGGCACTAATACAGGTTCCCTCGGACCCCGCGCAGAGAATTGTCAGCGATGAATTTAGTCAATATTAATGGTTGATGACGAAATCCGAACGCGCACGGTAGGGTTGACATGCTGTTAGAGAAGTTGCTCCCGATAGAGTAGGGTAAATCCCAACAGTTTATCGGAAACGAAAGGGCAGATGACGATTGACAGGTTCATGAGAGCAACCTGGGTTAAGTGAGAATAATTTTAAATGTAATTTTAACATATGTTTTCTCGAACATAGACGGCTATACACGGGCAGCCGTTGGATCCGGAAAGACGCCCAGGTACCTGAAAAAATCTTAATCAAGCATCAGGTGCTAAGACCTGAGGTTTGACGTATCGCTTAGAACAATCACGCACATGAAACCGTTTGCGTCGCAAGTCGAGTGAGCGCTATACATCGGCTGCGTCGCATCAGAGGCACTGATCAACACCGTGTGTCAAACGCATGTTCGCCTTGCAGTTGACATGCTATTGTGAATGCCGGAGTAAATCACAAGTTCTTCTTTGAGGTGGGAGCACTGGATACTTGCAAGGACATAGGTACAGAGGAAACGTCATGATTGGGATCGCGTGACAGACAAAGGTGACGCCCCACCGTAACGGCGGCCCGACAGCGGCCAACGAATCAGGTGGTGGTGGAGGCGGTGAAGTGATGAAGCGCCCTTTGCGCAAAAGGTGATTTAAAGATGTGATTGGACGGAAATATAGCCATATTGACGAAATCACCTTCCTAAGATTGAATAAATTACAAGGCTAGGCAGTACGGCCAACATCGGAGTGATCATTAAGATGTCCAAACTGTCGATCTCGAGAGCTCGGCGTTGATCGACATTTTGGTGCGGAAACCGCACGGCAAAAAAGATGGCCAACGTTCAGGGTTTTAACTTCCATTGGCAGTAGATGGATGGTGTAGTCAGAAGAAGGGTAGGTACTTACATGGTGTCGGACCGCTGCCAGCAGGACTTGAACCCATTACTAGATTGGGATGTTGTGGCGGTGACCGAAATTTGGGAATTAGTCGCCTTGCTTGCTGGCGGTCGTTAGCGCAGCCGTGGCCATCGTCCAGCCGTTGTCATTGTCACCGTTCAACGTAGGTTGTGTTTAACAATCTAGCGCTCTGTGGGTCAATTATATTGCCAACTTGTATCAGTCAGTCGCATCGAGATACATTTTTTGTTCTCACTTTCTTGTCTTTAATCGTGGTTTATCCAAGCTCGAGTCAAAGTTCAAGAGGTTATTCAAGCTACACCTCAGGGCGGATTATTTGACGAATCGAGCTGGTTTCGTATCGTCAAACATGTCAGGTCCTTCTCACCAATTCAATACACCTCGTCCGCGTCCTCCTCCACCCCCTCTGCGCTTTCAGAAATCTCAAAATTCTTCATTAACAAATATCCACTCAAACTCGCAAACACTCCTTTATGATCTTCCTCATTCAACTTCTGTTGTTTCACCTCCTGGAAGTCCAGTTGCGAAACCTGGTGTAATACCGCCATCCTCTCCTTCATTTAGCAGCAGACCCAGAGGGCGCAGAAATGGTCGCCCTGGTCCAACGCCGCCCCCTACTTCTCGGAATCGATCGATCACTCCTCTTGGAGTCTCTCGCAGCGAGCTCGAGAAATTTGCCGAACTCTGTCGTGCATGGTATGCCTTTGTTCTTAAGTGACTGCTCTGTTAATCATGGTTCATGTCACTAGGTACTTCAACCAAGATGAAGCGTCTGGGCGACTAGTTACTCAGACACTAGCGAATCTGCCTCCTGCTCAACGGGCACCATTTTCACGCCTCCAGGCATCCATTCGCTCTGCTTACCATGCGAGCGTCAATGCCCGTCGACACGCGGAATTTCAGGCACATATTAACGCAACTCAACCCGGTGGTTCGTTAATGCCACATTCTAGAGCGAATCCATGCGGTCCAATAGCTGCGAAGGAACGCTTTGACCGATTAGATAAATTTGTTAAGACCTGGTGCACCATTGGCATGCCTGGAACCAAACCGTTCTTTCAGGCATTGTGGGCAATCTTACGGCTTCAAGTTGTCCCAGAGCCCCTTGGCGGTGCGGGGGTGAACCGAATATGCTGGGAATTCGATGACGCTGTTTTCAAAGAATCTGCGTAAGCGTTCTAACCATTCATTGGCACCTAAATCTATCATACTTACCATTCTCACACGGCATAGCGGGAAAGACTTCATGCTTGATGCTATTGATGTTCTCAAAGGAGTATGTTGTTATTATTAATTGATCGATGATGTGCTTAGCCAACCTTCCAGGTGTTGGGCTTTGAAGAAGTTTCATCTTCGAAGCACGACAACTGCGCGTCTCACCAGCCACAGCCTGCGCACTTGCGCTCCCGGTCACAACCTTTATCCGCTCACCGCGAGACGATTGGTTCGTATGCTTCACCAATTGCCATGACTACCCAGGTAAAACGCGCGAGAGCTACGAGCGACCCGTTTTTAGATATGCCCGCCCTCTCACACTCGCTCCCATCTGCGTCTTCTCAGTCTTCCGGAGCCACCATCCCTTCTTCTGAAACTCCCGAAGATTGCCCTAGTTCCATTACCCCACATGATCAACTTGGGGAAGACGAATTATTACCCCCGCTTCGATCAGAATTCGTCGCAGAAGATCCAGAGGATTACTTGCGCATTTGGACGTCTCCGGACCTTCCAAATCCCGAATTGTTATCACTACTAACTGTATTTCCTTCATTCATCACCCGCTGCGCTCTACCGCGTTTCACTGTACCTTTGAATACCCGTGCCGCCGACATCGAGGAAGGCGAGGTAGAAAGAGGAGAAGGCAAAGAAATTCATTTCGGCACTGGGACGATGTGGATTAGTTCCAAGCCACGCGGCGATGGGTGGCGTGGAGACTGGTGGACAAGATTCGTCCTTTGGTGGCGAAGATTGTTCTGCTAAATATTGTGCTCTACACCACAACATATTGGGACATATGTAACACTCCTTGTTTATCATTTTTGCATATACCAGCGTACACTTACCATTCACAGACACTATTTGGAATGGACACAGACTGTCAGATAAGTATATCATTATCCAGTGAATTGCTATGCATATGTTGTCAATATACAATCATAGGACCTTGGACCTCCCACTGACGTGTCGACGAATAGTTCAACTTGACACCGATTACATGAAACCTCCCGGTACCGTCGATTCATTAATTTCAGGGTGATGGAATCATGTCTGCACGTAAACGCCAAGTATCCTAGTCCATCTCGTCAACATGTTCATTAGCTGTTTTCAAGTAATAATGGTCCACAGGAACAATGCCGTTTCTAGTGACAGTTGAGTCTTCGAGCGCTCGTTTCTGTGCTACGATCCTCACGCGTGAACGTAAAGACAGGAGCTTTATGTATACACCGAAGCCGTGTCGTTTCAGGTCACTTCTCGCAAATTTCTTTGATATATTAATTACTCAGACGCTGTTATATGTGTCCCTCGGGTCAGAGCTGCAGCCTTGCCAATCTGTCAGAGCATGGGAGACTATATCGATACCCCAGTGTTCGATAAGTTCAAGATAGCGTACCTCAGGCTGTGTCTATTGCCAAGCGCTTGCCATCTTAGACGTCTAGACCCTAGGATTTGGATAGACTTCGCTTGTGCATCTGAAGGACAGGAGAGCACAGGCTGTCACTCGGCGAGCTATGATACATGCGGATTAAGCTGATCCAATAATTTGATATCAAATAATAGGTCCGGGAGGGAACACAGTCGCCTCCTCGCAACACACCCTGTCAATGGGCCAAATGATCAACTCGCATATCTCTTATCATAGCACCGGGACACAGCTCCACAAGGTTCTTGCACCCTGACGTGACCTTTTGAGACTGTTGTGATGAACATTTTGTTATGTTCGTGGTCTTCTCGTCTCTGGTCACATGGAAGATACCTTTAATAATACTTCGACCTTCGATATTCGTGCTGGCGGATCTGGGGATATTTATCTTTGCATTTAAATGTGAGTAATAGAGTTCTGGTCCAGCGGCAATAGTCGAGGGTCATCCACGTGAACTCCAGCTAGAAGTTACTGGATCCACGATGTTTCCCATGTCCCTTAGGCGCGTTTGGGGGTTTGTCACTTACACAAAGATAGATAATTTTTTCCCTGTGCTCGGCTTTTGTCGGTGGCTTTCAGTAAACCTGCAACGATTGCGTTGGTGCAAAATTCCCCAACCGAGCGAGCTCTTTACCGGAACTCCTTCTGTTCCTTTCGTAGGAGCTGTACCATCTGCACGGTATTATCCCCTTTCCTTCATGGACCATCTAAGCTGGATCCAGAGCGTCGCGGTCAACTATGCCCTCATGCTGTAGCACGACTCGCTCGGCGGCAACCGTTGGATGCCCATTTTATATCCGGATACTATACCTGAAAAAGCCCTCAAAGACCTTGAACGCGGCTGCAGACAGATCTCGTACGTTACTGGCTCTCTCTTACTCTTTTTGCTCCGGGTTATTTCGGTTCAGACGTGCACCTCAAACGCCACTCTACCCGGAGTCCACCTGGCTGCGGCGCATGTACGAGATGACAACGGATTCACACTGAAGCAGATGATCATCGTCGTTACAGGCATACTTGTCTTATTTCTGTCGAGGCTCCATACCGATTATGTTCTGCAAGAGGGAATCGCTGGAACCTTTCGTGGCTAATTTCTTTTTCCCTGCCATGCTTTGCAGCACTGCATGCGATGCTCCTGATAGAGTTCGGTACCAACCATAGCACTAAGCAGTTGGTGTTGTACATGCCAGTGCCACCGAGCGTGTTTGTACGGCGGCCTCACTTTTCTTCTCAGACTACGCGTCGATCGACTACTTTGTGCTTTGTTCATGGTTATGTACCTCGAGTTTCCGGAATACACGTCAGAAACTGCTTCTTTCGTCGTAGTGGGCCCTCAAACTTCTCTCGTATCTCCGGATAACATTTCATTCCATGTGTCTCCGGAGCAGGTTTGTAGCCCATCGCATGCTATGATAATGAAAGGGCCCTAGTAGCTGAGTTTACGATTTATTGTGGCTATGACGGCGGTAACGAAAATCCTCCACATCGCGCGTGAGGAAAGAAGATTGCGCTAAAAATCTACTTCTTGCTTCTAGAATCTAAGCTGAACGGCGGGGAAGAATAATTTGATGCGAGGACCGCAGTTTTTCTGAGACTAGAGTCCTCTACAATGTTGAACAGTCGACCTCTAAAGGGGTTATGGCAGTGTGCCCCCGCCCTGCCGAAGCCTCGAATGAATGGCCCCAATTGCTCCCAACGATTTCATCTGTTCGCACATGGCACCAATATTAATCCTTCCATAGATCCCCCCCGTGAGATTGAGATGAAGCAGCCGATAGTGAACTGGTGAGAACAAAAATGTGCCTAGACAAAAATATTGAAGAATAAATATGGAGCTGGTTGATTGGGTCCGGTACATATTGTAGATTACCTAGATCATGATGTGAATTCGTCCTTGAACGTTAACTTTGCAGTAGAAACTCCTTACTTCCACACCGCGTCAAAATAACCAAGAAGATCCATTCCAATAAAATCAAATCACATATTTGGAGGACGACGGGACTTGATAGCCGCAATTTCGATATCTTTGATGCGGCTGCGTTGTTCAGACCTAAAATGATATTGTGCGTGACAGGAAGCGAGCAGTCATGAGTAGAAATCCTACTGTAACAGCCTTTCCTGTAGATGTGCATTCGCTTGCATCAACCGCGCATTCTCTGCTATCAACCGCGTATTTTCTTTCTCTGTTTCAGCCTTCGCAGCCTTTATGTCCTCAAGATACTTCGTCTTGAATTTATTGCTTTGATCCAGCGCGCTAAGCTTCTTCTCCATTTTGCGAATATATGACGGCGACTTTAAAGCTTCCAGAGCTTCTAGATGCAAAGCAATGCTTTCGCCGGTAGTTTGGTTAACGATAAAAGGGTTGGAAGAGGTGCGTTCGAGGGGTTTAGAGGTACGTGCGGGGACGTCGGAGGCACGTTCGAGAATGCTGCTTCCGTTCTCAAAGGGATCAGAGACGCGAACACTCCCGGAAGTCTATACAAATATTCTAATCAGTTCCTCTACAACAGCCGAATCCAGACCAACCATTTGCTCTCTGCCGCTATTTTCCCGCTCCTTGCCTTTGTTCCTGGTCGGAGTTTCTGGGAAATCTGTTTGGAATGTGCCCTGGCCAGAACTGTCGCGGCGGTGTGCTGTTCGAGGTGGAGTTGGTGGTAAAGAGATTTGGACGCCCATTTGCTGCTCCACGGGTGTAAATCTAGGTTTCTTTGGTGTTCTCTGCTCTAGATTTCTAAAGCTCTGATCCGCACTCGTAATAGATGGGCCGCTTTGTTCTGAGTCATCTTGGAGCATCTCTTCCCAATCCCCGATCGTCGAAGCCTGAGAGGATTGGGAGCCAAAAAGAAATGAGCGCGTACGGCCATTCACATCAGTTGCAATTTGCTGAGGACTGCCATATTGTGGCGTTGAAGGGGCCTGAGGCTCTGATTCGTCTAAGGCAGCCGCTATGTCTGCTATCCTCTTCTTGGGACTGTTCTGGGGTGTACTTAATGCTCGAGCCGATTCAGCTCTCTGCCTTTGCGAAGGAGGGGGCCTCAACGGCGCAGGCGTAGTTGCAATTTCAGGTGCTACAGGAATATTCTGTTGTCGGGAAAAAATAGGGTCATCTATCCAATCTGAATGATTTCGCTTCAGCTACTTATATATGCACTACTAGTAGGAGAGATGCTTACAAAAGAATTTACATCTTTCACTTTGAAATGATCTCGAACAAGTGTAAAACTCACTGAGCGGCTATGTTAAGCGCCGAAACTTAAAAACTGTTTTGAACATACCGATTGGGATTTGAAGATGTTTGACTAGTCCTTATCATTGCAGCTTCACCATGTGAGCAGCGTACTACACCATTTGCGTCCATAGGACTCGTCGACTGTGTAAGTGGCTGGCTGAAGGACATGATGGTTTCAATTGAAATCGAACATCCCCTAGGGCTATGGATTATTAATAATACTAATATCAGGTGACTCATTTGAATTTCGATAAGAAGGCTTGGCTGTAACCCTTCTCCAACTCGTGCTCGTCGCGTTGTGGGGCTTGTTCACTATATCGGATAACGTTTACGATGGCGGCCGCGTCTCAAGCAGATTCTTCCTTGATATCTGTTACCTCAAGATATGTCGCGCCGTCCGACCCTTCCTTGCCTGCCCTCGCCTTGCAAATCACTAGCCTTGTGGGCTCATACATGATTTGGGTTGGTGTAACGAATCAACCGCCAGAATCTGTGCACAATGCAGCTCGCTCGGGTGTTCTTTGCAGAGATTGGGCATGTGCTATGCCCGCATCACCCGGTCGTGCAGTAAGTAAATGATGTTAATAGCCAATTATACATCAACAATAGCCTGAGCGAGTTCTGGAAGGGCTTTGGACCTGCTACTTCCTTGTTCCGATCATCAAGTTCTGATGTATCTTTTTCGATGGCGCAGCGTCTTGGTAAGTAGAATCCATTTTTTGTTCCGTTCGGATTGCCGTACCCACTGCTGATTATATTTGACTGATTCTAGCACGGAGGTTTCATCGACAGATATTCTTATCGGTTGATGTGCCTGCTACTTTGCTATCAACACCACGGGGATCACATCTATTGTTTGATGCAGAGAAAGGCATAGTTACTGCCCTTAACAGCCTTGGAGATGAGGACGGCAAAGAGGTATTATAAATGCTGTCCTATCACAGTTTCCATCTCTGCATCCCCAACCAATTCGCTGTGCAAAGCATGTGCGAGTAGGCAGGTCGTGATGCGGGTGCACTGGCGGATTTTATCTGGGTCCCATATAATATAAATCATGTTGTCAGATGAGTCGTTGGTGAGTCCTGATCTCGCCACGAAGGTAGCCCCTGGCCACGTGTTGTACTGGGTCTAGAGGAGTGGATCGATCCACCTGGATAAAACCTCGTGTTGGCACGAAGTTGGCATTGTAGTAATTTTTTACGAATGAAAAGTAAAATTGATTAGGATCCGTTGTTGCGGCCTAAGATCGATTAGCCGACCCTTAACCCCTCACATAGTAGAACCGTGTGGCACTTGGCAGTTATTCGACTCATTTGTGGCCTGGGACTAACTGGTTCCATTTATTTCCTGTCCCTGCCGTACTTGCCGTTGACGACGACGACGACGACAAAACAACTAAACGGCCTAATATTATTTTCTGTGAGGAGAGCAGCGGTACCAACTGTTTCCTGATAGACAGAATATGTCGGAACCCGAACTTGCCTACATGACCAGTACCAACGAAGACTTTGATCTCCCTCGCTGGCAAACTCACGCTCATCTGGAACCGTTGTCTTCGTCTGCCCAGGCTGCTCAGTCTGCTGCTAGAGCATCTTATCTCTATCCCAGTGCACCGCCCCCGCCACCACCGCAGTCTCTCACAACTGTCGGTCAGAGATTACCGCCCTTGCATCAATCTCCTGGCTCATCCAGGCAGCCTCGTCTGGCTCATATCCTTGACCACGATCAACCAACGGGCGTTACATCTTCATCCTTCCTTTCTACAAGTTTAAACCAACTTTCGAGGAGTGCGTCATTGGGTGGTGGTAGTGGAGCCGGTAACGGATCTTCTAGGGTTCGTCGTCATCATCAACCAGAAGATCTTGAGGGAGCTTTCAACCTCGACGCCCAAACCGTTCCTAGTTCAAGACACATGGCTACAACACCAAACTCCCTTTACCCATCCGGCGTTGCCTACCACCAATCTCAACCAGGTCCCCCTCCTTCCAACAATAGCGCTTCTCCCACAGGCGTATCCAGCGAACCATATTCAGAAATGTATTACAATGGCTCTAGTGGGAACGTTCCAAAGCGAGCTCTTACACAGCATGATCCCACCCCCCGCTCTGGGCGTTCACCAATGCGTACGGGTACCTCACACCTGGATCCATACTCTCAACAAGCCCAATACTCACCGTCTACCACCCCTTACCTCTACGCCTCATCATCTGATGCTCAGAGGCCCAATACTTCATCTGCCTATCATTCTCATGCCCGCAGCACCTCTCAAACCAAGGTTGAAGCCTCGACGCCACCAATATCATCCCCGTACACTCCACAGAGTGCTGCGCAGGCTGCTTATGCTGCGTATGCGATGGATTCCTCCAGTCCCGCGCCGCACCAAAATCAGAGTCATCTATCCAGCCAAGCACCTATAAAAAGTTCCATCTCCACCCCAAATACCCCTCTGTCATTTACTCACCCGCAGAGTCCGGTCAATCAGTACTACCAAGACCAGCCCATGGTCGTTGATCAGCCGCAGCATCGTCGCCGAGCTTCTGGTTTCAGAAGAGTCCGTGATACGCGCGATCTTAGGCCTTACGTAAATCCTCAGCCTTCGGGCAGACGAATGGATGCCAACGGGGTATTTTTGTCGGTGCGTGTAGTTTTAATTTGATCGCGGTCGAGCGCTGACATCAAGTGACACAGCCATTGAGGCAATTGACTACCAATATCCTCGAGACGTATCATATTTGCAACCCGCAGTTCAGATACGAATCTGCGCACAATCCGCGGAGGGTGCTCACCAAGCCGAGTAAGCCCGCCCACAACGAAGGTTACGACAACGAGGATTACGATTACATTCTCTACGTCAATGATTGGCTGGGAAATGAGGATGGTCATAAGTGCGTTGATGCTACATACTCTCAGCGGTATACTGAATTGTCCATAGTCGATATCTCATTCTGGATATTCTCGGTCAAGGAACCTTTGGTCAGGTAGTGAAATGTCAAAACATGAAGACCCACGAGATCGTGGCAGTGAAAGTGGTGAAAAATAAACCTGCGTACTTCAACCAGAGTATGATGGAAGTCACGATCTTGGAGCTGGTAAGTTTCTTTACCGATAATGACGAACTGAAATTCACATTAATCGCCGCAGCTCAACAATTCATGTGATCCACATGATGAGCATCATATATTGCGGCTTCGTGACTCATTCATTCATCGAAATCATTTATGCCTTGTATTTGAGCTCCTCTCATCTAACCTCTATGAGCTGATCAAGCAAAACCAATTCCAAGGACTGAGCACGCAACTCGTCAAAGTGTTTACTGCTCAGCTGCTGGATGCTTTGACTGTGCTCAAGGATGCACGCTTGATCCACTGTGACCTGAAACCAGAAAACATCCTACTCAAATCGTAACTCATTACTTCCCCATAGATTTCCCATACTCAAACCCTTTACCAGGCTCCAATCACCCCAAATCAAGGTCATCGATTTTGGATCAGCGTGTCATGAACGACAGACGGTGTACACATATATCCAGTCGCGATTTTATCGGTCGCCAGAAGTCATTCTTGGAATCCCTTACACATCTTCAATTGACATGTGGTCATTGGGTTGTATTGCTGTGGAGCTCTTCCTGGGGCTACCTCTCTTTCCCGGGACGAGTGAGTATAATCAGATTACACGGATCGTCGAAATGCTTGGGTGCGTATTCCGTCTCTCTGGCTGGTTACCGACATTTATTGATACACTATTCTTTGGTCATAGGATGCCTCCGACATACATGCTAGACATAGGAAAGCAGACGAAGCAGTTTTTCGACTCCTATGTAGATGTGTATGGCCAGAAGAAGTACCGCCTCAAAACCTTGGAGCAGTACTCCCGTGAGCACAACACCAAGGAACAGCCGGGCAAGCATTACTTCAAAGCGAACACGCTTCCGGAGATCGTCAATACTGCGCCGATGCCAACGTTCAAGTCATCGGCTCGGCAGGGGCACGAAATGGAAAAAGGTAAGATTAAATGTTCTCGGCGTTTGCCTGACCTGTTCTCACGTGGCCATGCAGAATTAAACAATCGAGCGTCGTTCATCGACTTCTGCCAGGGTCTACTCAACCTGAACCCTATAGAGCGATGGTCACCCCAGCAGGCTAGGATGCACCCTTTTATCACCGGAGAAAAGTTTACTAAGCCTTTCCAAGTTCGTCATCATGTCTATCGATCTTCTTGACATTTTTACTGACAGATCATAACAGCCCAATGGACAGACCACTGCCCAAATTACGCAGGTGTCGTCCGCGTCAGGCAATGCAGACCCGAAGCGGCCATACGGTGGTCTTGTTCCCCAACAGCCGAAAGGCACCAGAGCATTCCAGGATGCGGCGTCATACAATCAGCAGCTTGCTCAACATCAAGCTTACACCGCGCAGGCGCAAGCCGCATCTCAGGCGGCTAACAATGTATTCCGCAACCCGTACATCACGCAGCAGCAGCAGCAGCAGCAGCCTGCTTCTCAGGCACAGCCTCAGCAGCAGCAACAGCAGCCACCACCTCCACCATTGTCATACCAGCCATCACAGGATGCATCTACGCCGTCGTCATTCCCGGCTCAACAGCCACAACAGCAGCATACCTTCTCGTCGTCCCAGCCCGGACAGCTTAGTGGGCTCAACCCTCCTGGCGGTAGCTACTCGCAGGGGACAGGAATCAGCGTGACTGGGATGCTCAACCCCAACCCACCTGCTGCTTCTCACTACCCCCCATCCCATGCGCGTGCACGGGCCAATACTATCAACCATAACGACATGATTCCTCCTGCGCTGGCGCGGTTGCAGCATATGAACCAAGATGCAATAGCCGGGCGAAATGCACTGACGCCTGTGCTCAACCGGGATGATGCTATGCGCGAATGGGAAAGGCGGCAGGCGGGGAAGCCGAGCGCGGCGCAGCCGTACCCCCAGCTCGAATATCTGCAACAACAGGCTGAGCTTGCTGCTGCAAATGGCATGTCCGGGTGGGGTGTATCCACCCGTTACCCCCCGCCGCCTTCCAAGCTATCGCACTCCTACCAGCCCACAATTATAGTGGACGATGATCGAAGAGAGACTGTCATGTCGAATGTCCGAACTGCTGCACGCAGCGATGCGGGCGCGAGCGGGTACAATCCTAATGCTATGGTGACTAGCCCGACGCAGGCATATGCGGGAAGCGCGGCTGGTGCTGGCGCGCGGTATCCTGCAGCATTCCCTTCACAACAACAGGCCCCGAACCCACCTTTCGACCCGCTGACTCAGCGGACAGATATCGGAGCACTTTATGTTCCGATGCAGCCTGAGCAGTATCAATCTTATGGTGGAGGTGGTACAGCTCAGGGACCCGGTATCTCGTCCTCAAGGCAAGCTACTCAGACGTCGCAATCAGGTCCACAGTCCTTCTATGGGCCAAGTGTAGCTTCAGCCGTGCAAGCCCCACCACAGGCAGCTCAACGGAACCCGTTCAATGCGAGTGACGCATCGCAGCAGCCGAAGGAGGCAAGAAGACTGAGCGGGATGGATATTTGGTCGCGATAAATGTTGGTTAATAATGTAATCCCTCTCTTCTTTCTGTGCAATGGCTTCCACTAAATTTCGACCGGTGCTAGTACGATGTGCTTCCAACCAATTTTTGTGCTTTTTTTCTCAGGCATTCTTGCAACTCTGCCCCATTTACCAAGACATCTTCTATATGTTTTCTGTCTCGCATCATCCAATATTCAGGGCATTTATCATTATTTTTGGTCACTGGTTTGGCAACGCTACGAAAAACCTCCGATGGATGTGACATAGTATGCTCCAGTACAACACGTACAGTTCGTCATATTCATCAAAGAACCCGAAATACCAAGCTTCGGTCCATTAGTGGGACCCGCTGATAACAGATTGAGTTCACCACAGAAGGCAGGAAAAATATGGGTATTCGTGAACCATGCCGTGGTTTGGAAGGTTTGAATTGACAGTTCCTAGATGTCCCTCGCTACGCTATCGCTAGCAGTATTAACGCTCCTTTGAAGTTTGAACTCTATACTAGTGTCACCTGCTGCTTCGGCAGCCGGATAAGTAAGTCCACAAAGTCCTCGGTGTTGTATGCGCTTACGATGAATAGTATGTTCCTCCCGGAGTGTCATGTAGATGCAGGTTATCAATCTTCGCGAGTGAAACCGATCCCGGAAATCGCAAATACATCTCATGTATACTGTACGGGTGCCAAGATATCTTGAGCGCATTCTGCGTCTCGTCTTGGCTACCTTCTCAAGATGGAATAATCCTGTAAGGCCTCTGTAAAGGCCAACCGTGACGTCAGTCATGTTACTTAAAGCGGTGAAGATTTAATTGCAGCTCGCCGGTACCGTGGGTGAGCTACAGCGTACCACTAGTAGACTGCCCATTTCTTCCTTCTAGCTTGCGCCGCTCAGGGCCGTCGGACTGGAACTTGTGAATGCGGACTCTTTCTTATTTCCAGGCTTTCCTCCAAATGTATTAATTGTTCTTTGGTTGCAACACGACTTTTTATACCGTGCAATCTCCAGATTGAACGATATGCAAGGACAACAAGGTGAACCTTCTACCGTGAATCTAGTATGCCCCCACGCGCATTTGCATTTGTCTTCCAGTTCTTCTAGCGTCTCCCTGAGGAGCACGATACATGTCTAGACTATTGCTTTCGCCACATGATCGCGGCAGTATCCGTGGCAAACATGGCTCATCTCCGTCATCTCCTCATGCAGAGAATGGTCCGAACAATAAAGTAGCATATGACGCTGCGTATCCCTTCTTCTATTTTGCAATTTACTTGATGGATTCTAGTGCTGCAATTGAAGATAAGGCCTTTTACTCTGGCCCTATAATATACTCGATTTAGTCGATGGGCCCCCTTAGCTGATACTGTTTCACGTATCGAGCTAATTATTCTGCTAGTTATGATATCCGGCATTCTGCTAGAATGGGGCTTCCAACGGCTTATGAAAATCCGCCAGCGCAGTGACGCCACCGGCTGCCGGCCCTTTCGTTTTGCTCTACATCCCATCCCCTGGCCTTAATGCTGGGTTCTGATAACCTCCCTCCCGGCAGCTCATTTTGCACATTAGCATCATCTTGGACAGTTTGTTTAACCGCGGCATCGATAAATTCTGTTATCGACCTCTTACTTGACGCCGCTACTTTCGTTACGACGCTTGTAGGATACCCTTAGATAAATTATCGTGCATTCTGTTATTCTGTATCCAGCCAGATCCTACCGCTAACCTATGTGTTCATTTTATTTGTGAACCACGCATAAGTTCAAATTCGAGATATCAAAGTTAATCAAATGCGGTACTGAAGGTGCGATAAGGGTTCAAGGATTTTGCTGAAGAACGGAACTGGACCGGATGTCGGCGACACTACCGAGTCCGCATACTTATCGATGGAAACCCATTTGAACGTGAAATGAGGACTAGCTTCCCCTAGTCAGAGCTGATGATCGAATAAAGATAGTCGTTCCTTCGTATTAGGGTAGAGGGTATTTTCACCAAGATCGGGGTAGTTACGTGCGAAGTCAAGACAACCATAAGGCGACAACCAAACCTCAGACCCTACAACAGCATTGATTTTTGCTTGTGCTCACCGTTCCCCAGATGAAGTTCTGAATTGATCGTAACTGCGTCATCTGTTGGACGGACAAACGCATGCAAGAGTAGCAACAGCCTTGATCGACAGATCGCCACTTTGTTCTTTATTTGTTATACTCAAACCCGGGTTGAGAGGTTGCCCAGATGATCTGAGATTGTAATCCGCAAACCATGAGGTTGGCTCTACTGACTGGGACAAAAGCGTCCACGATGCAACAAATATCCCTGCGACTCATGAGAACTCATTCAACACAATCAGAATCAAGCTCTATACCTTATCTCACAGAACGGAAGCGACGATCTGCACTGTCACGCCTTAACCGCTCTGGCGTACACAATGTTATTAATTATCGCTGCCCGGCTGAATCAAAATAAGCAGTGGTCAAGTTTCGACACTGAAAAGTATTCAGTAGACTCCTTGACCAGTATACAATAGAGCTGTGGGGTTTCAAGCGACCTCACGCCGAGTTACGAGTCGCTCATGACTCCTGAACCTGAGTGCTGAGCTTTGGCTGGTCAGTATCGATTGATATCATCGCTAGGAGAACTGACCTAGTATTAGAACAAACCTAGAAGTGATGGAACCAGACAACTCTTGGTCGTGATGACTAACTCACGAATGGTGCATTTAAATATGTATTGACTGAGTGAGCACGGTGCCACGGATGAGGGCGACGCCCGTACCTTAGTAATTTATGATTATAAACTGGTGACCAACGTTGCAACTGAGCCTCTCAGTTCAACGTCTCGCGAGCTCCAGGACACAAGCAAACTCGTGGATGATGACGCCATCTACTAGATAAGGACTCGAGTTTCACCCGAATTCGACTCCATAACTTGGGTCAACGTTAGACGCTTGTAGCTGGTGCGCTACTCACCTGGGCTGTGTCTACTGCAGCGGTGGTTCATGGCAACCTACTTATAGTAAGCGAGCTGTCACGTATTATTATCATCACCAGCCGTGTCAACCCAATTTGTTCCGTATTCATAGTCTAGCATAAGTGCAGAGGTGTTGTCTGCCTCTATTATCTAGGTATTTTCTAGTGTCTCTTGACTCATAGAAATGCTGTCGAAACAAGTTATCGCTGCTGCTCGCAGTCGTGCATTTTTCGCTAGCAGAGGTGCTCAATATACTGCTGTATCATTGTCGAAAGGATGGTGCGTGCTCTCTGGATTTTTTTCTTTCCTGCTATTGACATCGATGATGAATGGCTGTTCTTTTGTATGTACAGGAAAGTTGTCGACTCGCATATCAGACGCGCACAGTTCCATTCCAAGACCGTAAAGGTCCCACAGATGGCCGAGTCCATCTCCGAGGGTACACTCCGATCATGGTCAAAACAGGTTGGGGATACCGTTGAGGCTGATGAAGAGGTTGCGACCATTGAGACGGATAAGGCGGGTATCATCTTATTGGCACCTCTGAAAACACTAATCCTCCCTCACGCCAGATTGACGTTAGTGTCAATGCGCCTACAGCAGGGAAGATTGTGGAGTTGCTTGCAAAGGAGGAAGACACTGTCACCGTTGGCCAGGACCTCTTCATAATCGAACCCGGCGAAGGTGGTGGTAAGCCTCATGTAACTTACGTGACACGCTCTTTCACATCATGGCTCTAGCATCTGCTGCTCCCGATGGGCCGAAGGCAGATCCTGAAGAATCCAAGGACCAGCAATCAGATAGGACGACACCGGAACCACGCGCACCATCAACTGCTGATAAGCAGAGTAGGATCCCTCCAGAAGGACCCAAAGAGTCCAAGAAGGAGGTGAAGAAGCAGGATTCGAAACCAAAGGAGGACAAGTCAAAAGCACCTCCTGCACCAAAGGCCCCTGGCAATCGGGGCGAGACAAGAGTATACATTATTACTATACCTGTTTTGGTAATGTCAATGTTAACGCCCTTCGTTAGGTTAAGATGAACCGTATGCGCCTGCGCATTGCCGAGCGTTTGAAGGAATCTCAAAACGCTGCTGCTTCCCTCACGACCTTCAATGAGATTGACATGTCCTCTCTCATGGAGATGCGGAAGAAGTACAAGGACGAAGTACTTAAAGAACATGATGTCAAGCTCGGCTTCATGAGCGCGTTTGCTCGTGCGTGCACTCTGGCACTTAAGGAGATTCCTGCTGCAAATGCATCCATCGAGGGTGACGAGATTGTCTACCATGACTTCGTTGACCTGAGCGTCGCTGTCGCGACGCCCAAGGGCTTGGTCACCCCAGTAGTGAGGAATGTTGAGGACATGGGCTTTGTTGAGATCGAGAAGGAGATTGCTGCTCTCGGAAGCAAGGCAAGCATTGTATTGATTGCATTCTCTTGTAGTTTACCCATTGTCTTCAGGCCAGGGATGGTAAATTGACACTCGAGGATATGGCGGGAGGCACCTTCACCATGTGAGCTCCTTCGATTCTCAATTCAAATCAGTACTAAGTGCACTTAGTTCCAATGGTGGTGTTTTTGGCTCATTGTACGGGACGCCCATCATCAACCTGCCACAGTCTGCTGTGCTCGGCATGCACGCAATCAAAGACAAACCTGTCGTTGTAAACGGCCAGATTGTCATCCGACCGATCATGGTTGTCGCCCTCACCTATGACCACAGACTACTCGATGGTCGGGAGGCAGTCACCTTCCTAGGTTCGTAGTCTCTCTGTCATTCTATAACACTTGACCGTTATCTGATACATTGATGCCTCGTTTATAGTGAAGGTCCGCGACTACATCGAGGACCCCCGGAAAATGCTTCTTGCATTGAGCTGAGCCTTCCTTGGCGGTTGTTTCATGTTTTTATTTATTCCATTCGTGATGTACTACATTGAACACCAGGCTCATAATTGGACTCCTTCATCCACAAGGGATCATTAATATTCCAGCCTCTGGGTGAAGTTCTTATAATTTGCAGAAAGTTAAAGAGTGATGTATCTTTGTTTATATATTGTTCCCTACACTTCTATGTTCCCATGGTCGTGTATTCTGAGTTGTTGCGATGTCGAGAAGATCATATTGCCGAGTGTAACGATTTATTAGACGTGGCACTATTAGTGGTCACGTGGACAAGGGTTGGACAACTTGAACTTGACGGTAAATTCAGAGGACCAGCTCGTACCGTAGGTTGCCGTGTGTTGCCTATTAAACCTACCAACTATAACAACCACGATCCAAGATGCCGCCGAGTACCCGCTCACGAGGTAAGCAACGCGACGATAAACTTGAAACTTATAAAATGACCTCGTGGATATAATTTACAGGACCATCCCTCGCTGTGCGATCTTATTTAATTGCATTCAATGCACTATCTACAGTAGGATGGGCCAGTGTCATTTACCTCGCTGTCGCCGTATTCAGAGGTCAACGTGCTTCAAGTTCAGCATACGACTTCTTCAAATCACTTGCCTCATACGTGCCGACTTCAATCGAAGCACTTATAACACCGCAACCTAAAATAACGAACCATTTCTCTACCACTCTCATAAATTTCTTACATCCATATTTCCCCGCAACATACAAATCTACGTTCTCCGCCCTTGCACCTGTGCAGTCGCTCGCCGCTCTTGAAATATTGCATGTCCTCCTTGGGTTTGTGCGCTCTCCGCTCCCGACAACTGTCGTCCAGGTCTCGTCGCGTCTCATCCTGGTCTGGGGAATTATCGAGCGCTTTCCCCATACCCACTCGAGCCCGGTATATACCACTATGATTCTTGCCTGGGCTCTGACAGAAGTGCCACGCTATGCATACTATGCGCTCTCGCTCGCAGGTTGCGGCGTGCCTGCGTGGCTGACATGGATACGCTATTCTACATTTTATGTCCTGTACCCCATCGGCGCAGGAAGTGAGGCCCTGGTCATGTTGAGCACCATTCCGGAGTGGAGTGGCGGCAAGTGGGTAATGTGGAGCACTGAGGACTGGGTGAAGGCAGGTCTGGTGGCAGTTTGGGTGCCTGGTGAGTTGTATATGCTATTTTGCATTTAGTCGTTGATTTTTGGTTCTTGTAGGGTTGTGGATGATGTATTCGCATATGATGCATATGCGCCGCAGGGTGCTTGGCGTCGGTAAGGGACAAAAGTTGGGAGCGAAGCCCAAAGACAGGTTTAAGGCAGAGTGAGAGGTGCCATGAACACAAAATGTCACTGACTATTCGCAATACTCTGGAATAATTTACCTAATGGTTTTATTATGCCTAGAATCGTCCCCACCGCTTGTGTAGTGCAACCCAGTATGTGAGTTTCATCCCCAAATGATTCGATCTGGGGTGGGCTGCGTATATTGCGTTGCACGTGCAGATACATACAGGTGCACAGAGAATTGTAGGCAAAGTGAGTCGCTTTTATCAAAGTTAGCTTAGAGTCCGGCTAACATGTCAGCGGCGGCAACAGCAGCACTAGTGATGTGAGCATTCATTATCTAGCTTCAGCCAGATGCAGTATCATCTTGACTTCTTTGGCATTTTGATTTGGGCTAACACTTTGATCTGGGCTGGCGGGTCGGCTCAGATCATTCTTGTTACTGGAATGTGCTGCCAGTCCGGATTGTAATTCTATGCTAGCGTGTTTAAAAGACTTGCTTTACCTTCAGTTCCCATTGAGTTTCCTTCACCCTTTCCTTTCCACTACCATGTTTCCCCGCTTACCCCTTCCCTTTCTTTTTCTGACTGCAGGCGTGTTGGGCTCCCCTATGTATGACATGATGCTTTATCCCCCCTTGTACATGCGGGATCCCTTTGGAATGTTCAACGGCACCCAGGACTTGATCACCTCGGTCGCTGTCCCAGTTTTTGATGTCCAGCCTGTGGTGAGCTTGTGTCTCATAAATACTTCCACAAAACTAACTTGTATGCCCAGATGACCGAGATACAAGCCCTCCAAATAAAATACCAGAACGCCCTTAATTTTTTAGCTGGCAAGGACCTTGTGGCGCTACCAGATGCACTTTCTGATTCCGGGCTCGATGCGCTGTCGGACGCGGCGTTCACCGATACGACGAGCGACCTAACCGGTTTTGTGTCGTTCGGATCTACTACAATATTACAACAGGCAAACATGAGCTTTTCTGCGATGAATGCTGCCGCCCAGAGTGCGACGGATCCCCTGACGGATGAGATGCAGAGGACAATCAACGTCCCGTTCTACGGCCCACTTGAATTTGGGAAGAAGTCACAACAGCTCTCAGTGGCCTTTGACACGGGTTCTGCAGACCTCTGGATTCCTGTGGGCTGCAGCGATTGCGTGAACCCGCAATATAACGCCGCGGCGAGTCCAACATACAGGAACACTGGAAATGTGTTCAATGTAAATTACGTACGTCTCCTTCCTGCTATCGCTGTGCCAGTTTGATATCGTTGGGCAGGAGGGCTTCAGTTATGCAGAAGGGACTCTCGCCTATGATACAATCGGTATGGGTGGCTTAAAGGTCAACGACCAATACTTTGGTGCTGTCACTGATGCGTCGAGTAACTTCAATACCAATCCAATCTCCGGGAGTCTCGGGCTCGGTTTCAGTTCCATTGCAACGTCAGGAAAACCAACGTTCTTTGAGAACTTGATCATGCAGGGAAAGGTCGAAGCACCATTCTTCTCTGTGCATTTGACGAGAGGAAAGGCGAGAGGGTCGAAGGTACGTTGCGCACTAGCGTTCATATAACTGTGATCGAGCGGATTCTTTCAGATAACTCTGGGTGGTTGCGATATGTCCAAGGCAGTGGGACCTCTGACATGGGTCTCAGTTATTTCCAAGGTTGCTCCTCCTGCACCTTTAAGAATCCTATCTAACTGATTCTTATTCAATGGCAGACCTACTGGACAGTGCATTTCGATGGAGCTGTTGTCGAGGGGAACTACGTGTCTGGTAACGTCGATGCGGTAAGGCTCAGCTCATCAGTCGGAAGTTCATGCAGGTTCACCTCTTTCATATGAACAGGCAGTTGACACGGGTTCAAGTTATATATACGTTTCACAGACTTTGGCATATTCGATCTATGCCAATGTAGCCTCTCGCTACTTGTTTTCCTAGACATCTTGCTGACAAATCATAGATACCCGGGGCTGGCCCCGCAGCGAACTACAGCTCCGGCTTCTTCTCCTTTCCGTGCGACTCCAACCCCACAATTTCATTCTCGCTTGGCGGGCACGACTTCGGACTCAGTATCCAGGACTTTAAGCTCGGACAAGATGGGTATGGGTCAACGTAAGTCAGTGTCTTGTATAATGCACGTTGTCTGAATCAGGCGCAGAAACTGCATTGGCGGGATCGTTGGCCTGGATGATCCATTCATGGAAGGAATTGTCATCATCGGTAAGTTGTTTGAGTATTCGGTTCGGTTTCTTGTTGATGTCACGCGTTGCAGGAAATGAGTTTATGAAATCATGTGAGTAATGCCTTGTTCCATGGCGTGTGATCTAGAACGCTCGTGATTGTGATTGTCTAGGGTACTCGGTATTTGACTACTCGCACGGGGCGCGCGTGGGTTTTGCGCCTAGTATCAATAATGCGCAGTAAAAGATTTTGTACGATTGGAATATCGATACATGGTAACATGGCGTGTCTTGGTTAGACGAAGTGATCAGTTTTATTACTTCGACGGAACTCCAGAATACACCGGCTTCCTGAGTATTTGAGAGGTGACAGCAATGACCCCAGTTTCCTGGGAAGGAAGCCCATGCTCTGCTCACAGAATACGATCCCGTGGTGAACCTCGAACCCCTGAAATTGGTGTGGTTACGGGCGTGTAGTACCACAAAGTCACATTTACACTTGACGCCGTTAGAGTAAAGATGTTGAAGTGTAATTCGCGTGTTTACGGTGCGGTGAGGCGAACAAGATCCGCGAGAGGCTGTCACAGACGTTCACATGATGCTGTCCGGAAAAAATCGTTCATACCGAGGCGACAGGTAAAAAGCGGGTGTACCATAATGCACATGCACCACCCGCACAGGGTTACCTGGCTGGGCCGATCAGTAACCGGGCGTTATGAAAGCGTATATTAACTGCTATCAAGTTGTTTTCCGTCGCTGTGTTGCCACGAGGCCAAGTGAATCATTCGGATGAAAGCCGAGATGCAGTGCGCTGACGTGTTGTTCATGACTGTAGCAGAAAGAGAGCGTGTAAACCTCTCTTTGAAGTGAGCTATGAAAATATCAATATGATTGAGATGAATTTCAGATAATGCGGCCGACGCCCAGTGAAACATTTCGAAGTCAGAATTAATGACTGACAGTGCTTTATTGCTTAATAGGTCCAGGCCAGAAATTTGGAACCTAATAATGTGATGTTGGTGGGATGTCCAGTGAAATATGCATCCCTGTGCAAGTTTTGGCCTTTAGACGAAACTAGGCAAGACCGTTCAAACACCAAGTACTGCCTTTCGAGCCAGGGAGGGCGATGGCAATTCCAGAAATATGATTAAGCTTGTCATCCTATGGGTTCGGAGCTCGAGATGGATGACCTAATTTTGACTGGCATACCTGTAAGACATTGTCCCTGTACTTTGTTTGCAAAGCTCTTAAAGGCCGCCACAACATAGATGCCCCCTGTCCGATGGGAAAAGACAGTATATTAATAATGCAAATATGGAAAGATCCTGGTACCTTAAGGCCAAGAAGCATGCAGCTAGCTCTTGAAGTGATTGTCAACTTGGAAAGCTGATAGTAGCGATAAGATAAGCCACTGATTGCTTCCAATGTGCTTGAAAATTGTCCCAGACAAATGCCGCAGGAGTGAACTGCCATGCTTGGCTATGGGGCATTTGTAACCACCCTCGCCCGCCCGAAATCTGCAGCTAGTCTCGGCCGCCGTGGGCCCGCAGCCAGACTTGCCTGTCTAGGATCTCAAGCCAGAATTTAAATCTGAATGGCAAAATCCCCAGTGACTTCGGTGGCCGAGCGAGGAAGATAATGAGTCTCTTAGTCTGGAGTTTCATGGCTTGGCTCTGCTTCTTCAATTCCTATCCATGACAGACGGTCGCTGCATTAGTACTGTCACGACATCCTGGCCCCGGCCAGATTCAAGAAATTCCGGAAATTGTGACATCGGCGGCGGATGTGCAAGGACAGTAATAACGGACAAGTGCAGGATACGCCTGTTTGAGGTTAGCATACATGGAGAGGACACGGTCATAAAACCCTGAAACCTCCGTCCCATCTTACTCGCTAACTCGGACATTGAGCATGAACTAAAGTCAATCACAGGGATCATTGTTTCCGTCATCAGTGAACCTCGTCATCGTAGATGCCATGGTGAAATGTCTGCCCATGAGACTCGCCAACCGTGATTGATGACTGCGAGATATCTGGATGATGACTTCCTAACCATTTAAAAAAATGCCGCAAGAAAATATGGATGTCGCTGTCAACATCTACGCGGCGTAACCGGAACACAGACGTTTTCACAGGTACCCGGTATACCAGCGGGTATACCTCTTTTCGCATCGCTCTATAGATATACAATTCCAGAATATAGGTCAAATGAACATCCGCGCAATCTGAAGGAAAGCCTCCAGAGATTTAGGAGAAATAAGACCTCCATCTGATTGCAGAGGGGTTTGCGAGGGTCTAGAAGGAAATCATCCTTGCGAATGGATCTGGTCACGTCCTCCTGGATGCTGGAAGAACTGCTAGCAAACTGGTTGACATCAGACAAACGTCCGGAAGAAATATCCACTCGTGCGTGTGCTTACGCGAGAAAAAGAACGACCCCGCGCGGCGCGAACTGTTGTTCAATATTCCAATGGAACCACCGGTAGTTCAAGCATTAGAAATTTGGTGTGCTAGTATCCAAACGTTCAAAGTTGATTTGGGATATTAGAGATTTAGAGAATGTTGAGCTCACTAGCTAAGTGTAGAGTCGTCAGCATTCCATCTGTGAGGTCGCTAGTGTACTTTCGAGGTGTCTGCTAGTTTGCCCTTTACTGCGTGATGAATCATGATAGATATCCAGGAGCAGACAGAGTTAAATATTCTGACCCCATCCCCCTCCGTCTTGACATCATAAACTTGTATTTCGCTTCATATGTGGTCGAGAACAGCTGCGAGTAGAGAGGTATGGTACTGCATACATGAAAGGTCAACATTGTTATTGTCTATTTGGCAGCAAGCATACGAGTTGATCCGACTCACCCTGAGGCTGAAACTAGCTTGAAGAGCAACCAGGATACAAGACTCACCGATTAATACTACAAACCGGGTGCGTCACCGTGTGTGGACTTATGACTTGGGGGACACTACATGACCTCTGTATTCTGTCACGACAGCATCACGGTAGCTGTACATCATCCTCCCCAACTCTTTGTCACCTGTGCACGAATTCATTATCAGATACCCTATAGATGGCACGCAGACAGATTATCCGCTCGCATAAACTTGAACGCCTGCCAATACGTTTGTATCCTGTGTTCGGAAGGGCGATGCAGCAGGTTCACTTTGAGATTCGATGCTCAATGCACTGTTAGACGCAGTGCTGGGTAATGTGACGATGAGCAATCTTCCCAATTTTGCGCTGTCTAAATCAAAATTTATCTCACAGCAGGAAAACATGAGGGTCGCCAAAGGGTGGAACAGACTCTTTGACGGACGAGATACAAGGGATCATATATTCTACGGGGTGGTGCCTCGAGGACTGAGTCGAAGCAGGTTTCGTGGCATTTCGGTGCCTGGTGGAGTTGCACATGTCACTTTGCATTTTGTCGCTGACTCTGCGTTCCAGAAGGCTGTGGGCAGTGTATTCGCTGTATGGTGTGCATGTGCTGCAAGGTACGTTGTGCCCGTAAGTGCCGGAATTTTAGAGCGAGGCCCAAAGACAGGTTTAAGGCGGAGTGAGAGATGCCATGAGTATCGGCGACAACACGAAGTGTCACTATTCGCAATACCATGGACTGACTTTATGATATTATCAAGCCTCAAGTCATCCTCCACTATCTGTGTAGTGCAACCCGATATGTATTGTATTCCTTGCTATCTGATTCAAGAAAGACTGCACATATAGTGCTTCACATATAGGCACACATGGAGTTCTGCGGGCAAAGTGGGTCGGTTTTTATCAAGATTTCCTAAAAGCTCCCGCTAACGGTGTATTTTATTTCGAACTCAGTGATGTGAGTGCATTTACTAGATGTTTGGCTTCAGTCAGATGCATTGCTTTCGTATGTTTTTCAATACATTATCTTGATCTGGGCTGGTAACTAATTGTCATGTTACAGTTACAGTGTATTGAAGCGTGCTGCCAGTCTAGATTGGAATTCTATGTCTGGTTTAAAAGACTTATTTCAGCTCCAGTTCGCGTCATCTTTGCTTCACTCTTTATTATGTCTTTCATCATACTTCCTCGGTTCCCTCTTTCCTTTCTCCTCCTGACCGCAGGCGCGTTAGGCTTTCCTATGTATGACACGGCACCCCCGATGTATGTGCGTGTGATCCCTTCAGAATGCTTAACCACAACTAGGGTTGGCACAGCTCGACCGTCATAGTTGAAATCGACATCCCAATCTTCAATCCGCAGGTCGCGGTCAGTTTCTCTCGTATGCAATATTCTGTAAGACTAACTTGTACACCCAGATGGCCGAGTTGAAAGCCATCAAACTAAAATATGTGAATGCACAAGATATTATAGCTGGCAAGAACCTCGTGGTACTACCAGATGCGCTTTCAGACCCCAGGCTCGACGCGTTATCAGACGCGGCGCTCACCGATACGATGAACAACCTCTCCGGTTTTGCGTTGTCTGAATCAACCCCAACAACACATCAGGCCAACATCAGTTTTTCTGCAATGAATGCCGCCGCTCAGAGTACGACGGACCCTCTGACGGACGAGATAGTTGGGAACATCGATCTCCAGTACTACGGTTCAGTTGGGTTTGGGAATGAGACGCATCCGCGACAGCTTTCAGTGATCATAGACACAGGCTCTGCGGACCTCTGGATCCCTGTGGATTGTGGCGATTGTGTGAACCCACAATATGAAGCTAATACGAGTTCAACGTACACGGATACTGGGAATCCATTCAATGTGACTTACGTGTGTCTATCTCTCTCACTATCTTGGCGCGGGCTTGATGTTATTCAGGGATCCGGCAATGTAGGAGGCACCCTTGCGCATGATACGATCAGTATTGGTAGTCTGGAGATCGATCAGCAATACTTTGGTGCCGTCACTCACGTGTCGAGTGACTTCAACGACGATCCTATCTCCGGCCTCATCGGGCTTGGTTTCAGCTCTATTGCGACGTCAGGGAAGCCAACGTTCTTCGAGAACCTGATCATGCAGGAAAAGGTCTCAGCACCATTATTCTCTGTGTATTTGACAAGAGGCAAGGCGAGCGGGTCGATGGTGTGTGTTGTGCTTTAGCTTTGATATGATCGTGATCGAGATGATATCTTAGATAACCCTGGGAGGTTACGATGTGTCGAAGGCAGTGGGACCTTTGACATGGGTCCCAGTTATCTCCAAGGTTGCTCTTCCTATGTCTTTATGCTTCCCGTCTAACTGGTCCCCATCGGCAGACCTACTGGACAGTGCAATTCAACGGAGCTATCGTCGAAGGGAAAAACGTGACTGGTGACCTCCATGCAGTAAGGTTCAGCCCTACAGCCGCATCTGAGCTCAGTTCCACTTTGATTCTCCTGCATAGGCGATTGACACAGGTACTACTTTAATATACATCTCGCAGACGCTAGCATCCGCGATCTATGCCAATGTCAGTCCCTTTTTCTTTTCTTCTCTTGTCAACCTTGCTGACAAGTCGTAGATACCCGGGGCTGGTCCCGCAGAAAACTACGACTCCAATTTCTTCTCCTTTCCATGCAACTCCAATCCCACCATTTCATTCTTGCTTGGTGGGTACGACTTCGGCCTTAGCATGCAGGACTTCAATCTCGGACAAGATGGAGATGGGTCAAAGTAAGTCGATGTCTTAATCCAATACACGCTTGCCTGAGCGAGCACAGAAACTGCATCGGAGGAATTGTCGGGATGGACGATACATTCATGGAAGGATTTGCCATTATCGGTAAGTTGTCTGTGTATTTGGTTCATTCTATCGAGTGTGTTGATGTCCCATGTTGCAGGGGATGAGTTTCTAAAATCATGTGAGTACTGTCTTGTTTGCGCGAGTTTGATCTGGAACGGTCGTTGTCCAGGGTATTCGGTATATGATTACTCCCACGACGCGCGGGTGGGTTTCGCACCCAGTGTTAATAACGCGCAGTAGGATATTCTCGACAATCCTATGGACACTGGCGTGTCAAAGTTTGGGAGAGAAATGGTAGACCGGGTCTGCTTGAGTAGACGGTATCATTGGTTATTATTACTTCGACGGACTTGCACATTATGCCAAAATTATACAATCTGGATGTGCAGAGGTGTAGATCAGAGCCTTTGTTCCACAGTCGATGTGAGTCACAACAAGGAACCCTGTAGTGCCATTCTGTCAACATCAAGTTTTAAAGTAACAGCAACAACATACAATGGTTATTAATACTTGGTTAGACTGACTGCAGATTACATCAATATTACACAATACGAACGTCAAGAAGTACGAGGAAGTACAGTGTTGGACAAGAAGCGACAACAGGTGACCGGTGTGATTCCATTAACGTCATCAAGTAGTCATATAGTGACCCCATGGATGAAAAATAACGCCAGTTCTCCCTGGGAAAGAAGTTTACACTCTGCTCACAGGGGTAACCTTGTGGGATTACTCACCTTGAACGTTAACCCCTGAAAGAAGCTGATTGATACCAGTCTCACGACATCGATCACGACGAGGTGAGGTAGAGTGAGGTGCACCGAACCTGTTGACATTGCCGTCGCAGTTCCCGATATTGATCGCTAGAAGAAATCGAGCATATTCAGAGCTATATATATATGCTCTCGGTGTCCTTTCTCAAAGACCGATCAAAGCGAAGCGTGCTTAGCTAGTAAGGTTAGCAGTGATCACCGTCAAGTCCACCGTCTACTCAGTAATCACATCTCCATTTCCCCTTGCTAGCGCTTGTTCGTGTATAGCACCGGGAGCTACAGCATGAGCTTTATCCGGGTGGTTACGGACATGAACTACACAGTGACGGTGATCGTCCTAACATACTGCACTTGAAGCGATCGGAGTGACAACCTTGGCGATGAAGAGTATGACTTGTAGAGTTGCGGTGTGGCGTTGCAACCATTCTGGCGAGCAGACGACTGTCTACACGTGTTCGTGATCAAGATCCGCGAGAGGCAGCCACCTACGTGATGTGGTGTACAGCAGAATGGTTCATACCTGGGTGGGTGCACCACCGTACATGTTGCCAGAAGCGATCTATGACAGCATGACCACCGTAAAGGCAAGGCTGTTCCTTATGCTGTGTCGCCACGAGGCCAAGTTAAATTACCTGGTATGACATCAGAAATAAAAAGATGATGAGTCGAAGAAGATAATGATTCGGATAAAGGCCGAAATGCACGCTTTAAGTTCGATGGGTCAATGATGCGCATGATCGCATCGTTTTTGTTCATGACCGCAGCAGACAGACTCAGAGAGGTGGTGTGACGCGTGACCTCACTCGAAAAGCGATAGAGTATATATGGAAATCTCGATTATCGCTGTCCCTCCACCTCAACAACCACAACTGACCTTCCATGCAGCCAGATTCTGCGTCCGTTCAGGACGACGTCTCTTCTTATAATGCTCCTAGACCTGCTCCGGTTCCTGTGTCATCTCAGAGACCAGCACCACGTCCGCTACCAACTTCAGGTGGTGGTGCTCCCCGTAACATTTTAAGTGGTCTACTCGCAAACAAAGGAGGAAATGCTCCGATACCCCCTTCATTGCAGGCAAAAATGACAGCAGTATGTGTTTTAATTTGCATCTTTGGTTTCACTGAAAATTCTCGTTCTTGTGTTTGACCTTGTTCAGATGTTGAACCGCGGACTAACTTCGTCCGGTTCGGCCCCTCTCTCCACTGATTCCGCAGCAAATGCGCTGCAACATACTTCCATGAACGAATCGAGCCATCCTATCCTTCAATCTTCTCACTCTGCTTCACCAAGCTCGTCATCAGCTGCTACACGCGCTCGCGGACGCGGTGGCAGTGTTACTGCTGTGGGCAGACGCAATAAACCAGGATTAAAATTATCCGACATAAACCCTGAAACAGGAGGCGGTGCTATCGGTGCAGGGCTTGGAGCAGGGCGTCCATCACTAGCAGAAGCCATGAGAGGGCCCTCATCATTTGACACTCCGTTTTCAAATTTCAATAGGATCGTGTGCGTATCTCTCTCTTTTTTCGCTATCATGAGTTAAATCCAACTTCTTCCCTCTTTTAGTGATCCTTCGGGACGCCTCAACTTCGCCGGGAAAGCCGTTCTCCATGCTTCGGGTGTCGATTTTTCCAATGGATCATCTTATGCTATAAATATGCAACAGCTCATTCTCGAGCAGGAACTCGGCCGCGGTAACTATGGCACAGTCAAGAAGGTTCTTCATCTCCCGACAAAGGTCGAAATGGCTATGAAGGTTCGACCCCTGACACGTTTTTGATCCCCCTTATCTAAACAATGCTTTTAGGAAATTCGTCTCGAGCTAGACTCCACTAAACTCAATGGAATATTGATGGAGTTGGACATCCTGCACCGCGCCGTAAGCTCATACATTGTGGAATTCTATGGTGCCTTCTTCGTGGAATCATGCGTGTACTATTGCATGGAGTACATGGATGGTGGTTCGCTGGCTTCTTTGTGTTGCTTTCCGAATGGTAATGTTTCTCTGCCGCCAAGTTTATCATCCAGTCCAGGCTCTGCATGGACGTCTAGTCCTCCACCACTTGCCGATGAGCATCTCTGCTGCATCGCTTCATCCATGACGCATGGACTAGAATTCCTCAAAACTGAACTTGGTGTCATGCACCGGGATGTCAAACCTACGAACGTCCTTGTGAATTGCAAGGGCGAAGTGAAGCTTTGCGATTTCGGTGTTAGCGGACAGTTGGAGAAGAGCATTGCGAAGACAAATGTTGGTTGTCAAAGCTACATGGCTGTATGTTTCTACTTCCGACTAGCACTGAACTCTATTGATCGTGCTTCCGCAGCCCGAGAGAATTAAGGGTTCTTCACCATCTGGATCTAATATGGAAGATGCCTTCACTTCATACACGGTCAGTGCAGATGTATGGTCCCTGGGCCTGTCGATCGTTGAAATTGCACGAGGAAGGTGTGCCCTAGTTGGCTGTATTTTTAGCGCGGAACTGACCGATAGATAGATACCCATACCCTCCGGAAACTTATGAGAATGTATTTGCGCAGCTAAGTGCCATAGTGGACGGTGAAGCACCCGGACTGCCAGAAGATGAAGAATTCGCAGATGAAGAAGTCGAGGCTTATACTCAGGACAATAGCGTGTTACCAGGACAGTCCAACTTCATGCGCAAGGGAAAGCGAAAATGGTCTCCAGAGGCGCGTGACTGGGTTCGACAATGCCTTATCAAGAATGCAAATCAGCGAGCCACCTACAAGGAGTTGCTTGAACATCCATGGATGCAGGCTAACAAACATCGAAGCATTGATATGGTGAGTTGGGTAGCAAAGGCGATCGAATGGCGGGATCGGGGAGGGCGATAAGCAGGTATTGCACCATGCACCCCCATCTGCATATTTCGTTGCACATTGCCTTTTCTCCACATAGATACTCGGCACATACCGCCATCACTTTACCCAACATTATCTTTACTCACATGTATTATCACTCACACTCGCGCATTGATGCTGGTCGTTGACATACCCTAATCCTCTCTGTTATGTTGACGTTGTCCATTATTTCCACGTTCTCTTTGGATTGCAGTAGACCATAGTGGCCCATTATATTGTGTTTCGCGGGCAGTGTAGCTTTAGTTTGGACTTACAATTAATGGGACCGGTTGTTTGGTTGTGTTAGCATCTAAAGGTGTCACGTCACTATATTCTTTCCAGGTTCTCTTTCAATTGGAGCATTTGTGTTTTAGATCATCGGCTCGAGCCGAAGGTTTCAAGCTGTTGTCACTTCACCAAGGTGCTTGCTTATCTAGTAGCGTGTTGTTGTCCGATTATACTCACATTCCACAGTCGTCCTCAGCTTCGTGCTGTTTCTTCGTGCGGCCTACTCTTTTTTCCGCGGTGCACTTTTTCGCCAGTCCAAAAATCCGTTCTCTGCCATGATTCATGTCAAATGGGACCGGGAGACCCTGCATTTTCCATTGCCTCCCCCGGAGACTAAGCTCGGAAAACTGAGAACAGACCTAGCAGAATATACCCACCTTCCTCTCGGATCCTTCAAGCTCATCCACGCCGGAGCTGTGATGAAAGATGATTCCGCACCACGTATGCAAACCCATGTGTTTTCAATTGGGTGCCTCAACTTAATATTTCGCAGTGACAGCTTATAAAATACGCGAAAACTCTACTATTGCGCTGATCGGCGGCCATTCGCTTCCATCAGCGCCGACGTCTGTACCGTCGTCCAAACCGCAACTCAAAGTAAAAGAGCCTCCAACAGAACAAAGCACTATCACTGCTATCCGAACCGAGCTCGATCGTGTACGGACAACACTAGTACCGGATGTTGACGCGTTGGTCAGCGCCCTTGCTCCATCTGTAGCCACAGCCGTGTCATCTCCCACGTTTACTCCAACACCCACATCAGGAAGTGCACCAACGCAGTTATCTAGCTCCACTACACAAGCTCCTCATCTCCCCCCTCCACATCCTACGCCCACTCCTGATTCATCGAAACCCACTTCATCGGATCACACGCGTTTATCCGAACTTCTTCTGCAGTCGTTGTTGCGTCTTGATGCTATGCATCTGGCAGGATCGGATTGGCCGGAGGCTCGAGCGGAACGGAAAGCTGCCGTTCGTGAGGTTCAGGGAGTGCTTGATCGGTTAGATGGGGCTTGGTCGACGCGGTGAGTGCTGATATGCATGTATGGTTTGCCTGGGATATATAAACGGGCTAGCAAGATCACTATTGATACTAGATGATGTGTTTTGGACTCCGGATGACACATACCTTAATATATGGCAGAATTTTATCTATGCCTTGTCCGGCCCATGCAAATCGTACCGAGCTTGAGTGCGCACTCGACTGAAAGAGTCCAAGAGACTTCAGCTAACCCGAGGGTCAAGGCTTAAATTGCTGCGTGCTATGTCGTGACCACGACTGGCCACTGACACTGTTCTTCGACGATATACAGTAACAACTCAGGAAATACAACATTGCAGTCTTGTTCTCCGTTTGCCTCGGCAAATAGACAAATCATGTCTCTTTATATTCTTACCCTCGACAACGCTGTGTGCTTTTGAAGGTTAAGCACGGTCCGAGGCCCTTTGATGAAGCGACAATGCAGGGCAATCACACACGCGCACATTTCTGACTATCCTTTTTTTTCTCTACCGGGATGTTTCGTTGATTGGCGCAGATGGAGTTCTGTTTGGAATCCGGGCGATAAGGAGGTACTCCAGGATGGGTATACAGTGGTACAGGACCGGTCCACCCCCACTCTGAGATTACAAAATGGGCAAACCAAGATCCAAACAGCAAATGCAAAAATACAGTCTCGTCATCAGACTACGGCCATCAGTTATCTCTGATAGTGTGCAAGAACTGGAGGTTGGTATCAACAATACGTCTAACGTTCGTAAATGCTAGCATCGAGCTATGCGTCAACGGCTCGAGAGTCCGGACTGGAGATAAGAGAGGATTCCAAGGCGTCACATCACGGACTAAATATCATGGAACATGAGGCGACATCAGTTGCAGCTAACTTGAATCATTGAAACACATACTTCACAAATCTCCGCCCTTCAGACAAGATGACAAGGCTAGGCCGCAGACCCTTCAAACACCATTCCATTTCCAGCCGGTGGATCATATGATTATCCAAGAAACCTGGAATGTATGATTGAGCCCGTCGGCCCATGGATGGGGAGCACGCGAAAAATGTACGACCCAGTTGTGATAAGCGTACTTGAGAGCGTCGGAAGCTATTTGACTGCGTTCATGTGCCTCGTTTGCGAGACTCTCGAATGCATTTGTAGCATAAATTATTGTCCTGGTTCGTGGAAGACATTCTGGCGTTGCAGAGGTGGAATAATACTGCTGTCTTAGTGCCAGGAAAACCGGAAACATCATGAAATCTGGCAAGGTCCTGGATTGCTTGAATGCTGGCAGCTCGCTAGTGATGGTGTACTCGTTGATCGCTTCCAATGTCTTCGGAAATTCTTCTATTGTCACCCAGATGGAGGTCGCAGGACTGGACTGCCACGCTTGACCATGGGGAATCTGCAATCAGTCTCATCCTCCCTGGGTCTGCAGCCAGTCTTGTCCCGTCTGGTTCTGCAACTAGTCATGTCCTCCTTGGGTCTGCAGCCAGTCTCGTCCTGCATGGGTGTTCAGCCACCCCCGTCCTCCCTCGGACTCTAACCACTCTCGTCCTCCCTCGGTCTCCAGCCGGTGTCGTTCTTCCTCAGTCTCCAGCAACTCTCGCCCTCCCTCCGTCCTCAGCCTGTGTCGTTCTCCCTAGGTCTGAAGTCAGCGTCGTTCTCCCTGGGCCTGAAGTCGCTCTCGCCCTCCCTGGGTCTTCAGCTACTCTCGTCCTGCTTCGGGCTGCAGCCATTCTCGTCCTCCATGAGTGTGCAGCCAGTCTCGCCCCCCGGGATCTGCAGCCAATTTAAATGTATCTAAGGAGATACACCCGGTCCCTTCCAAACATTTTAGGTAGGGCTGACGTTCACGGGAGTTATATTGAGCACCCTTGACAGCGACCTGGGAGTCTCGCACAAGTTCCTTGGAGGGCTGTCGAAGAGGTCAGAGCGTATGTGAGAGATAAGAGAAGGAAGTACTGATATTAATCGTCGCTCATTGACGAAGGTAGCAAGAGTCGCAAGACTTGGGTTACAGAACGATTGAGTTGTCGATCGATCAATAAAGCGAATGTTTCAATCTTTTACTATGCTATAGAAAGCTCGCTGAATGGTGGTGGAATAACTGCACTCGAGGAATTTGCCAATGGTTGGACGATCAGCAATGCCATAATACTTCTTTGGTGAATAATACCGCCTGAGAATCTTCCTGGACCAATCCCAAGAGGACATGAATGTAAAGCAGAAGGAAAGCAAAGGCCAAGTGAAAAATTTGGATGATTATCAAATGTCATTACTTTCGCAAACAACTTTAAGACGGCTTCAAGTCGGGGCGTTACCTGTCAATGTGGCATGCGTTATAAGGAACCGCCATCAACACGCAAGGGCCCCAATCCTTTTCTCTTTCTCGGTTTGTCTCTGGCTTCATTCGGCATCTTCTACTATATCGTCAAACGTCGAGAGACAGCTTATCCGGCATCGAAGCAGCCTAGACAACACGACAACCCTCTTGTTCCTCCCCGACACAGAGATAAGTAACTTCAGACAAAGTCAACCCAACATGGCAGAATTCACATCGTCACCCGTCTTCGACGCCCAGAAGGTCACCGTCATTTATGTCCTAGGTGGACCTGGAGCTGGCAAGTTCCTACTCAAAAACCAACCCTCGCCCATACGCTGGTCTGACAAGTGTCGTAGGAAAGGGCACCCAATGTAGCAAGCTCGTCAACGCGTTTGGCTTTTGCCATCTATCTGGTTAGACCTTGTTACCTCTTTATCAGGGCTGATGCGAATATGTGACCCAGCTGGAGACCTTTTACGTGAAGAACAAAACCGAGAAGGGTCTCAATATGGTGAAATGATTCGAACATATATTCGAGAGGGTAACATTGTCCCATCTCATGTCACCATGAAGCTTCTTGAGAATGCTATGACCGAAGAGATGAAGAAAAAGACGGGAGATGGGTGGGGGGATGGCAAAGGTCGATTCTTGATCGATGGCTTTCCTCGGAAGTTGGATCAGGCTATTGGATTTGATGAAACGGTGCGGGAGGACGTTGATCACTTCACCATGCCATGATACTGATTTCAGGATTCAGGTATGTCTTGCTTCATTGGTTATCTTCTTCAATACATCGGAAGATGTGATGCTTCGACGCTTGTTGGAGCGTGCAAAAACCAGCGGACGTGAAGACGATAACGTCGCAACTATTAGAAAGCGTTTCCGTGCGTGATACCTACTCTTGTTTTTCCTCAACTTACAATGAGATCAGGCACATACAACGAGCAAACCATGCCCGTGATAGAACATTACAGGACACTGGGCAAGGTTGCCGAGGTGAGCAAAGGCTTATACTTATCTGTTTTCTCTGGTGCTCAGTCCTAGATGTGTAGATCGACAGCACGGCAGCGGTCAAGGAAGTCTATAGTGCGGCGTGCGCTACTGTTACCAAGCTTTTTTCTTGAGTTATACCCAGAATACCTCCTTAGACATCGAAATCCGAACACTTTTTGTTTGCAACTTCAAGCGTTGTTGGATTATCGCCAGCGCGCTCTCAAGTAAACTCAGGAACCTGATATACCAGTGCCAAGGGTAGAATTGATGCTAAATACGCTTGATTCGTTTTACAGCTAGCACGTTGGTAACAGTCTTTTGTGTTCTGGGGTTCCACCGGGCCCTCGATCAGGAGCCCCCACCCTTTTTTTTAAGAAAAAAAACAATTGTTTTCTCGGGATCTACCGTCTTCCCATCTTGATGCTGACAACGTTGGAGGAGGATCGTTGGCACCGCCTCCTGTGCTTGCTCAATGTTGTACCACCTAGTGGCACACGGCGCCAAGCATGACTTGTGCTTGCGTACTCGGACCCACCTTACAACAGAAGATGGCCCACTGCAAACCAACTCGCGATAGTTAAACTGGGTACCGACTGACTTTCAAGAGCATGGGAACCGGCAGAACCGCGGAGTCTGCGTCGAGAGCGCGGAATCGGCAGAAAAATTTGGGCTATCCCCTTGCACATTTTTGCAGCAAGCCCACCTCGACTGCAGTGCTCGACATCATTAACCTCCAGTAGAATGGCGCGAGCGGGGCGGCTCGTTACTAATATCGGACGGCCTAGAAAAAGGAAGTTCCTCGTTCGGACGTTCAAAGGTCATGAATCTGCGATAGTCGCATTGGCAGTCTTCCCCGATGCACGACGTATGGTGACAGGCTCGTATGACAAGATGCTTCGTTTGTGGGACTTGACAGACGGCGTTTTGTTGAAAATATTGGAAGGGCATACCAGCAGAGTGGAGAGTTTAGCGGTATCACGAGATGGTCAATTTATCGCGAGTGGCTGCAGTGATGGAGAGCTGATCATCTGGCACGGATTCACTGGAACTCGTAGCCGAACGTTCAACGCTCACTCGACCTCTCTGTTCAGTTTGGACTTTTCTCCAGACGGCACGATACTGGCAACTGGTTCATATAATGAGATGACGAAGTTGTGGAGGACAGAAGATTGGCAACTTCAAGGATACCCGATCACTTGCTGCGTGGCGCCGTTCACTAAATCAGTTGTTTATTGCATTCGCTATTCGCCGTCCGGTGAACATCTTGCCATCGCAACGGAAAATGACATCCAAATATGGAATCCCAGCACAAAGGGATGCATGGCAACTTTTAAGGCTCATGCAGCAATAGAAGGCGCTTTCAACAGCACACTGCAATGGACGCCAGATGGGAAACGCCTTCTCTCAGGGGGCTCAGACCTTGATCCCAATATATTGGAGTGGGATACACACACCTGGCAGCAGATCAGTGATCCCTGGAAGGGTCACACTGCCCAAGTCGGAGACATCGCCATTGATACCACTGGCACTCTTGTCGCCTCCTCATCTGATGACAGAGACGTCCGCCTTTGGAAGCTTTTGGATCGGCAGACCATTGCCACATTCAAACACTCCGACAAAGTATTCTGCGTCACCTTCACCCTCGATAGCAAGTACGTGCTCAGTGGAGGCAGTGATAATAAGGTCTCAGAGTGGGCGGTACCTCGGGACGCTTTGCAGGGAGATGAACTGGAGCTACAGCAGGTAATTTCACGTTTATTTATCTGTTCCCGCTATTTCATCTTACATCTTTTGAAAGGCTCGGGATGCTGAACTAAACGTACGTTCCACCCTTTACTCGTGCAACGGAATTTAAGTGTGTATCGTGAGCGTGTAGATTCTCACTACACACATGGCAGCTCGTGATGCATGCCTCGAGGGGAGACTGGATGCTGCTGAGCAGCTCCTCACACAAGATATCAATGCTGATCCTAGCAAGCACACCTCTTATGCCAATCGTTCTTTTGTCAGGTCGCGAATGCATAACTCGGAAGCCGCGCTTCGTGATGCGAATCAGGTAAGATACACTAACCCACGATGACCCTTTAGTAGGCTAACTTTGTTCGTGAATCAGTCCATCGCCACCAAGCCTTCGTTGACAGGCTATATCTCCAAGGGTATTGCCCTCTGCAGGAAGTTCCAACTCCAGGAGGCAACCACAGCGTTTGATATTGCGTTTACATTTACAAAGAAAGATTCGTCTCTGAATCACCTACTCTATTTGATCAAGGCAGGTTACATCCTTCTTACACAATCTGCACTTTCTTACGGCTTTCAGGTCATTGCGCTATTCAATGCAGGTGAACGTGATCAAGCGATACAACGCATCGAAGAGCTATCTTCTACTCCCCATAATGATCCTATTCCTTCTCGTATCGTTGAGGTAAGCATTATGCCACAATCAGTGCTAGGTTCAGTTACTGAAACTATATCTCTCAGGCGTATCTACATGTCGAACTGGGTAGAATTGCTTTGCAGGGTGGCGCACTTTTCGGTTTTGGAATCATTCCATCGCCGGAACATATAACTAGCGCTGTCGAGCATTTCACTACCGCCGTCAACGCTAGCTCTTTCTTTTATGGATTACCAATTCATACTAAATACGAGGTATTTGTTGAGGTGCGTTGATACGATTTAATTAAAAATCACTTTCGTCCTCAGCTCTGTTGGTTGCAGCTCTTCGGGTGGAACCTAGAGTCCTTGTGGGAAACTGCGAATAAGCAACAGTGCCGTGCACTCTTGCTGGCTGGCAGACACGGAGAAGCTTTCAAGTCGTTCTATTCCTTGATGGATAAGTGTGATGAATCTGCAAAAGCCAGGTTACGGACTTGGTTTAGCTGTAAGTCTACGATAATATCACATACGCTACTGTCCTTAACCGCTCCCACACAGCACTCGAGTCGACATGAAGCGTGCTCTGTTTTTTCAATGCAGTTAGAGGCATCGCCACGAACGGTTACTTGCGCATTTCACTCTTCCGCCAGCGGTAGAGCGGTCTGGCAGTTTGATCTCCATCGGATAATGGAATGTTATGAACCTCAAAATGTTGGCATCTCGCCTTCAGAATGATACCATCCACGAAGATTGTATTCGACGTTTACGGACTCTGACAATTCAAGTTGTACATACACGGAACAAAGGGAAACAAGATATATCAATGAAATAAACATGATGGAAAAAATAAATCCGTAATTAAAATAGTCCATGATCGTACCAAATGATGTAGTAGAGATCATATATATGGCGAATCCGAATGAACGGAATCTTATATATCGATCATATACATAGTTCAGGCTGGCGCGCGTAGTTGAACGCAAACGGACCTATCAGTCACGTGTTTGTTTTTGTAAAAAAAACAAAACAGCAGTACTATTAGGATTCAGGAACAACTTGTGTCGTCTCTGGATTGATCAACTTCGCTCTCGTTTGAAAGTACGTGAACTTGACCTATCAACTAGTCTTCAACAAGAGATGCTCAATGAACTTGTGCGAATTTGGAATTCATGGACTTTCGGTATGTTTCCTACAATCGGTAATGTACATTGTTCTTCCTATAGACACAGGTCCGTATAAGTTTTGTATACAAAATGATGGTACTAACAAGAGTCTCAGGTAGGCGCACCCGTAACTCAACGTTTAACGCTGACCGTCTACAATAATATGTCAGACAAGCCAGCCAGCAACAGGTCTAAACAGGTACTCACAAGCCTTGGTCTCGTACTTGCCAAGACCAATGATGATGTTTTGAGGCTCCTGGGCTTTGCCAGCGAGGTAGTTCTCGATAATGCTCTTGGTACCGGTTGCGTAACGAGCCTGAGCATCGAGAGTAGTACCAGAGTAATGGGGCACCATGCCGTTACCGCCGCCAAGGACGTTCTTAGCTGTACGCCAGACGTGGTCTTTGGGTGCAGGCTGGACGTTCCAAACATCACCGGCGTAGCCTGTTACCAGCTATCTTAGCTCAATGTGTAGATATTAGGTGTATGGGGGTCACGAACCGTTCAGGTGACCACTTGCAAGGGCAGCAGCTACGGCGTCCTTGTCACAGATAGCACCACGAGCGGTGTTGACGAGCCATGCACCCTTCTTGAAGTGCTTGAGAAGTTCAGCGTTGACGAGGCCGAGTGTACCCTCGTGCAGAGGGCAGTTGATAGTAATGACATCGCACTGCGAGACAAACTCCTTGAGGTCCTCGACACGACGAGCTTTGACGGCCTTAGCAGCGGCTGTAATTACACGAGTTAAGCCCGTATATAACCGAAAATAGTGTGGTACAAACCTTCAGGCAGTGGAGCGTAGTCATAGTAGAGGTGCTCCTTGCAGTCGAAGGGCATCAGACGCTGGAGAACACGGTAGCCAATACGACCAGCACCAATGGTGCCAACAACCTTGCCCTCGAGATCGAAGGCGTTGCGAGCGACATCAGAGACCATCCAGTCTCCGCGCTCGATCATCTAAGGGCGCAGAATTAACAGAAGGAAACAGGTACCAGCAGATTATCATACCTCGTGTGCTGGAATAAAGTTCCTGACGAGGAGGAGGATAGACATCATAACGTGCTCAGCGACGGAGACAACATTGGATCCTGAGACCTCCAGGACCTGGATACCATGTTTGACAGCAGCGTTGAGGTCAATGTGGTCAGAGCCAACACCAGCGGTGACACAGAGCTTAAGATTCTTGGCCTATCGGGAGTATGAATGAAACCGTTCATGTCAATGGCTCAGTAATCATCATACCTTCGTGATCAAGTCAGCAGTGAGATACCCAGGGTGGAATGGAGTCGTGATCAAGATCTCTGCCTAAGAAGGAAATAAGTACACGCGGATGCTAGTGGATATAGTGCGGCTCAGACATACATCAACGATGTGCTTCTGGAAGTCGCTGTCAGCGCCCTCTTTTGAGTCCGAAACCTATACAAGTGAATAGATTAGATGACTGCGCAATATGCCAAAAGAAACTTCGACACATACGATGTACTCGTGGCCTTGAGACTCTAGCCACTTGCGGATACCGAGCTATATGGAAAGTTGAGTAAGCCTGTCGCAGATGATCTAGAATTTTCGACAAGACGAACCTGGTTCTCCACAGTACCAAGGAGACGGGGCTCGCTCGTAGCAGCATCACCGCCCTTGTAGAGGATAGCTAAGACCTAGAAGCGCAAGCATGTCAGATCTTGTAATTGATGATGGTGGATCCATCATTACCTTCATGTCTGAGTTTCTGAGAACTGAAAGAAGATGTGTAGTTGAGGTTGAGAGAGTGGATGGAGAATGAGTCCTTGTATCGACGAAAGTCCAGGATCTTTATAGGGGGTGCCCGGGGCGCAAATGGTCCTACTCCAATCGGAAGAGATGCATCAGCTGACCTAGTGTGCCCGCCGCTCTCTGCGCATATCATGGCCTTCCGGTTTTAGCCTCTAATGAAGATGCTAGCGATCGGTCAAATCTATCGGCGCCCTGATGGGGACCACGTGGGCTCACCCGGTCGTGTCCATTGGCACCTCAGTATATTGTGTTCCGAAAGGAGGTGCCCACACGGTACCTAGTTGGAGACTTGCGGACCGGATCGGAAGAAACCATTTTTCACTCATGTGACACTATACTTGCAACAATATTTAGTAAACTTGGGAGACGGGGTAGGCTTGGGTAGATGGGCCTGTGAAGGTGAAGGTCCGAGCGGTCAGCCTCATCTCACGTTCAAACGGGACGCGCCTTACCTGACACACACTCAGTATTCAAAGATTAGTACGGATAGCTTTGGGCAGACGTCGGAGCACTCCGCGAGAACAACTAGCAAAGGAACTTCTAGTTTCTTTACCATTTTTGGCATGTGGCATGAGGATGGATTTGTGAATTGGCCAGCCAAAGATAAAGACCAGTAGAATTCAACAAGACAAACCAATACACAATCTTGAATTATTGACCCTCATCATAATCAGACTTTAATTTAATTTTTTGATGCGAACGTCTTGTCTGGACGTGGTATTGGCGTGTAACCGAAAAACAAACTGCACCGACTCTTGCCGAGGCATTAATAATCGCTGAAGATGCTATACTAGTCTACGAGCTGATTCGTTAGCATGTTATGGAACCTGTCAAGCGAACCCGATTACCCACTCCGATACAAATCGCTATCCTGAGCGTTCTGATGCGACCACCCAATCATCATCCATAGGATCAGAACGGTGTGACGGCATCAACTCAACCTCCTCTGGTGCAGCTCTGATTGACGTAATCGGAGATTTGTGTTGTGCATTCTTTACGACCTCCCATTCCACCCGAATGAAGACCCACATCCATCGTCGCAGGACTTCTGCAACCTCGAGCCAGAGTATAAGAGCACTCCCTTCCGACTGCGAATGCAGATGACTTGATAGTTTAATTGACCATGTCATACGGAGCACGAGGTTGAAGAACATGACCAGGGGGTATACCAGAAGTGGGTATAGGAGCACTGGTCGAAGCCCATAGGGGTATGACTGGTGACTGTATATTGTGCCACCAAGAACTTGGTGGCTGGAAGAGGTATGTGACTGTGTGACAATATGTGCGTTGGAAGATCCAGTAATGGAAGAGGTTTTCGAATGGAGAGACGGGAGCACAAGGGGTCGCGGGTTGTTTCGTGACTCCGCAGATCGCGGTTTCAAAAGGTTGAGACCCCAATCATTGGTTAGATCCCACCAAAAGGAATACAGCGAATTCACAACCGCGGCTAAAAGCCTAAATGATTGGCGTAGCATCACTCAAGATCACTTGGCGACGGCAAATTTATGAACTTTACTTACCATAGGCGAAATAAGGGATGTTCCCCATGCCATGGCTCCCGTGCGACTAATTCACCCTTCACTTCTGCGAGTTCCAGTACCACGATTCTTTGAGCGGCAGAAAGGAATATCACCGGGAACGAGGATGCGTACTTAAGTGCATTCAAGAGGGGTCGCTTACTGGTGTTGGTAGGAGACCGGTGCTCGATTAGGCACTGGCGGAAGCGAATGATGTACGGTAGACTGATTCCTATAAGTACAGATTTACAGATGGAGTAGTGGTGCGTACCTCATAAGCGTCGGAAGTATCCATTGAGAAAGGCCATCTAGGGGCGGGGGAGACAAGAGACTTCCGCCTGGAAGCAACATGCATAGAGAAAGCCAAACGTCGCCAAGGACTTTTGCAAATGACGTGAACACGTCTGCGAAGAGTACATCTGAAAAATACACTGGGCTATCCACTGAAGAGAAGAGACACCTTGCAGCACTCCTGTTGGAAATTATTACAACACTATCATGAAGCGACGTAAATGATACTCTTACTGGAGGAATAGATCTCTCTCGCGTTTTTGGCACAACTCAAAGGGGCATATAAGGGTAGTTATCACACCAAAGGAGCTTAGGGCAGGGATGTATTTGAAGGCATCCACCAGCATAGTGTTCGAGTGGGTGGTAAGTCTGAAGAGAGACCATCCAGCAAAACACCAAGTTGCATATCCTGCGAATAGACGGTATACGGGCATATAAGACGCTCGTAGAGACCAAGACACTCGCGAAGACGGGGAGTTGGTAGGCAAAAAGGTACGACCAGAGTGTAACTCCAATGCTGACACTGCATCAATCCCAAGTAGGTGCAATCCGTGGAGGTTAGTCGCCCAACCTAGTATACCCAAGCCGATCAGGAATAGTACACGAAACGGGAGGGGAAAAGAGGTAGAGAGTGGAACTGCATCACCCGAGTCCATTCTATAGATTATAATCACGAAGCATGGAAAGAGCAGACAATAATGGCTGACACTGCGGAGGTCAGTGCAGGATACAGACTTTGCAGTAAAACGGTGTCAATGGTTTGGTCGCCACGTGACATTGTTCCCTTCTACTCCAACCACGATGGCTGAGAAGGCTGGCGCATATGGTACCAAGGCCAGCGACACTGATTTCAGGAAGAAATGGGACAAGGAAGAATATGCTGAACGGGCGCGGAAAAAGGACGATGAAGAAAGGATCAGAATGCAAGAAAATGAGGAGCGCATAAAACAAGGTATGCAATATCTACACCTTACTTTTCAGACCCAGCACTACTTCGTTATGCAGGCAAGAAACCGCGCAAGGCCCCAAAAGAGGACCTTCCAAAGCCGACAGAGCTGATGAAACGTCGAGAAACCTCCCTCGAACTTGACAAGAATCTCGGAAAAACTATGGTTGTGCAGAATCCTGGCGCACGAGGGCCGGGGCAGCCAGGTTTCTTCTGTGATACTTGCAACCGAAACTATAGGGACAGCACAGGTTACTTGGATCACATAAATAGCAAAGCACGTATGTCACACAACCATCGCCAGTGGTGTATATTTTTAAAACATGGGCATAGATCTCAGGAAACTTGGTCAGACGACCCGTGTGGAACGCTCTACCCTCGCACAAGTTCGCGCTCGAATAGCATATCTACGGGAAAAAACCAAAGAGGCATCATCCGCCAAGGCTTTTGATTTTGATCAACGACTTGCAGAGGTCAAGGCAAAAGAAGATGCCCGGCGAGCTGAGAAGAAGGCTCAGAAACAAGCTCAAAAAGAGGAAGCTCGACTTGCACTTGCCAAAGACACTGTTTTGGATGGTGCTGATGATATGTCAAAGCTCATGGGCTTCGGTGGCTTTGGATCCACTAAGAAATAATATCATTTATTGATACCCACACAACTTCAAACTGTATCTGTAGCCGCAACTCACTGTATCATCACACCTCTCTAACACATGCCTGTCTTCACATCACCAGAAATCGCGTCTTCGCATTCACTAACCTAATTGTACAGCAGGTAATGTACAAATTCTGCCATCTGATTCTTGTCTACTTCTAGCCATCTAAATATTATGCCCGAACCAGTGACAGCGTGAACTTGACGTCCGCCACCTCTTGTTCCTCTTCAATCACGAGTTCCCCACCGTTTCTAGTTTTCACATCAGCAGGCACGCTGCGGATGGTCTTCTGAATAACTTCTATGTGCTCCTTGAGGGCGTCTTGCAACTCTGCCCCCGAGCCCTCCTCAAAGCAGTAGTACACGTCCAGATCGTCAGTGGCCTGCAGGCCAGCCTTTTTACGAAGCTTCTGCACCCGGTTGATGACTTCTCTCGCAAGCCATTCTCCCATCAGCTCCGGGTGGACTTGAATATCCAGTCTAACCACGACGTCGTTATCGGTATGGGTTGCATACTGGCCTTCAGAGGCGGGTGGCAACTCGAGGTAACGTTGCACGGTCAAGTCACCAGTGACTAGCTCGATGCCATCAACTGTGAGCTTCCCTGAGTCAATGTATGCCTTGACATCGGTGGAGGAAACATTGGGAAGCGCATTCTTAACGCGTCCGAGGTCCTTGCGCAGTTTGCGGCCTAGCGTGCCCCAATCTGCGACAGCACGGTAGCCAATGCCACATGCGGCCTCGTCGGTGGTAAACACCACGTCGCGGACGTTAAGCTCTGACTGGATGTAGCGCTGCAAAGACTGTACATCGGCAATGTACTGCTCCTCGGGATGGAATATAAGGAGTTCTCTAAGAGGTGTCTGTGTGTCGTAGGTTAGTTAAAGCAATTATCATGACGGCGAATAAAGCTCACTTTCAAGGACAAGTTGTTCTTTTCCCGGATATACCGAGTAAGATCAATTACAGCTTGCATGCGCTTCACCTGACGCTCGATCACCTCATCAAAGTACTCTTCCTTGACATCAGGGAACATGAGGAAGTGAACTGATCGTGCATCGGGAACGGCAGGATCCTCCGGGATATATTCGCGCAGAGTCTGGTATAGGTTCTCCGTCATGAAAGGCGTGTACGAAGACTAGCAGAACATCAGCATGATCAGCCATGGTATTTCCTCGTAGGATACACACCATAGTCCTGCAAAGAGTGAACAAAGTCTCGAAAAGCGTGTTGAGAGCGGCAACCGTATCCTCTTTGCCATCCTCGCCCTTCAATCTCCGCCTGTTGAACCGGATGTACCAGTTCGTCAGCTCGTCAATAAGATCGAGAAGTCGCGGCAAGATAGTGTAGAGCCTGTAAGCCTGCATCTCTTCCGTCACAAGTTTGATAAGAGATTGACACCGAGCGAGGATCCATCGATCCATGACGTTATTTGAGACAGGAGCATGTGGGTTGTACATGAACTGCACGCCAGTGGTTTTGTCTAGGAGCGTTACTTGGCCAACAAAGAATCGGACGGAGTTTAACCAAGGAAGAAGAACACGAGAGATAACGTCCCGAACACCTTCCTCGCGGAAGCGCAAGTTTTCACCCCGCACGATGGGAGAGTTGACCAGGAACATCCTGAGACAAAAGTAAGCTTTAAAATAGCATGCATCACTGAGTTGACGCTGACCTCGTAGCGTCCGCACCGTATTGGTCAAAGATGATATGAGGGTCGGGGTAATTTCTAAGACTTTTGCTCATCTTCTTGCCATCAGCAGCGAGCACGAGACCGGTGACGATAAGATTCTTCCACGGTGCAGTACCGAAGAGATGAGTTGAGAGGATGAGCAACGTATAGAACCAACCCCGAGTCTGGTCAATACCCTCTGATACGAAGTCACCTGGGAAGTTCTTGAGGAAAGACTCTTTATTCTCGAATGGGTAGTGTACTGATGCATATGGCATACTAGAATGATCATGTTGTTAAGACGGTTTGCAGGACGAGGGAGCCGAATTACCTTCCAGATTCGAACCAGCAGTCGAAGACTTCTTCCACGCGCCTCAGGACGCCCTTGCCCATCTTCGAAGGGATAGTCAGATCATCAATATTTTCGCGGTGAAGGTCTGTGAGGCCAGCGACACCAGTAAGCTCCTCGAGTTCAGCGATGGAGCCGATACAGACAACCTGAGTTCTGATCAATTCACATTCATGTTGAAAAAATGCTGATGCTGACCTCTTCATAGTCATCGCTAGCCCACAGAGGCAGTGGTGTGCCCCAGTATCTGTTTCTAGATACATTCCAGTCACGCGCGTTAGCTAGCCAGTTTCCAAACCGACCATCCTTAACATTTTGGGGCACCCTGATAAACAGATTTGAATCAACGGTTACAGGTAAGTGGACGATGCACTCACCATAGCGTATTTAGATTGTTGCTAACAAGCTGGTCTACAATAGGTTGTACGCGGATGAACCACGACGGTACGGCACGATAGATTAAGGGCGTTCCCGAACTGGGGAAGAAGTCAGCATACAGACCAATGTCCTGTCAAAAGGCTTTACCGCCAGCAGAACGGATATGAATGTTTGATGGTTGATTGCACGATAAGACGACCTCTCGCCTTCAAGACCTTCATGATATCTTTATCTGCGACCTTTAGACCAACGATAAGCACGGCCAAATAGTTCGATCAGTGAATGATGACAAACTTTAATGTACACGCCTTCGAAATCGGTAACTGGCTGGGTGAATTTGCCACCATCATCTAAGGGACAGGGAGGCATCTCTTCGGGACGAAGGACACCATTTTCGACAGCAACGCGAGCATCATCTTCACCGAATGCCGGGGCTTGCTGTACGATACCTGTACCGTCCGTCGCCGTGACATATGTATCCACAAGGACACAAAATGCGCGATCTCCATACTGAAGGACGGTCGGAAACTGAACGAAACAAAGAAGGTATTTCACATACCTGTTCTGTGAAATACTCGAAGAGCGGCACATATTTCCATCCCTTCATTTCGTTACCCTTGTAAGATGCAAGCTTCTTGAACTTGGCTTTCTTGGGATCTTTGTAGAGAGTCCCAAGAAGTTGATCACAAAGTATATAATTTTCGTTGTGTTCTTCATCATGAATCTTGATGTAAGTCAGATCGGGATGAACACACAGTGTAAGATTAGATGGGAGGGTCCATGGCGTAGTCGTCCATGCTAGAAGCGATGTGCTGGGATCATCAACTAGCGGGAATGAGATGGTGACTGCAGGATCGTTTACATCCTTGTAGTTTAGCCCCGCTTCGAAGTTCGAAAGTGGGGTGGTGCATCCCGTAGAATAAGGCATGACACGCTGGCCACGGTACACCATACCCTTTTTCCAGAGCTCCGAGAATGCCCACCACTCGCTTTCCATGAAAGACGTGTTTAGAGTTTTGTAGTCGTTATCAAAGTCGATCCATCGACCCATGCGCTCGACGGTGATGCGCCAATCTGACGCGTAACGCATGACAATGGCACGACATTCTGCGTTGTATTTGTCGATTCCCATGGCCATAACGTCTTTCTTGCCAGTGATTCCAAGTTTCTTATCGATCTCATGCTCGACGGGGAGACCATGAGTGTCCCATCCAAATCGACGCGTGACATGATGGCCTGTTACATGAGCATGTCGAGTGACGATATCCTAGATCAAGGAAGCGGACGTTAGCAGATCGACCAACGGAAAAGATAAGATAATGTTGGGATCACATACCTTGATGGTACCCGCGAGAAGGTGACCATAGTGGGGCAGACCAGTCGCGAAAGGAGGACCGTCGAAGAAGACATATTCTGGCTTGCCTTCGGATAGCTTTAAACTTGTCTGGAAAGCATCTATCTCGCGCCAGTAAGCGATCACTTTCTCCTCCTCCTTTGGAAAGTTGAATGGTTGATTTACTAGTTCAACAGATCCTGATGAGCAACATAGTGCATGGGCGTAATCACCAAACTACGCACTGTCTTGCTTTGGAAATGACATCCTAGAATCTCGACTTCAGAAATCGTGTAATCTGTATTGAATTGCTTCGCTGCGATGAAGGCAATTCTTTTGAAGTGATATTTTGATCTAAGATGTGACTCAAACTTCGGATTCTGACTCGGATATCAAAACCAAACAGGGCACTGCAGTACACTATCTAATGTATAGCGACGGGAACTGCCTTTTCTCTACACAATATGAGATATCTACAATACCAGATAATTCCCTGCTTGCACATAGTCGAATTGCGCGAGTACATCAAAATGGTATGCTACTTGGTATGCCAGACTTTGTCTAATGTAGCCTGCTTTGCGTTCTGCAACTCCTCGCGCCGTAGTGCTGCTCGAAACGCACGAAGTTTGTGAACAAGATCAAGTGAAAAATCAGCACCAACTCGCGCAATACATGCAGCCTCGAGCTTTTCGAAATTCCAATTGCCGCTTATTGCAAATGTGGGTAAAAGTATAGCGGCACTCTACGACGCCCAACCAAACTAAATATGCTACTAGAATAGAGTAAGCGTGGTAAGATAAAATACTAGAGTTACAGTGAATCTGATGATCATCGACCATGGATGCATGGCTTGTACTCAAAACATGTAAATGACAGCCCAATCAAACCGAGTCCTGACTCCTTACATCGATAAGCATATTTCGTGCGCAGTACCTACACTGAACTTCAGAATAGTGAATCGAGGACCACAATTCATTCTTCGGCTCTATCAATCAGAGTCAATTCAACTCACATGGCTGCCAATGTCCTTGTGGTCTTGTCAGGATTAATGAGACCAGCCGTTTGAACTTTTTTCCAGAGCCAATCGGGGGAACCACCGAGCAAAGTAACCCAGATTCCAGAAATCGTCATCGTTGTTCACGTTATCCTCGATTGGCTTGTTCATGGGTTCCTATGTCAAAAAATGGATTCCTAGGAGGGAGCTGTACAAGTACGTCCCAATTTCCAAATTGTTATCTCGTAAATCGGGCTAAGTTCCACTCTACAAACAACGCCGAATAAGTCGCCGTCACGTCGTGTCTGCAGGCGGCATGTCGGCGATAGAAATGCACACGAGGGCCTTAGAGCCGTCCACGTGCCGCTCAGTATGCCAGAGATGGAGGTGCATGCGCGTGGCGAGAATTGCAAGGATAAAGATCTGCAAACTGTACATGCGCATTTGGAGACGTTATCGGTAGGAATTCACAATAGAATTGCGAGGTGCATACCCTTCGAGGGAGAAGTATAAGAGATACTCCTGCGAAACATCAATGACTACATCATATCAAAGGGTATTGTTTACGCACATCAAGTACCAGTATTGGAAAAAGAACGTTCACGACCGAGAAAACTTTTAAAACCATAATCATCGCTGATGAGCAAGGAAACATATCTAAGGCCCGACTCACGCAGACCGCATGCATAATAGAATATGTTATGCTTCACCAGCATGAGGTACAGAGGACCCTTGGCCGACCGCCAGCTCTGTATAACGCGTATCATCGTGAGGCAGGACAGTCCTAGAGAGAGCGTCAGTCAGTGTCTAAGTCTACGGTGTATGCTCCCAGTTGCCGACTACATACCCAGTTGAAACACAAATACGAGAACAAAAGGTAAGAATAATCGGACACCCTGGGAGCTCCAGTAGCAGCCTGGCATGCCTGGGAACGCACTAGGAGTCGTGACTGAGAAAGTGAGGTGGACACATAATGGCAAGGGAAAGTGAGCACGCACCATCAGAGTCAAAAAGCAACACGAAGATATATGATAAGAAAACTGCCTGACTATGTTGTCAAACACGAGCCAGGGTGCGAAGTAGGCATGAGACTCACAAAAAGGGCGGACAACGTGGTCACGAGTACGATTTTATTGTTGTTCCAAAGTGCATACGTTCTGAGAACAAAAAATGCTGGGTGAATCTAATCAGGAGAACATCTATATAGTAGGGAAAGGATAGATACATTCAGAGAAAATGAAAGATATCGCTCCAAAAGCTGCGAGAAAAGCAATGCTCAATAAGGATGTGCATACAACATGTACTGTGCGCGTACATGCGGAAATATCGATCCATGTCTGGCATTTCTAGCAAAGTCATGCAATAAGGATCGTCCTCCGTGGAAGTCCACCGCACATACCTTCGGGTTCTCGTTTTGAGCCAAGGCCACTGAAAAAAATTGCATCAATTCATTATCGGGAATGTGCAGTATTTGGGACGAACGTACGATATAAGTCGGCGATGATAAGGGCAAATGGGACATATCGTGCCGTGATATAAAGGCCTTTTACCTTTGTCCAGCGTGATCGAAGTAGGAATGTCCACTTCGAACACCATATTATCAATATCCAGAGTGAAGCGTGTCACTCAAGAAGGAACAAGTGCATTACCTCTTCGTGAAGTGAAAAAACAAAATCATAGGTCTAGATGTGCGTGTTTAAGGGCGTACGGGGATAGATGAGGACAGGCCTACCCAGAATGTTGCCGTCGAGACTGAACCATCAGGTTAGAACGAGGAAGAAACGGTTAAAACAGCACTGCATACTGCTAATATACTGGTAGCTACATGTTCGTTATTATCCTGCCTTCTCATTCATAAAGAACTCACCGTAAAGAGTTGCAAATTCCTGGCCATTGCGATTTCATCAACTGAATACTCCATCTGCATGTGCTCGAGAGGTAAAACAACACAAGAATCTCGCGCACACACCTTTTTATCTCCCTTATGAATAAGCATGGGGCACACCAAGGGAAGCTATACCACTAGTTGCAGTGCAGTACTAGTGCAGTGTAGTAGCAGTATCGGGAATCAACGTCTCAAGTCTAAATCCGTTGTGACCGGGGAAGAGATCGGCGTAAAAAGAAGTTGGTCCTTGGAACTTTGATAGCGCATAGTACTACAGGAAAGACACGACGAGTGAGGGGGTCCAGAACCACACATCAAGTTCTCCAAGTGGTCTTAATGTTATTGAAGATTGGACGCGAAAGGGATGTTCAGTCCTGGGACCATGCCCTTTCCGAGGTGATCCATCGCGAGATCCGCCCGTTGAAGCGCCGCTATGCAGTGTATATTCCTTAATGAATCAACTGAAACTTGAAGTACCAGTTATGTAGTTAGAAATGATTTTGGCGATAGTTATATGGAACCACGACAGACGAGGATTTCCAACAAAGCTTGTAAACTGTAACAAGGTTTGGATCGCGGAACGGTGAAGTTGTTGATTGATGGAGTCACTAGTGCGAAGTATGGATAGATGGATGTTTAAATCTATTCTACTATGGAATTTAAAAGCTCGCTAGATGGCTGAAGGACGAGTAGGCGCTCGCCGTCCAGCCTTGCACTGCCGCCCTGTCAAGGATACGAACACGCAGTCAGACTTCGATCGTCAAATTCATTACATTTTGCCAACAGTACTGATATCAATGATGGGTGAGCGGCAGCAAGAGACGTGTACAATGTAAATATGGTGATCCCTAGTAAAAAATACAGATGCGAATAATAAAGATAGCATAACAAAGACAACCGTCCCTAGGACCCTCGCTTTGCATATTCTGTACATTGCTCTTTCATGAATTTCTCAAGTTTCACTGCGTTCCTATGGTATATCGATGTTTCGGGGTTGTACAGCTTGCAATTATCAACCACCAGTTGAACATCGTCGAAAAAAAATTTCAACGAGGAGTACTGGTTCGTTTCCAATTTGTGTTCCATCGTGCTGAAATCTGATGGAGATGTTAATGTAAAAAATATATGACACAGAAAGTTTAGTACAGACCCATAGGTCTCTTGATAACACCGTAGTAATCTGGAACCTCGTCGGCGTTGACTGGGTTTAGAAAAGCCCAGGCTAAGGGATGAGCTTTGAGATCAGACAGGAGGCGCTGCATTTGCGTGTGCTCGGCGCTTTTCCCGGCGCGTGTGCTGCAAGAAGTCACATACGACCGACTCAGATCGCAAAAGGCAACTCACCTGTGTTCGATGCCAGGTGTCCAACCGCTCTCTCCTGCAATAAAGTTAAGGCACCAACTCAGTCAAGGAAACGACAACGTACTTAGCCCTGGGACTTCCTTAGGATCCACTGTGGTCCCTTCTGGAGCACCTTCTTGGAATTGCGGAAGACCCTGATACACGATGTGCGACTTCGACATCTCGCGGATCTTGGCGAGGATTGCCTCCCGCTGCTGAGAGATGATGCTGATTTTTTCAAGATAGTTGACCTTGCGCAGCATGGTGCATTGCATGATTGTCCCGCCCTCGTAATCTTTGATGTACCCAGCCCACACAGAACGATCAAGTGTGATCTCTTTCGAGAAGCCTTGCTTCTTGAAAAATACTACAGCAAAATTGTCGGCGTAGGTGAGGAAGTGCATCACATCAGGGTATGTATTCTTGATGTGTTGTTTGAAGTTGTCCATAAGCATACCGCCGTAGCCCTGACATAGAAGTTGTAATTGCATACATGATGAACAAGACCTCTGCCTACCTTTACTTGGTCCACAGATGCAGTAGCAAAGAAGACGATCTCCGCAAAACCACGGTGTGGAAAAGGTCTGTAGCAAATACCACCTACAACCTTATAACCGCGTTTGATGATCGCAAGTGATTTCGAGTTGTGGTCATAGACTAGACGCGCAATATACTCGCGCGGCATCATAGGCAGCTGTGTTTGGAACAAGGTCTTTAAACCAGTAAGAATAACCATAGAGCGCGGCTGTCGGTCATTCTCCACTGCAGTTATTTGAATAATCCCCTTGCGCAGCTCCACAAAAGCAGCTTTTTCAGGCTTGTGGGAAGGCTAGTGCAGCATAAGAGTCGGTCAAGCGAGAAAATAGGAATAAGACACACTACGGCAGAGGATGTCGGCCCCGTGTCCACCGTAACTCCAGTCGCAAGGCGTGTCAGTTGACCCTCGTCCATCTTATCTTCGACCTTTACTTTCGGATCCGAGCTGCGACCATTGGCAACACCATTCTTCTCTGGTCTTTTATCTCCTGTGGGAGCCGTCTGCGCTTTTGACTTCATGCTGGAAGTCTTCTTTCCACTTCTTTGCGGCACAGTCTTCCTAGAACCCATTCCGGTGACTGTGTTCGAATCTGCAACTTGGGAGGCTAAGGGTTTGTCGTCGTCGTCATCGTCGTCATCGTCATCATCATCGTCAGCTTCTTCTGCATCGCTGAGTGAAGAGGAGGACAGTCGTCTACGCTTTGAAGGAGGCTCGTCACTGAGTGCGGAAGAAGCTGAGGAAATTGGTCGATCAACCGGAGAAGATTGTTCTGAAACACTTAGAGGTCGCAAAAAGAATCAATGGAAATAACGTACGGATGGAAGGAGACGCTATGCTAACCATAGAGACGGGCATCTTCATTTGTTGCTTGAGGGAGTCGATGTCTTCATCTGCATAATTGAAATCGAGTTGCCTGTCTGCCTCCTAACACGGTGCGCGTGTTGTCAGCGTGTAATGATAACGACGTGGGAGAAGATGTACTTGGAGAAGTTCATCAAGACGAGTTGCAAGACGTGCTCTGCGAGAAAATTCCTCCCGTCCTAGAGCGGCTAATTGACCACTGTGGTCTGCTACATCATGGCCACATATACACGTTTCGAGGTATGCGGGGCCATCCTCTTCGTCTGAGCCGTATTGTGTTAGATCGCCGAGTAGAGACTTTGGGTGGACATCGTCATCTAGAACCACCTCGACGCTTGCTGGGGGTCGCAAACCAGGACAAGAATCACACACAGCACAGGGGGAGTGCCGGGCTATCCTGAGTGCAAGTGCAAGGTCGTTGTGATTAGCTTCAGATAAACAAGGATAAAAGAGTTTCATGGGAGCAAAGTATGTGTGCCAGCCAAATTGATGCAGGTGGCCCTGTATAGTAATAAGTAGTTAATTCCAAAAACAGCGTGCCCTTCCGTCATTCAAATTTCGAGAAAGGATTGGGTCTCAGGATATCCACTAATGAAAATCAAATCGCCGTGTTGATGAACATACGCTACCATGTCGCGTCGCGTCAATGATGGACTCCAAGTTCAATCATAGTCCGTCACTGCATCTACAAGATATGACCTTACAGCGGCGTCCACCCGTGCAACGTCTCGCACAGTTCTCGCGTTGGACGATACTACATATTGGTATATGCAAGAATTCTGACATATTTAAACACGGGCCGTGCAGCAGCAAGTTTCTAATGATACGGTAGCGCAGCGGTCTCAGTCATTAATCAAAGCGTCCCATCCCAGGTGGATCGCATATCCTCGAATCTCTAATAATTGGAACACAAGTCTTCCACAATCTCTCCTGCTCTAACTCCTGTCACACTCAATAGTGTCTCAGTCAATCCATGCGTTTCCTCTGCACAACCTTGCAGGTATATCTTTGGAATAAATTCATGACCAGTCGTTGGTAGCGGAAGAATTCTGTAACGTCGCGAGATGTAGAGTGTATCTGCCATACTAGTGAGAAATATTCTCAGTTACTCAGGACGTAGGTAGCGTACCGGAAACTTTGGTCTCCATAGATAACGATGTCCCCTCTTCATCGGTGTCTAGTGACTGTGAACGACAATTCATTCCGTTCGTGGCCGCCTTAAACGTGCCATTCATGGCCGCTCCAAATTCGCGGTCCACGGCGAGGCGCGTCTTATCTGAGCCAGCGCGGAGGCCGAAGTGCTTGCCTAAGCTGGATGATTTCAAGAGGCTCAGCCATGAATTTCGCTCGTAGCCAGTAGCGCAGACAATGGCATCATATGTCGTCTCGGAGACATCTTGTGTGAGGGTATTCTGCAAGCGAACCGAAAATGTATCTGTGCCAGTGTCTATGGCGGTTTGCGCAGGATGTGTGCTGATCTCCGCTGACGACAGGTTACTGTAATTTATGATAGTGATATGTGCACTAGTCACAGGCAGCGCATTTCCATCGCGTCTAGCGATGTCATTTTCTACTCGTTGGTCGTACATGACTTGGTAGAGCTGTTGTCATATTTTTGAATCGCGATCAATTAGCAAAAGACATGCAACTTACTGAATCAAGCGTAAGTGGATTTACCACCCCGTAATTTGTGTCCTTGTAGTCTGCCATCATTCTTCTTCGAGAATCACTTGGCAGGTCATAAATAACATCCACGTACTCCGGATCGTATATCTGGTTCGCAAAGGGGCCACCATCACTCGGTTTCAATGAGCCATCACGAATGATGAGGTTGAGGTTGTGCGTTTGACCGGCATTCTTACCCATGCTAGTTAGCCGCGAGTGGAGGTCGAGCAGTACTTCCACTGCGGACTGCCCAGCACCTACAACCGCGATTTTAAGTGGCCGAGTAGTTGCCTTCATCGTGACCAACATCGGTTCTACAGAAGATAGGTACTCAGAGCTGTGAATGATGCGAGGATGAGGTAGGATGATCTGAATACACCGCGGGACCCATGGTGAACCTCCTGGCGAGATAATTAGATTCTCTGAACAATCCTCAGTCAATTCATGCATGGCAACATCGTAATGGATCGATGCTGACTTGTACGACGAATTCTAGTTTCGCCAGTGGTAAGCACCCTGCTGTGAACCTGCACGGTGCCATCACCCCCTTCTTCAATTACAATGACATTTTCGCCATATGCGACCTTGATACCTTGACCTTGCACGTACCGGGCAACATAAGCAAGGTAATCTGAGTATTCCTTCCGTGTCGGTGCAATGCAGCCCCGGTTGATGAAGTCCAGCAAACGGTTTTGGGAGTGCAAGTATGCAATGAAGGTGATAGGAGATTGTGGCGACCTCAGGGTTGCCAAATCTTTGAGGAAACTTGTGTTCCTCCCTCTCAGTTTCAAGATGCAGTCGACAAAGAATTGCACGTGCCTAATTTGCATGCGGGTACCTGGGAGAAGCATACCCGGATGCCATTTGAATTCATGGTATCGCTCAATAAAGAGGGATTTGTTGATAGATATCGGGCAGGCCTAGGAAACCAATGAATTCCACATGTGGTACATTGGATTGATCTACCTCTCTGGGTTGTTCCAGTAGTGCTCCAGCAACAGCAAGGTTTGCCGGGCCAAATCCAAGGCCAATGACATCGTACACGCCCGCTGGATCAGCTTCAGATGATGCCATGACGACTCGGAGGAATGCGAGAGTCTGTGAAAAGTACTGAACGCCGTGACTCAGACGCACACCGGAAACTAGCTAGTAGTAAATAACCACAAATGATCATCAACCTATCAAGGTGTGAACAAAGAAAGTCGGTGTAGGAAGAATATCTTATCGCAAGTGGGGATATGTCGTGTGGGATGTCATTGGCATGGTTTTATAGCATCTAGAATCCGAATTGCGACGGAACCCGCTTGAAGTAGTGTTGTTGGCAGAACTTGGGAGTTTTGCCAAGGCGGTCTGGCAAAACTGGTTGTGCCTAGCACGGAACTCAGGTGCATGGGGTGACAGAACCTGGATCCGAGTCATGCGGAGATATAATTTAGATATGATAACACAGATGGTTCGAATTCAATGACCCAAGCAAGAAAACCGACTGTCGACTGCCTAAAGTAAGATCACGATGGTGCTGGCGGCCAAACAGACGGCCTTTTATGGTGGAAACCTTCTAATCAATTCCAAAATCCATCTCTCAAGGTCTTTGCTGTGGTCCTTTCAATTATAGGACATGCAGGAGAAGTAGAGCACACACACACACTGATCTCAGCATAACAATGTCAGGCTGGAAATGCTTTTGATTTGGCGAGTTGGATCGGGTCGAACAAGGAATAATCCTTGCAAAGGCTATTCTAGACAAGCTCGAGGATGAGGTGATTAATTATATTAATGGTGCCGGTGAGATGATGGATGTCGATGAGACCTCGAGGCAATATTGATGTCATCATTGGGAATCGTACACGTAGTCGTATATACATAGCCTTTTGCCGGTCATAGCCGGCAGCAGTACTCGGCAAGTACAGTAGGTATCAGGTTTAACTTACCCACTACTTTAATGCCTTTAAAACAACATTTAACTTATTCAAATTAATTCAAAGGGTCACCGACATACAAATAAGAGACTGGATCGACAAGGATTGGTATACCGGTGAGTCTATTACTAACTTAATGACTCAAGTGTGATAGCTTGATAGGCCGTGTCTAAAGATACCGTATTGCTCATCGACGAAAGGGGATACACCGCTGGGACACCTGCGGTTGGACTTAGTAGGGCTGGTCACCGCAACCGATGACCTTGGTAGTACTCTCTGATATCTATATAGGTCCCGCGGGCCCCCGTGCAAGTTGCTTGGTCGGAGTTTTGTTATCAGGCACAGTGGAGTGAGATATAGCTGGCATGAAAGACTCTGGTAGGCGTTAGAGGGGCGAGGTGGGATGGAATGAACGCGGGGAAAAATATTTGTGAGCAGCCAGTCAGATTGTCAGTCATACCTGGGTAAGTCATTCAAGCGAGAGAGCTGCGCGGTCATTGAAAACCATTCACTCTAGAAGATAGGGAATAAAAGAGTTTCAACGACTGCGGTGAGGATCAAGTCTTTTTGCGAGGTTTGTTATAAATTCAAGGTAGTCACAGTCACAACAGGCCGCACATCACGTTGGTTCGCGATAGCATATCATATGTGGCATGCACATGCATAATAATCCGTTCATTCGGTATACTGCATCAAACATTGCAGGGAGCAAGTAGTAGGCGCCGATGAATACCCTGGGGGAATTTTCGTTGGCAAGTAGATGTGCTTCAAAATGCTCGTAGATCTATGCCATATGTTAATGCCACCTCTCGAGGGAGTCCGCGATCAGCAGTGTGAGTCAGAGATTTCTGCCGCAGAACCCAAGAAAGAAACTAGCAGAATGACTGTTTGAACGTATTTCCGCCGCTTGGCTGTAGTGTTTGCGAATCTACGAAAAATTTAAATCAGTACTACAAACACACCATTTGAAGCCATGAGACCGATTATCCGCATCTCCATGTCTATCCTCGTACGACGTATGATTGCGACTTCCTAGTCATAATCTAGCACAGGTACTCGGTCATCAGGCCCCCATTCGGTACAATAATAAATTTTTTCGGCAAAAATAGGCTCACTTCGATTGACCAACACTTTTTTTGCTGCCTCTACGTTGTGCGAACGCCGTGTTGATATCCCCGAGTGATATAGATTCGGGCCGGTGGAATGTTATTGTTGCATCCCGGTGATGCTTGGATTGACTGGAGGCGAGCTGGAGTTCCCAACTTGAGCTTGAAGCCTAATTTCTCTTTGATCACAGGTGGAAAATCAGACTTGAGCTAGGCGACAACTTCAGAGCTGATCTTTGCGCTACATAGTTTGATGTGCGCATGCGTACATAGCCAGAGTGCGTGACACCCGTCGCGTCGACGAGGAGTCAGCTATAGCCTTTACAGCGATGACTATGCATGAAGTGATAAGATCTGATAAGCAGTGATAACAATCGAACGTTATCATTATCAGATTGCTGCCGCATGCACCATGCATTCATGGTTGAAACCTAAATTCAAGCGTCCAATAAAAATTGTTAGCTGTCACGGTCGTACGTGTAAGTATTTTATATAATTCCCCCCATCTTGGCGCATTCGAAGGGATACCAAGGTATATCACCTTACAGTTTGACGCTGATTTCTGACGATAATGATAAAATCGACATTGTAAGCAGCAAAGAGCACGAGTACATGTACTGGCATCCGTTCTGAAGTGTAAACTATCCTTTGAGGTTGCTTTGAAGGACCACCTGGTTTGAATGTACCCACAAGATACTTATCCGTCGTTGAAGTTGACGACGTCAGTGAAGAATTGGTAATTGGACTGCTGGCGCCACGTGTGGGTATCAATGATTCACAACCGTTGGTCACCGGGGCGTTATCGACCATAAATTGTCACCGAAATAATGCTGATTCTGTGGGTGTGTGATTCCTGTTCACTTCCACGAAACAATAATGCCAGCCATGTGATAAGATGTTCTTTGGATGTTCTCGCTCCAACTAGGCGGATGCGTTCCGAGAGGAGGGAGTGGGTGGTTTGGGAGTGCTTGCATCGGATAGCATGTCTAACGAAAATCTTCCAAACCAAAGTCACTACAATGCTTGTGACACGCATCTGTTAGAGGCGACTGGTAACCGCAGAAGGAAAATAAGCAGGCTTACTAGTGGACTTTCCGTCACATGCGAGAAACTCTCGATTCGAAAGGGAATCGTTGATTAGCACGTTGCATTTTAATTGAAGGCAAATCGTCGAGCTCCGCCAACAGGGCCGCATAATCGTTTTTCATCTGATTCGGGGCCACTTTAAGTGCCGAGGGACGCACCGCATTGCAGGTGCAAACGATCAACGAGGCCACGAGTACGTCAGCAATTCGGGTTGAATAAGAGCTGGGCAGGACAGAATAACGAGGAGTCATTCTTCAAAGTTCAGGGGGACGTAACGGCAGAGCGGTAAAATAATGTCAAAATTTCAATAGTTGCTTAGAACAACCGTACGTACTGGAACAATGCTCATAACTGTAGTCATAACACAAAGACAATGATATGCTGGGAACAATGAGTGACACTGGAACTATGGTCGCAACCCAATGACAATGTACAACCACAAGTGGAAGAGATGGGATAAAAGTTTGATGATGATCGTGCGTCGAGAAGGGAACAAAATTTTGAAGCGCATCCCATTTTAAGACAGGAATCGGGATACAGGAACGAGAGAGTGGCGCTAGGCGACCAAGCGAGAGGGGTGATCATCAGGGATCATCTCAAATTTAATTCCCGCGACCTGTTCCGCGAACTGGGTCGACCACGACCAAACCTGGGACAGCTACGAACTACACACATCAGAGCTGCATATGGAGTCAAAGAGGCAAAACCTATTTTCAGGTGAGTTTCAAACTCTGAAGAGCTGTAAAACAAACAGGCCGGCGCTGGTTTGCGTTACTGCATCGGTGACTGGACAATTATTTAGGACAGCGGCTCCGTATGATTGTCATGGGAAGTGACGGAATAATAACTGCAACGGTTGGTAGCCTCGTGTAACGACGACGGAGGTAGCAAGAAATAACAGGAACAAATAGAAAAAAGATTCCACGGAGGCAAATACACGATCACATGACATTGTTGAGTGTGGAACAAAGCGGTATTCCCACGGTGGGGAAAGTGACCCATAAACGCAACTGCTGTAAATTAATTGTTTCATTGAATTCTTTCCGTATCGTCAACCTTTGTTCCTCTCCAACGTTGATCATAGTGAAGACGACGACAGCAACGACGAAGACGGCGAAAACAGCACAGCGGCGACAATGACGGCGCTCGTCTCGACGTCTGTCCCACAGTACATAGCTTCTGTACAAAAATCCAAAACTAAAGCACGCGACCAGAGCGTGTCGCCAATATCCCCAGGCTGTTGTCCAGCCCATTATAAAACTCCCCCAAAGTTCAGAGTGTCGTCTGAGCATCTATCACCAATGTTGACACCGTCTCCTCTTAGACGACGACCATTGTTCCCCACAGATGCCAAACATAAAGCAGATGAGCTGGTTCAGGAGCAGGATCAAGACGACAGCGATATCTTCTTACAATCTCCATTCAAATCACCCCCTCTAGTGCACCGTCTATACCCCATCTCACATCCTAAACCAATCATGTTAGATGATGATGAAGCAACTCTTTTCCTCTCCTCGTCATCCGCTGTACCTTCCCCTTTCTTTCATCACACGTCCACTCAGCCACTGCTTACTCCAGTCAAAGATTCTCATCGTACCGTATTAGCAGCAAAGCAGCTCAATTCGCAGCCTGCACATCGTGTAGGCGTAGGCACCAAACGCAAATCGGCGCAATCCGGCGGTGGCGACTTCTCTACGCCATTGCGTCCCGTCCCATCAGCCACGTGCACCCCTCTTAACATATCTGCTCCGAAACCCGATTCTTCTTCTGGTGTTGCTTTTCATCGTCTTGCACCTCTACCAGCACCTCGCTTTACCCCCCAGCCAAAGAATAAAGCTGAGACTGACGCATTTGTCAAGAAACAGGCAGAAACAATGAAGCGGCTGCGCATTCGGGATCCTGATGACTCAGATGAGGACTGGGGTATCATAGAAGATTGGGATTCCGACGGAGAACCTGTACCAAGACTACCTGCACTCCGCAAATGCAAATCCCGGTCCATTAGCCCGAAGAAGTCTCTCCTTATTAATGCTGCGCTTGTGCCACAGAAAGGTAGTTCAAAGGATGAGGTCACTGAAGCTATCTCTCCAGGAGGCCATATCATTAAGCGTCGAGCACGTTCGAGGCCCGTTTCCATTGAACTCCTTGAGAGTGTGAATAACACACCATCACCCAAGGTTAGAAGCCATATCGTTACAATATATTTTGCCATTGTGCTGATAAAACTTTACTCTAGGCTGAAGGGTCCAGTACGAAGTCTCCCCCTGTCACAGTAACATTTCCTTCTGTATCTCGCGATCGCAATCGGCCAACTTCTTTTGTCGGCTCGCCTTGTCCTGTACCACGAAGACGACTTACGGGATCCAGTGGTCCCAATCCTTTCCTATCTAACTCGCCCTCCCGTCCAAATTTGCATTCTCAAGCTCGCCCCCGTCCCTTCGCCCGAATGCCATCCAATAGTTCGGCTACTCTCTTCTTCGGACCTTCCATCCCTCAATCTGTGCAGTGCCCACGCACGCGAACTAATTCCTCCGCCGCTGCTATCCATGATATGTCCGTGCAAGCCCGTCTCAGCCCGGCCAATCGACATAGCTATGCAGGTCCAGACTCGGCTGGTTTTTCCACTGCCCAAATGCCATGGACGCTGCGGTCAGGTTTGGACACGCCGTCGCCAAATTCTTCTCCTCTGAATGACGGTCCAGGCACGGTCTACTCGGATGACGAGGACATGTTATTCGAAGGCCCGACTGAATCATCGTTCGTGTTCAGCGTCACAGAGGGAACACCTTCTCCGCGATCACAGAAAGGGAAGAAAGGACTGTTACCCTCCAAGTATAAACCACGCGACTCTGGCATCGTTCTCAGTGACGACGAGTCAATGCCCGCGCGAAATTCGGCATTAAGTACGAGTTCGAGCTCTGTTTACTCTGATAATGACAACGGTGATGATCTGGTTACACCTGGAATCGTGCCTGGTGCACTTTCCGGTTGGCCAAGGATCTCGGGCGTCGACGACGCGCATCTTCATTCATTCAATCAATCCCATCCATATCAATATTTCAATCATGACGAGGACGACGTTGACGCATTCATCTTACGTACCCTAGAGGCAGGTGGGAAGCCTTCCGCTGCCGAGAGCAAGAAACCCCCTGGAACACCTGTGAAGAAGCTCAAGAGTCACTTTGGATTCGATGGTGAGCGGCCATGGCAGAGTGCTGTTGCATCGAAGGTTGGGTTTTCATTTGATGGGGCGGAGGGGGGCAAGGGGAAGAAGCCACGGAAGAGTTTGCCTGCTGCTTTCCCTATTCCACTTGGGAAAGGCAACGTCATGACGATCAGGACTGGTGGATCAGATACTGAAGAGGACGAGGAAGCTATGAGTCCCAGTTCGAGGAAGCAGTACAAGGGTCTTGGACTTGGCCGTCCTGCTGGGAGGTGGCTTATGCGCCGCAGCAGCAGTGGGGCGTTCTCGAGTGGGGAAAGCGCAGGTGGCACGCCCACACGGCGAAACATTCATCTCAAAGGTGCGTCCGGCTCCGTGTTCATTTATGATCGGTTGTCTCATTGTATTTTGTGGTTTAGACTGGACGATGCCCACAGCGCGTACTTTGACCTCGGAAACCACGGGATCACGCTCGAGCTCGAATAGCTCCGTGATCTCGCTGAACTCCCCCACGATCGCGCGGCATCTTCCTTCGAAATCATCTACTACTCATTCGTATTCTCCGCTCGGACCACGGTCACAGAAGACGTCTACTATCGAGCACGTGAGGAACGTCTCGGACGCTGGCCGTTTCGAGAAGGATTTTGTTGAGGTTGAGCAGGTTGGGAGCGGGGAGTTTGGAAAGGTCATTAAAGTACGCGCTAAGATCGGGCGCGGGCTTGAGGACACAGTATGGGCTGTCAAACGATCAAAACCATTTGAGGGTCCTCGGCATCGGTGAGTTCTGTCATTCGCATATGCGTCTTTGATTATTTTGACATATGGTGACAGCCTGCGACTACGAGAGGAAGTGGATATATTGGCGCATCTATCGGCGCGGGGTGCTCATCCGAACGTACTGACGTACGTGGACAGTTGGGAACAAGACGACGCACTCTTTATACGCACAGAGCTCTGCGAGCTTGGCAATTTTGCGAGATTCTTGTGGGAGTACGGACGGGCCTTTCCGCGCCTTGATGAGGCGCGGGTATGGAAGATTATAGTGGATTTGAGTAACGTGAGTACCTGCGGGTCAACGGAAAAACTTTTTTGGACCCTTCTTTTCCTCCGTTATAAATGCATATTTTCACTTGGTCCAATCATCTGGTCTGAGAAGAAGATGTTGCATATGGTCTATTTTCCATCCTCGTTTCCGTGTTGACGTGTCTTTTTTTGGATATTAACCTCGTGCCTGCAGGGTCTGCGTTTCATCCACGAAGCAGGGATCATCCATCTAGACCTCAAGCCGGCGAACATCTTCCTGACTCGCGAAGGCCGATTCAAGATCGGAGATTTTGGAATGGCCTCGGTGTGGCCCCGACCTGGGGGCGCCTTCGAGCGCGAGGGGGATAAGGTGTACCTTGCACGGGAAGTTCTACAGGGCACGTACGGCAAGGCTGCCGATATTTTCAGGTATGTTGAGCCGTGGATATGGACGTGAGCATAGAGTGGACCCTGATGTTTTAATGATCCTGCAGTCTTGGGATGACGATGCTGGAAACGGCTGCGAACATCGTTGTGCCTGATCAGTGAGTGTACATGTGATTTTCTTTTTAGAAGGTAGTGATGGTTTGTTTGTAGGGGAGATGGATGGCACAGACTGCGGCAGGAGGACTTCAGCCAGATGGATCTGGATGGGAGTCCGGAGCTGTTTGCATTGATTAAGAGCATGATGCGGACTGATCCTGCTAGGCGCGTAAATGTGCAGGCTGTCTGCGAGCATGCCGTTGTGAGCCGAGCTCGCGCGACTATGGAACGCACATACGAGGAAGCCAAACGGAATGGTACCTCGCTGTTTGCTGCGTCTCCACTTGCTGGTGTTTCCAATACGTTCTTAGCGGAGATCCTTGGCCGTGACTGCGACGATATGGACCTAAGCCTATGAAAAACGAAGAACTTGCGACGACGGACACCGACCCTTAAAAATGTGAAATTTTGGTTGTATATTTCTTGGGGACCTTTCTTTTTTTTTTTGCCAGTATAACATAACATATTACCTCGCGATCTTGCTCAAGGACGCAACTCATCGAGCACGCCCGCCATGCCACACTCACTGCACGATATCTATGAGGGCCTCATGTCCTCCATCCAACGATATATTGATATACTACCTACGACGCACATGATTACATTCTAGACCTGGATTGTGAATTGGTACTAAGGGATTTGATATGCATAGCGATAAACCGTAACCCATACATAGTTCGTAATATTAAGGATGAATTTACTATGCTTGTCGACCGAGGTAGATCTGGGACGGGGATCAGATGGAAGCAGGAGAACCCTCTCCCTAGGGTTCTTGTGCATCCGCGGAAAGAGAAGTTAGTAGGCTTATGATTTGATATGCATGTTGATAGAAGGGGGGGGCGATGTCCCGAGTAGTATGCTATGGTGACTCTAGGCCTGTCGGGAACGCTAGTACTAGTACTTCTACGTGTTGCATCATGTTGCCATTGATGAGAATCCGAGAGGCGGTCGTAAATTGAAGATTCCATTCTTCTTTCTTGACCCTCCACGTTTAACCGCAGTTCGTTTCGCGAGTCGTTCTTTCCTTCCATCCTTCCTTCCTTCGTCCTCGTCATCGTCGTCGTCGTCGTCGTCCCTGAAGTAACCCTAGACTGACAGTTTATTTTGACAGACTTATCCACCTAGCAACGTTCCACAGCCACGAACTGCAACTTTTTTTTTTAAGACAAGGCCCAAGGCAAGTCTATAAGTGTTCGAGCGGCTTACATTCGTTTAAAAATCACTAGAACAAAATTGTTCGAAAGCTTTATGGGACATTCAAGTTCACGTTTTAAATCGATAAAAGTTTGTTTGTGTCAAGGAAGATCGTAAACTCTATAATATGGACCCTGGCTTTACTGCCAAGCCTCACTCTCGTTTCTCTCCCTCCCACACCAATCCTCTTTCCGCGTTATATCGCGTCGATCTCTTTCCTACCCCTTCTCACAGCTACTTCCTCCCAAACCAAATGGACCAGAGTCCAAGGTATACCACTGGAACTACCTGTATCCCTTCATTGTTCCCTCCAGGCGTAGACCCAAATACCGTCGACTTTAGGACTTTCTTTCCTTACATTCCAAACGAGGTCAAACATAGAAAACGCACCTCTCGGACGCAACTCAAGGTCCTAGAAGATATATTTCGTAAAGATACAAAGCCAAATGCTGCCCTCCGTAAAAAGTTAGCAGCAGAGCTTGATATGCTTCCACGTGCGGTGCAGGTGCGTCCTATTTTTTTGACGTCAATTCGTCGCGTCCTCACTCTTAATCTCGCGTGCCACCCAAAGGTATGGTTTCAAAACAGGTTTGTCGACCTCTCTTCTCTCTCTCTTTTTGGTTCATTTACTCTTTCTTAGGCGTGCAAAGGACAAGGCTCTTCGTAAACGAGTTCAGGACTCCACTCAGCAAGATTCTCCTTCTGCTCATTCTCCTCAAAAGTCTCAGTCTTCCAGGGACAACTCCCCCATAGACTCTTCCAATTCTTCCACACCTACTGAAAAACCCACGCACCCTGCAGAAGACGATCATCCACCCTCACCAGAACCACACCCAGTGGAGCGATCACCTATAGCTGAAAGTCCTCTTACGAAGTTTTCCTTTTCTCTTCCTGCGCCTCCTCCACAAGCTTGGCACAGTAATTCAACTATCCCTACCGAAGTTCCCCCTCATGTTCGCCCTTTACCGGCAGACTTGACTTGGCAGGACAGTAATGATCTTCTAAACACACGCAGAGGGTCCTTGCCAATCACCATATCCATGCCAAGTACAGATGCCAACCAGTCATCTTCCCACTTCCCAGATAGACGCAAGTCTATGGACGTTAGTCTCCTTAGGCTCATGCATCACCCGTTCGCACGCGTTGCAAAGGAGAAGAATGACGCGATCTTTCTCAGGCCGCCCATATCTCCTGCAGGGTCGAGTCAGTCCATGGTCCGTCCACCGTCCGGCCTTGGTGGGCCAAGCATACGCGCAGCAAGTTATGGTTCTTCGGCTTCCTACAACCCTTACCCCCGCCCTTCTTTGGCTCATAGAGCGTCAGAGCCCCATGTCTTTACGCCTTCTCGCTCCTCACTTGTGCCGGAGATTCGTCCGCCGTTTCCATCTTCGCACGTGCCACGCCGGCTCTCGGACAACCGCTTTACAATGAGCTCTAGAGCTCTCCCGTCGCCTATTCCTGGCCCCTTGCCAAAGCCTGATTTCCAGTTTGGCGCTCCAACATCTGCGTCCCCTCCACATGTCTCACCGGATGCAGAATCTCCCGGGAACATGCACGCGTGGGCATTTCCTCGCAACGAGGCAGATCAGGACACGGAAGACTCGTACAGTTCCACTGGATTATCTAGATTCGGCTCGATTGCTAGCATCTGTGGGAGCGACACTAGCAGCGCGACCAGTGCGATTTATTCAGACGTCAGCAGCTGTGTTGGCGTCGATCATTTCGACCCAAATGGCAGGAGAGGGTCTTGGTACGCTGCGCTTTTACGATCGATATGTTTATTCATTGATGTTTTTACGGCACAGTGCATCCAACCTCGAGACGCGCATGTCCGGTCTGAACATGCGGTCCAGCCAGGGATCACTCAACGAGGCGCACTTGAATGCCGCGTCTTCGTTTGCCTACCAACACAGGGAGCACCTGTTATCACAGGAACCAGGGTATACTACCCCTGCTTCTACTGTTTCGCCCGGTGGAAGTCCGCACCCTGGATACGGAAAAGACCCTGGTCCTTCGGGTCTGCGAACGAGCGAGGCTTCATTTGGATACAATCCTGTAATTAACCATTTTACCTCGCATGTTCTGACGAGATGCTGATGTGTTTCTGCGCAGCTCCCACCTGAAACTAGCGCCAATGCCTATCTAGGTCCCACGGAGCCCGTCACGGCAAGCCGCAAGCCCAGTATACCCACTATCCAAGAAGGTGTGCCGCACAATCATGTCCAGAGTAACATCGAGCACAACTCCTCATACCCAACCCCCGTAGATACGACGTCCCCACCCAACTCATATCATTTCGCCCCGGAATCCAACCAATATTCTCACACGGGAAACTATCCGCCATTCCCGCGAGATAGCACATTTCCTCACGCAGATGCCTCATACGCCCAACCTGGGTTGCAGTACCCAGCAGAGAGCAGTTTTTCGTTGAACTCTGCACCGTCTGCTAATATTGGAATCGCTAGTGGTATGAACTCATATGTCTCACCTCCGGCCGAATATGCCTATGCTGTGCCCCCTGCGAATAATGTGGGGCACGGTGGGGAACGGTTCAGTGAATATAGCTGAGGCGGCCGTAGAGTTTTCTGAGCCGTTGTCCCTCTCATGTCATTTTCATCGTCCGTCCGTCTGGAATTCGCATGTACCATAATTTACTATCGTCTTTGCTCGCTGCTGTTATTCCGTGGTCGCTGCAAACTAATTTCGCTGTGGTCTCATGGGCTTTTTTCGAACCTGTCGTTTCGTTGTGCTGTACATTGCTTTATTTACTTTTACTTTTTTTGACACTCACACTGATACACTCAGCACTGCCAGCACGTTCTTTGCCCATCACCCTGTCGTTCGTTTGCTAGCTACTCCCCCTGCTCATCGTTGTCTGGTCATGCTTGTTGTTTTCTGTCTTGTCTCTCGACCATCATAGTCCATGTCTCGTCTCGCTTTAGTTCCTTATCTCCATCTCTTTTTTTTTGCTCATCCAACACCATTTTTTTTATCTCATCATATTTTTGTCTCGTGCGATTTTGCGTCTACTTAAATTAATGTACTTAGTTTAATACTTGGTGAATGCAGTCGCAGCGATTGTGCCGCAGTGTCTTGAAGATCGACAGGGGCCGCATCGTGTACAGGGTGATGGCCGACGTGGCTAGATTTGAGATTGCGATTACGGGGAGGTTGGAACAAAGACTGGCCGAGACTTCGAAGAGACTTGAATTTGATTCTTGAGCCTGTACCCCAGAGCAAAAGAGGTTCAAGCAGTGGCCTATCGGACGAAACTCGTGGACATAGATAATCATAATCCATTACAGTATGATAACAAGAGACTGAACGACCATAAACTGCAAGACTTCAGAGCTTCGTCCCAGGCGTCCCAGGAAACGGTGGTGCCATCATTGATATCGGGGGGTGAAAAATAGTCTGATTGCCGGGTAGGCCTAAAGGCGGTTCTCCACCTCTCCCTGTCACCTGTGCATTCCTATCCATCATCAAACGGTGAAGCTGTGCCCAAAGAATGATCAGAACGACGCAAGATTGAAATTGAGATAGAAGGAAGTGATAAGATAACAAGAATGTAAGTATGACGTACTTGTAGTCTTATGCCGTGAACAGCGTATTTGAGGGAGCCGAGTTCTTCGTTCAGACGCATGCTCTCGTTCGTAAGCGCAATGTCATTTCGGCGCGCTAGAGAATCGACTGAGGTGGATACGGTGGCTATGGTGTCACGTAAGCCGCTCAATGAGCCCTCAAGGGATGTACTGAGATTAAGAGGTGCAACGGGCGTTAATGGCAGTGTGCGTTGAGACAAGTGTTGATCCACGATCCCGCTGAATGATCGGCGTGATCGGGGATAAGGATAGGATTCTTGGAACGCGTGTTCGTGTGGGAGTGGGAAGTAGGGTGCGAGCGTGTCGATTTCGTGATGGGCTGCGAGTTCCCCGTGATCTGCGGAGGAAGATGGTTGTGCTTGATTGCCACTGGTAATGGTTCTGGAGGAAGGCGAAGAACCGGGAGGTGCCGAGAAGAGGTGATCGACGGCGTTGATGGATAGGGGAGCGATTTGTGGGGTTTGGTCTTGGGTGTGTGACCGGTACCATGGTCCGAGGATGTTTCTGAAGGTTTGGATGTCCCTTTGCATCGTCTGGACGACGGATTCGAGTGTGCAAACTTTTTGTCTGAGAGCGGCGTTTTCCGTGTTTAGTGATGATAGTTGAGCGCTGTTGATGGGGAAGAATCCTTTGATAGCTTCATATGGACAGGACAGAACGTGTTCGTCAGAGAGTTGCCGCCGGGAACCAGTCCAGGAACAGCCATTGTTAGCTTGTGTACATGGAATTTCATAGTCGAGACAGATAGCAGCGTGCGCTTGTGACTGTGACCTCGGGAACTCTTCGAAGCAGAAGCTGCACGTTGCAGACTTGGAAGGACACTCCGAATTATGAGTCTATCCACGCTTGGGTGAGTAGATTAAAAATGAATTGTTATAAATACGTACGCTGAGATCACTATACTTGATAGTCGCACCGCACCCGTCACATTGGGTCGACCGGTACACGCAGGTGTTTTGATGCTTGCCAACATCCTTCCGAAGAACGAGCTTGTCGCACTGCTCTTCCGAACAAGGGATTTCAACATATTGGCAGGCGTCCTTGATGTGAGCGGATAGTAATTGTCTCTGGAATGTCTGCGTGCATCCGGGTACTCGGTTTGGGCATTCGATGATGAGTTCATCCACGAGCTGAGGTGGGTATGTCATGTATATTACCTACATTGTGCTACGTATCTCACTTACATGTTTCACAATTGGATTCGCTGGAGATAGATCGTCAAGTGAAAGCGAGGAGCGGTCGATGGGACATTGTGGGGAGTGTTGTACGGCAATTGTTATACAGTCACGACAGAATGTGTGCAAGCATGTCTGAGCGGTCGTAGGGTTTGTAAATGGGGCACTACATGATATTGTGTTACAAGAATCTTAATCAGACGTAGCGAGCTTACTGGCAGATGCAGCAGACCTATACAGAAACTGTTAGAGTAATATTATATGAGGTAGTTTGTCGTACCAGATTGCTATTTGGCTGCTCTACGTAGTCCATGAGAGAAATCGGATCAATTACAACTGTCAGTGTCACTGCCAGAGGAAGTATGTTTGGCTCTGTTAGGAATGGAGGTTCTTGCCAAATAGATAACTACATTCACTGCATCTTGATAGCACTCAACCACAATTAACTTATTTAAACCATTAAGCTCAAGTTTGACCACAAAATATGTCACTATTTGACCTAAGATAACTCCGGCGATCGATCAGCAACCTTGAATTCTACCGCGCCCCCATAAGTGTTAATCACATCAGACGTTTCCCGCGGTGCTACACACTACTAGTCGATACATGCACGCGTTCCTGAAAAACGATTGAGGTCATCCCGATTGCTGCGTCGTTGTCGGCTACACGCTTAGCGTGATGTTCTCGAACGCTGAGGATTAGGCGCGGTCCCAGCACAAATGACTGCACGACCACGAAAATTTGAGAAGAGCCAATGTAGATTTGAGTTTCCAGGGATAATGTGTTCTATAAAAATAATGAGCCGTGACCACATGGAGGATTTAGTGACAGATTTGCATACTGAGATTGTTGGAGACAAAGCACCGAGGTTGAAGCAAGAAACCGCAGCAAAGCTGCAAAGCATGTGCAGAACTTTAATCAGAAAACTAGAATCTCATTCATTGCGAGCTCACCTCGCAAAGTAAACCACATGAGATTTTATCAGCACCATGAAAGAGTCCCCGATAATCCCTCCTGCCGAATGTTGCCGCAGTTCACGCAAGTGCTTTACAGCAACCCAGACTGCGAGACAGAGTGCGAGGACCTCCCATATAGTCGTAATTATCCAAGCCAGAGAAATTAGACGTAAGGCGTATCCATCATAGCCAGCAGTGCACTGATAGCTGCCGGAGAGAATAAGTTCATCTGGTATTCGTCAATGAGCCTGATGCACACAAGTCTTGCATCTATAATTAAAGCTTACCAGAGGAAATATGCCACATTGTTGTTGCGAAGATCGCTGCATTGAGAAGGTTGACAGCTAGGAAGGTGATGACGAGAAATATCAGCACATTCCTGGATCGTTGATACATGGCATATAATCGTGTGATCATGATGGCTTGTATGAAATGTCAGTCAAGTAAAAGTGTTGTAGCTATGCAGCTTACCGCCTAGTATTGCAGTTACGATGACATTTGTCCAATTTAGTATGAGATACGTAATAAGGCCTAATAAATCGATCAACCTCGGAGAATCACCACTGCAAAAAAAAAACTCACATCTGCGGCAGTCATTATTGAACCAATAAGCCAGTCATGCCTCACTTACCCCTACATTGGAACGCAGTCAATTAGACATTTCAACGTCAGGAATCATCACAGAACACTTACTGCATCTGTCAGTGGAATTGTCGGAACACTGACTGTATGCCGTCGGTCAGGAGAAACAATGGCGGTGTATGTGAGAAGACGTACATATTATGGTGATCCTGATTGTAAAGAGATGTCCAATTAGCACAACGCCAATGGTCTCTTAGTTAAACATACACAGCATATGATATTCCAAGATAGCGGGCCTAGGATATTTTGAGCATCAGTACAGCTTGCCAATCACAATTATAACACGAGTTAAATACACTCAGATACAGAACGGTCATGAGGGACCAGTGTTGCTTCTGCTGCGAATTAATTCTGTTCTTCTGACGTAACCCTCTGCTTACCCAGATCAGTTCAAGCTATGAACCCATTATCAGCGAGACGACTGCTCCGGCGATGAAATCAACGTACGTCTTGTCCGAATGTAAGTGCTGGAAATACTTTAAGTATATCGTGGTTCTCTAATATAACCATACACACCCCAATCATATAACATTCCAACGGAGGCAGCAACTACGAAACCGAGGCAAGGTTAGATCGAGGCACCACCATCATTAGCTGACTGCACGAACTTGCAAAATAGCTGTAAACACGATAGGAATGGATGAACGGCCACCAACTAGGAGAATCTGAAACTAAGGTCATATTGTTAGAAGATGAGAGGCGAACTTGGCGGATTGGTGGACGCTATGATGGCATGCGTGCTAGATATACACCAACGAGCGCTTTTTGGTCGTTCCTACGGCGATTGATCAAAGTAAATGTTCTGAAGGCATGCCGAGACGGGAAGTCAATTCAGTGGTCCCCGACTTAATCGTAGATGCCGGTTTCGAAACTGCGAAACATTTAGTTAGTACACACACGAAGTGCTTGATCACCGTACAAGATCAGAGACCGCTCATCATTTTGGCAACTTCAGATGAATTCCTCGTCGCATATGCGTCAGCTCAGGAGTTCCGTGATATCACTGATCGAGTAGCAACACAAGCCTATGTGTAATGCAATGTTATATACGGTATGAAAAGGCCAGAGGAGTTTGCAACAACGAAAGCGAAGAACTCACCGGTCCCGCCTGGGCTGTCAACACCCCTCTCCTTCGAGCACACCCCTTAACGCATAATCACCTTGATCATCATAGTCCACAGCATCTGCTTCCTCATGCGTACTTCTCTCCCTCTGCCTCGATTAACGGGCTATCTTAAGATAATGATGCCAAGAAAATCAAAGGATACCAAAAAGTGGTAAGCATAGAATCCGATACGAAACATGCCACAAGTGCAACTGAGGTATGAATGGTGATGGGTACAGCCAGAGTTCGTGGTTGATGTATGATGCATGATGTCTGGTGAACATACGATGCCACATTTAAATTTAGAATAAGAAATGATAGACAAGAATATCCAAACGCGCCACGGGATGTTCCACTTTGCAGTTTCTCGAATTGTACCAGCTCATTTCATGAAACATTGGTAGCGATATTAATGTCATCAATAAGCGCTGGCAGCGTCCCGTCAATGATGATCCAAGTCAGTCTGTCGTCGAGACAGTCACACTCTGTTGGCATGCCATAAAAATGGATACGACCGAGTAGATCCCACAAAGAACTCGCCTGCAGGGACATGGGATACAAGCTGGCAATGCATACCCTCGATGATCCATCCAATGCATCACCTTCCCTGTCCTCCCTTCAAGTCCTTGATTTAAGGATCGGTCATATCGTATGCACCTGCTTGTTCCAACGCTCTCTTCAGCCTTGGCCACTGAGATATGATATCATGAAGATGCTAAAACATAGAATGTGAGGGTCGACTCTAGTGCAACTTGAATTCTGATACAAACGAATAGAGCGCACCGGACTAAATTTATCATGCAGTTGATGCACCGTTATCTGGCATAACTTGATGGAGTTGTGCTTGCAACAGAGACTCCATGTCGTTGATTGTCTGCAATAGCGGCGTTGGTACCTCACATGAGCCAGCGACAAAATTACTAACGATCCCCTTCTTCCATCCATCGTCTACAAATAGAGTTGTCTCATCCAAGGCTTAGTCTGCGTGCTGCGAAGAATGCAGAAGCTATGTGTGGTGAGTTGACGACGTTCTGTGACTGGCGAATGGCGGAGATGTAAGTCACAGTTTACTATGCTCAGCGGGTGAACTAGGATAACTACTTACCGTACCTACAGATATAACTAAGTTTATGAAGTTTGTATCCGCGTGACTCGGATGCGAAGAGTAACGCTCTTCAGCATCAGTGAGTCACGTGGCCGGTTTTGAGATGGTCTGGGCGTAGACATAGTATACTACTGGTAAGCAATACTATCAATTGATCGGTTGAGATCACGTATGTCAGCGTATCTCTCTCTCTAATTCTAGTTCACCTCTTGGCACTGCTGACGACATTCTGCCTGCATGACGCAGATAAGGACATAGTGGACACTGGACTCGTACAGTTTCACTGGATTATGTAGATTCGGCTCAATTGCTAGCATTTGCGGGACACCAGCGCAACCAGTGCGATTTATTCGGACGTCAACGTTTCAACAGCTGTGATGGCGTCAATCATTACGATCTGAATGGCAGGAGAGGGTCATGGTACGTTGTGCTTCTATGATCGATATATTCATTCCTTCATGTATTTTACAATACAGTGCATCCATCCTCGAGACGCACATGTCCGGTCTCAACATGTGGTCCGGCAAGGTATCGCTCAACAAGGCTCACTTAAATGCCGCGACTTGGTTTGCCTATTAACACAGGGAGTACCTTTTATCCCAGAAACTCAAGTACTCTACCCCTGCTTCCACCGTTTAGGAGTGCTGCACAATCATGTCCAGAACAATATCGAACACAACTCCTCACACACAACATCCGTAGCCCGTCCAACGCATACCACTTTGCCCCTGAATCCAACCAATACTCTTATACATGGAGTACGTCTGAATCAGACAAAAAGAGAATTTGTTACATAAAGTTTCTCATGGTATGTTTCTGCGCCAAGCCCACCATCCAACTCATGCAATCGTATCCAAAACAGCATCGAGCACAACTCTCAGTGCCATAGGCACGACGCCAACGCATCCCATTTCGCCATATATATAATTTCTAAAAGTCTATTTATATACACCGAGTCACCACCGGCGTGCGCGCATTAATATCATCACCACATTACTATGCCCATCCATAACACCTGTCTCGTGGATGAACTGTCATACAAGCTTGTCAGCCTTCGAATTCGCTATACACCATCTATTGGGAAAAATTGTGACTGTGTTTACAGGTTCCTCGTGACATTCAAACCCTCGAACGGGTGTGGTGCTTGGAATGAGCCGAGTCATTTTCCTGGTGTTTGATGGTATGGAGCACCATTGATGATTGATATTGATGACCTTATTTATGTCCTGTCTAATCTTTGCTACAATATACATGTGTAAATGAACAAAGCTTATCATCAAGTTCACTCAAATTGATTGTCAACGATGCTATCGCAATTCGGGGGAACTCTTGCATACTTCCATGAGAATCATCACAGTTCCTAGTCGAATGGTCCCCCGGAATCCATACGTCGGTCAGTGATACTGTTCCTTTGGAGTGAGCATATCTGCTGCAAGGACCAGTTCCGATGGTCCGGTCATGCAGACACAGCCCTAGGGAAGGGAAGGAAAGAACCAACGCTTGGTCCAGTCTTGTCAAATCAGCTATCAGTGAGTGTCAGATTATTCCTCTCGCGAACATGTCTGAACATGTCCCCCGATGATATCTATCTTAAAAGAGAGCGAGCGCTCAAGGGCAATTTTCAGATGTCAATATTCGAATAATTCAGCTGGTAATGAACAACACGTGCTTATCAGGTGTTGAGCTCGGTATGTGATCCTGCCTCTTTTGACCTGTAGAAAGAATTCCTCACTCTAGCTGTTCTGGTGACGTGTGACTTCCAGGAGACACAGCTGCACATGCAGGGGGAGGCCATGTTTCGATGTCGTCTCATGGCAACTTTTTTTTGATTCCTTGTTTATTGTCCGGTGGAGCGAGGCCCTATGCTGGACATTATCTACGGTGTATGTACGTGTTTAATGTGGTATGTGCAGGGTTTTCTATATGTGACTATAGTACTGGTCCGGGCATGAGCGAGGACTCATGGCAACTTGACTTACATGCGAAACGCTCAAGTGGCGCTACCGGACATCCTATGGATAGCAAGTCGTTGATAGTAGATTTTCCTCTTCGAACAATGAGCCAAAGGATGACAAATGGGACGCTTTCTGAGAGTGAGCTTGAGCAAGAAGCGAACCTAACTAAGTCCTCATGATATCATGGTGCTTATGTTGTCTGGAATAACAAACTATCTGGGCATATATTGTATTTTTATTGACATATTCATATTCCACCATAACTCAACCAAGCTGTTTCCATCAGGGGTAGGCAACTACAAAATCAACACATGATCGTCTACACTGGGATCTCAGCCCGCCTATCCTCTTGCTTCGCCTTTCCGGTTAGAAGCCTTACCAACGGGCACATTCCCCAACTCGATGTCTTGCGGGTATCGGATGGCAGCAACTTGAAAATGTGAACTCGCCGTTTGGGCATTTGGATACCGAGGAAAGACTTGAGGAATTCTGGCGCGTCTATCAATGTATGTGACTACGAAACAAATGATAGCTAAATAAAAAGTGAGTGACTAGTATGGAACAACATGAGTCCCAAAACTCACAAAGGATAGCGGACGCATAGTAGAGACAAATGAGGACAATAGACCCCGCGCAGTCATCAGATTCCATCAAGTCCTGACAAAGGGCTGTCGCGTTATCCTGACGCGCACGGACTGGCAGAGTGATACAAGATGCTGATGATACGTCAGAACAGCGGGTATAAGTAGCACAATCAGAAGACATACGGAAATGCAAAATGCACAAAGCGCCAAAGAAAATGAGATATACAGTGTTATGGATCGGGTTCTGCGCCAGGCAAGTAATGCTGATCGAGCCGTCAGTTTTTCACCTAGAGTGCGCCACGATGAACTTACACAAGCGGGAAAACCGACAGAGCAAGAAGGCTTGACACACTGGCAAGGATCACGATAGCTGGGGCAAACTGGTTTGTATGGAGGCTAAAGCTAGATTGAAAACACTTACCTGCTGCGGGGTATGGAACAATTATAAAATAATATAAGGTATTCCTTAGAATCACAATCGATCCAACGTTGCAAATGTATATAGCAACTTGAAAGAAACAGGTGAGTAAATGTCTCGTATGAGAAGAAGAGAGCATGACGACGTACGGAATAAGAGCCCACGGGAGATACCGAATGGCATGGTGTGACAAACAACAGATATAGATGGGCTGATGCAATGATACTGATGATGAGCAAGATTGAGTCTGTTGAGGAACGTTGTGTGATGGTGCAACTCCCATGTGCTCAGCTTTTATATTGACCCAGTCTGCCACAAGTGGACTGTGACCTTTGCGTGTAGCAAAAGATAGAAGCGGCTTGCAGTGGTAAGTATACTATCACATCACTGTGCTCAGTGGAGTGGTCAATTAAACAATGGCATTGCTTCAAATTTTTGTGGAGCAGCTGTGGTGCGTGGACCACCTTACATGCCTGATTAATAATGCTTGGAGAAGACCACATGAGTTTCGAGTTAATTACATACAGTAAATCACATACCCGTGTTGAGACGCTAAAGGGTGCTTTCCCAAACCTCCGAGACAAAATAACTGTAGATATACAACCCAATGAATGGCGCCTAACGGGTGTCAGCAGGAGACGAACTTGGTGGACACTACGATGACATAAGTTCGTCTAGATATCGAGCACTTTTCGACCGTGCTTGTTGTGAATTGTGATCGGTCAAAGTAAATATTTTGAAGGCATGTAGAGATTGGAAGTCAATCCTGTAGTCCCTGATTGAGTCGTAGATGCTGGTCTTGAGACTGAAGTATTTAGTTAGTAGGCTACCCACGCAGGATGCTTGGGCACCCCACAAAATCAAAAACTGTTCAACATTTCGGCCACTCGTTTCCATTCTTCAGACGAATTCCTCATCACATATGTGTTGGTTCAAGAGTTCCACGATATCATTGATAAGTAGCAACACAAGTCCATGTGTGATGTGATATTAAATAAGCCTGTGTCGGTCATTCTCGCATGCTGCCCACCAAGTCGCTGGTCTTGGCTCCAGGTTGCTTAACATGCCAGTCTGAAAAAAAACCAGAAACAAAATTCAAGGAATTTTTCAATGGAAAAAATGTAGCACTCACCGGTCCCACCTGGGCTGCCAGCACCATCCTCCAAGCGCACCTCTCAATGCATAATCTCCTTGATCATCATGGCCCGCAGTATCTGTTACCTCACGCTCATCTTCTCCGAGTCACTCTCTGCCTACGTAATAGGGCTGTCGTATGATAATATGCAAAAGCACGTCAACTAGATTTCAATTTTTTAAAGGATACCAAAAAGTGGTAAGCGTAGAATCTGGTGCAGCCGCAGCATGAATTATACACAGAACATACCATACTAAATTCATTATGCAGTCGATGAACTGTCTGGTATAGTTTCAGCCTTGATCTATGTGTGCTTGAAGTCGAGCTACGATGAGGAGTTTGGCAAGCATGAGTTGTCAGTTTGACTTTGTGGCGCAACTTGATCTCAGCTTCATTTTCTACCAGAATGACATCGGACCGGCAATTGAAACATGTAACTCAATTCTGCCCTATTTCATCTCCAACGTCTGCAATATGTTGCATAGTGTGGAGTCTCACTTAATACAATTGATCGCGTCTTTCTCAATTTCTAGTTCACAGCTCTGAGCAATGATTATCGATGTGGTTCTGTCTGGCTGTATGCGGCTTTAACGGTCCAATGTGGCCACACAGCAACCTACCTCGTGTTCTCCTGCAGGCTAAGCACCAGACAGCGAGCGCCTCTAGTCCCTTAACTGCATTCCACAACCATTCAGCGAGTTTTTCAATAGCAGAATAGATTGAAACACCCATCTCATTTACCATTTGCACTCTCCATCGGTTGACAGTTTGATCGTTCCACGACACAAGTCCCGTCACAACTTACAAGCTTTGATTCAAATATTCGTACGTTTTCCTTTCAGATGACTATCCCCGCATCATTTATAACCACACCCTCGATCCCAGCTAGTGCTTTCGGTTGGTTCATTGCATCTCACATATCACAACCTTCGTCAATGAGTGACGATCAAGGTTAGTACTTCCATCTCCTATCTTACATGCTCTGACTTCTTTGATAGTTCTTGAAGGAATTTGGGCGAAGCTGTCCGAAGTTGCTGTTAAGGGTGCTCAATATAACTCTCGTGAACGTCAGCCCCACCCGAAATGTTTGAAAGGGACTCGGGTAGATCTCCTGAAATACATCCATGGGTGTTTGAACGACACAGAGAAGAATCAACTCATTTGGCTGCACGGCACGGCTGGCGTCGGGAAGTCTGCTGTCGCATTTACAGTGGCCGACAAGATGAAAGATTTAAAAGTGACCAAAGACACGAATATCGAAAAGCGGCTAGCGGGGACGTTCTTTTTCTCCCGCAAGCACACCAAACGCTGTACAGCTGGATATTTCTTTGCAACGCTTGTCTACCAGCTTGCCACCAATTTTCCAAGCATCCGGAAGGATGTGAGCAGGATTATCCGCGACAATCCCGCTCTACTAGATCCAGATGCGCCTCTCAGCGACCAGATGGAGGCTTTCTTTCTTCGACCTCTCCGGCAACTCCAATCAAGATTGTGCGGGTGCCCACCTTTATCGTTTGTCATCGATGCCCTTGATGAATGCACATCGGAACCCGAACTTAAAGATCTCATCCTTTCCCTTGCACAGGCTCTTCGTGACCCTCATCTTCCCGTGACCCACATTCTACTCACGAGTCGCTCGGAATCCCATATCAGCAAAGCCTTTGAGAATGAAGAGGTGCGACCATTGGTGCGCAAGATACCCGTGAGAACTTCCGGGGAGGGTGATATCATTTCGTTGGACGGTGCAGACGTTGACAAGGACATCTATACTTTCTTGTGTCATTCCTTCAAAGAGCTGGAAAGTCGCCATGCCGATTTCCCTCAACCATCAGAGGCTGACCTTGCGAAGCTGGCAAGCCGAGCGGGCAGACGTTTCATTGTGGCGTCCACGATGATGAAGTTTATTATCGACGATGAAGACAGTGATCCTCATGATCGGCTACAGCTGATGCTCGAGCTAACGAGCGGGCTATTACCAGGGACGGAGGTGTACAAGTTATATGATTGTATCCTTTCCACGTGTGCCGACCCGAAGCGGGCATACCTACACTTGTCCCTCGTTGCTGCCCTCGCTGACCCTCTTCCCATCTCGCAAATCTCAACACTTCTTGGCCCTGGTTTGGGAAGGGATGTACAGACAACGCTGATACAGCTACGTTCTGTCATGGATATCCCTACAGACAGCACTCTCCCTGTAAATATCTATCACTCATCGATTCGTGACTATGTTTCCAACCCCTCAAACTGCGGCCTCCCTCAAGTACGCGATATCGAATCACCTCACTCCCTACTCGCACGTTGCTCTCTCCACTTGGTAATGGCGATTCCAACAAGCACGGCTCTGTTGGATGCACTCTCAGAACTAGCAAAGCAAAGCAAAGCTATGCAACATTTGGACCTGGATATGTTAAAAGATTCATTAGAGTTTCTTGTTCGGTCACGGCAGCCACTATCAGCTGTGATATGTATGCCATTGCTTCGAGAAGACCGTACTTTATGTTTAGAATCTTGGCTAGGGACTGCGGATGGACATGCCTGGCTGCAGATCCAGGGAGGACAAGAGTGGCTGGAGACGCGGGCAGGACGGGAGTGGCTGGAGATGCAGGGAGGACGGGAGTGGCTGGAGACGCAGGGAGGACAACAGTGGCTGGCCTGGTGGCGAGGACGACAGTGGCTGCAAACCAAGGGAGGACGACAGTGGCTGCGGACCGAGGAGGGACGACAGTGGCTGCGGACCGAGGGACGACAGTGGCTGGAGACCTGGGGAGGACGAGACTGGCTGTGGAGGGAGGGAGGACGAGACTGGCTGCAGACCGAGGGAGGACGAGAATGGCTGCAGACCGAGGGAGGACGAGACTGGCTGCAGAATCAAAGAGGACAAGACTGGCTGCAGACCGAGGGAGGACAAGACTGGCTGCAGATCGAGGGAGGACGAGACTGGTTGCAGGGCTGGGAAGGACAAAGCTGGCTGACCTGGGCAGGACGATGGTGGCTGCAGACAGAGGGAGGACGAGACTGGCTGCAGGCCGATGAAGGACGAGACTGGCTGCAGACTGATAAGGGACGAGTCTGGTTGCGGACTGATGGAGGACATGACTGGCTGCAAACCGAGGGGGGACGACAGTGGCTACAGACCCAGAAAGGACAAGACTGGCTGCGGACAGGGAGAGGACGAGACTGGCTGCAAACTGAGGGAGGACAAGACTGGCTGCAGACCGAGGGAGGGCGAGACTGGCTGCAGAATGAGGGAGGACGAGACTGGCTGCTGACTCAAGGGGGACGAGACTGGGTGGAGACTGAGGGAGGACAGGGCTGGCTGCAGATCGAGGGAGGACGAGACTGGTTGCAGGGCTGGGGAGGACAAAGCTGGCTGACCTGGGAAGGACGAAGATGGCTGCAGACAGAGGGAGGACGAGACTGGCTGCAGGCCGATGGAGGACGAGACTGGCTGCAAACTGACGGAGGACGAGACTGGCTGCAGGCCGATGGAAGACGAGAATGGCTGCAGACTGATGGAGGAAAAGACTGGCTGCAGACCGAGGGAGGACGAGACTGGCTGCAGGCCTGGCGAGTAGAGGACTGGCTGCAGACCAAGGAAGGACGAAATTGGCTGCGGATCGAGGAAGGACAAGACTGGCTGCAGACCCAGGCAGCACGAGACTGGCTGCAGACCCAGGCAGCACTAAAGTGGCTGCAGACCCAGGCAGCACGAGACTGGCTGAAGACCCAAGGAGGACGAGACTGGTTGGGGACAGGGGCAGCACGAGACTGGCTGGAAACCCCGGCAGCACAAGACTGGCTGGAGACCCGGGCAGCACGAGACTGGCTGCAGACCCAGGCAGCACGAGACTGGCTGCAGACCCGGCCAGCACAAGACTGGCTGCAGACCCAGGCAGCACAAGACTGGCTGCAGACCCAGGCGGGACGAGACTGGCTGCAGACCCGGGCAGCACAAGACTGGCTGCAGACCCAGGCGGGACGAGACTGGCTGCAGACCCAGGCAGCACGAGACTGGCTGCAGACCCAAGCGGGACGAGACTGGCTGCAGACTGTCCATGGTCAAGCATGGCAGTCCACTCCTGCGGCCTCCATATGGATGACAATGGATGAGTTCTTGAAGACATCCGACGCAATCAATGAGTGCATTGTTACAAGCGATCTGCCAGCTTTTCAAGTCATTCAGCACCTCAACGCCTTGCCAGATTTCTTGATGTTTCCGGTTTTCCTGGCGTTAAGACACCGGCATCATTCCACCTCTGCATCACTGGAAAATGTTCTTTCATCGGATAGGGAGATAATTCATGCTACGAATGCCTTTGAACGTTTCGCACACGAAGCACTGGAACGCAGTAGAACAGCTTCTGACGCTCTCAAGTACGCCTGTCACAACTGGGCCCTACATCTCTCACGTGCCCCGAATCCATGGGATAACACGCTCAATCACATACTCCAGACTTTTTGGAATAATCATATTATCTCCTGGCTGGAAATGGAGTGGTGTTTGAAGGGTCTGCGGTCTTGCCTTGATATTTTATCGGAAGGGCAGAAACTTGCAAAGGTGTGCCTTCTCTTAATAACTCTCGATCCACTTGCCTAACAAGCTGATATTTTCTTGTTCCAGGTTCGTTTTTTCTTGATTTTGTGACATTCCTTATAATTCTCTATAATGCTCAGTTTGAATCTGTTAACGCGCAGCCTAATACACGGTCGTTAGCCATCGATCCTAATTTCCACTACTCAAGAACGGAAGCTTCGACACTCGCATCTGCCTCTGAAATGTCAGCAAGAGGATCATCAACTCCAGTAACTACGCTTCTCACAGAAGAGCTTGTCGTTGTCTCGCATACGAGGCCTGTTCCTAATCCTCGCCCATCAACCCAAACTTCCCCCTCTACTTCTTCTCTTGCACCACCCTTCCCTTCTCCGAGGCCCAGCTCTGCTGGGTTGCTTATGTGCGCATCCAGAAAGCGCATATTGGATGGACTTCAAATCTACAGTGATAGCCGGCTCGAATCGGACACCCCTAGCATGTCGGCAATGAGTCGAGCATTATCTGCGACGCAAGATTAGCAAGAGCACAGTATGCGGTGAGTGTTTGCTTCATATAGTCCACCGCTTGTTAATAAAATGTTGCCTCTAAGCACATGCGACCACTTTTCAGAGCTCTGTTGAGAATCCTCGGGCTTCTTGAGTAGTGATTCATCCCGAAATCCTGTTTATACTACCAGATCTGACCACGAGAGCGTGACTGTACTTAGTATGATAATTGTGTAGTATTTTCGCATTTGCTTTCTGTGTTAATATAGGGTACTGTCGTAGTTTTACACCAGTGGAACAGTCACTTAGTATATTCCAAATTCTGTCATCCCGTCAGTAATTGTCTTCGGCGCTTCATGCAAGGTAAATGCTTTTGCAAGATGGCCGATGTGAAGGTGTCGGACACGGAAGATATGCTTCTCGTTCGAAGGATGGGTCGCGTATGCCCTCATGCGCTCTCGAAGTAAGTTCAGCGTTCTACAAAATAGCGTCAACGCACGCTCGACTTCTCTCTAAATAAAAGTTACTTCTTTGCGCCGCAAGACCCACCGCAAGGAAAGTTGCACTTCTGTCGCGCGGGCCTCGTACGCGGAGCCTTTACCACCAACGCCCTTCGCTAACACGCTCTCGGTGCTTGCACCTCCAAGAGTGATGTTGACTTTGTCGCCGTCGGGCGTTTCTCCCTACGTCGCCCCTCATCTTTCTCTCCATCCATTTCACCCATTCAGATTCGCTGAGCGAGACGATGCTCCAAGCTTCACCATCCTTGCCTGCACGTGCTGTCCGTCCTACCCTATGCACATACTCAGTTACGCCACCTTCGGCAGCCAGGTTGTGCTGTATGACTGCGCGAACAAGGGGTAGGTCAAGACCACGGGATGCCACGGACGTGCAAAGAAGAATAGAGGACGCAGGAGCAGGTTTCTTAGACTTTGAAGAAGTAATAGCAGAGAAATCGCGTAGAGAGGCAAGACGGATGGGAGTGGGAAGGGAACCATGAGGACGGAAGATCGAGGCGCCTGGAAGGAGCGAAGATTGTGCAGTGATTTTACTCTCCTCTTCAGTAAATTCGTCAGTCTTATCATCCTTGTCCTCACTTTTGTTTTCGTTAGATTCAGCACATTCACCGTCATCGATGAATCGCCTAGCAGGCACCAGTGAAAATCGATGGAGCCTGTGCAGTTGAGAAATACGATAATTTCGACCCTTGTGTCTGAGCAAGCAGTGCGACAAGATGCATCTTGAGAGGAACAATGAGAGTCTTTCTGGGAGAGTTGATGGGAGAGTGAACTTCTCGCAGTGGTAGCTCGCTCATTGTTGTGTTTTATGCAGCCGAATCCTTCGTCCTCTCTTTGTCGAGGCCCTTCATTACCAGCGGCCGTATTAGAGTAGTGCCTGCCAACTTCTGTACACCTTCACGGATAGTAGCTGAACAAAGGATTGTCTGTCTCTGTTGGTCCCAATCCCAACTCCCGACCTTGGATATCTTACCGTCCTGAACAGCTTGAAACGCGAACTTCCTCCTGGAGTCCCATAGACCCTGTATGATCCTTCTGATAGTATTTTCAAAGCCGAGCGGTCCGCATCATCGAGAACTAACCATTTGCCATTTTCAATGTTAAAAGAAATGTATTTTGCAGATGATGTAGTAGACGACCTGAAGTCGAGACAAAAACGGGTACACCTTTCCGTAGACGTGCCTTCTCGTGCGCACGAGTTGCACCTCCACGTAGAAAATCGGAAATTAACCATCGGGTATAACGGTAGAACCCTCTGTATCCTCCTATTCGCCTTCTGGGCGTAGCTTGAGCGTCGACAGCGCTTCTGAGAGTCGGAAATTTGGTTTTTCAGTTCACGAGTAGGTGCAATGATGAAAGAGTGTTCCTATCGAGCGGTCGATGTAGGAGAGTGTACTGTGTGGGGAAGGTCCTGGATTATAGGAGGAACGACATGATCTTTCCGGAGCCAGTTTGCGATTGTATAGATACGTCGCGTGCATTCATATCATCAGAAGAGGAATTCGTAAATATAGGAAGGGCAGCACGTTGTATAGACTGTAGGTGAGCGACGAGGAGAGGGTAAAGACCTAGGTATGCGAACGTGGCTGAACCAGTTAATGATACATCGCTTATTTTTGAGGGTGCCTTTTGGACAACGGAGGGTATAAGTGCTTCAACTTTAGAATTGTATGAAAGGAGATGATCTGAGTCAGAAGTTTGGCTGGAACGGTCGGCTGCAGAAGCTACTTTGGTAGCAGGTAAGGGTTTGTCAGGTCAAATACGCTTCGCAGGACGAGAGTGGTCATCATCATCGCTGCCAGCCTGGATGATAGTCAGACCTTCATTTCTGGATATATGAAATTGGATTTCTGCTCACCTATCAGTCTATAGAGCGATGATTACTTTCTATCATGAGCTTGAATGTTGAACGATCGACTCGAGTTACATAATAAACCGAAAAGGAATATTGTTTTTACATTCAGTTTCGGCCGAGTGCAAGCATAGGCGCATCCTCTGAGCTCCAGAGGGCTTTCGTTGCCTCTAACAAAGCCTAATTTCTAGTTTGGCGCTACTGAGATTATTGTAAAATGCGTAACGAGCGTTAATGGCAGCGTGCGTTGAGACAATTGTTCAACGTTGACGTTGATCGATCGGTTCTACGATCTCGAGTCAAGGATAAGTATAGGATTCTTGGAATGCGGGCTCGTGTCACAGTATGGGAGTTAGCCTATCTGTAACTCGCATATATCGTCCAATTTCAACTGCGTTCCATAAACATTCAGCGAGTTTTCCATAGCAAAATAGATTGAATCGACCCAGGTCTTATCCCGACTTACAACTTGCTTCGATTCAAATCTTCCTACGTGGTTAGTCCACTGGCAAATAACCATCTTCCACATTATGTCTAACCACACCAGCTAGTGCTTTCAGTTGGTCCATTGCATCTTGATATTACAACCTTCGTCAATGAGTGACGATCAAGTCGGCGCTGTAAGTCATTACAGATTCTGCCCTATTTCATCGATAATCGATGTCTCCGCCGTCCGGCAATATGTTTCGTACGCGGCAACTCCGAGTCTCCGACGTACTACCTGGTTCTGGCTGTCTATGCGCTTCAAATGCTCGTGGCTACGATTCCGACCGCACTCATTCAAGACAAAACCAATCGATGTTTTGTTAACGCTTCGTGGTACTATGAAGGGGATTGTTGGGGGGGATAAAGTAAACATTCGCTGGGTATTTGGGTGAAAGCCCGCAGGGCTTTTCCGGTCCGAAACATGGGTTCGTACCTGTGGCGCAAGGGGAGCTGTGTACCCAAATATTAGGAGTTCGACGACGCATGCAGCGAAGCTTGATGTCCTTGTGTTTTAGGAGGTGTACTCACTATGGTTTCGTTACCTAAAGGGCGGCATGGTATGGTGCATGAATGGTTCAAGTGCTGGGGAAGCCTGACACAGCGGCGCTAGAGATATTTAAGATAGGTTTTAATGTTGTACAGAATGCAAAGTCCATTTTTAAAATTTAAATTGACATAAATATGGGTACATAACTTCAAATTTTGTCAGTGTTTTGTCCAAAATACAAAATATTAAGCTTTGACAGCTATTTTTACACTGACCATACATCAGTGAAAATAAGAAATATAGTCAAATTTTCAGCGTCTGCTTGAATTTGAAGTTATATCATGACATTTAACTTGGGACAATTACTTGAAGTTTGGTCCATGGCCAAAGTATTAAGTTGTGTCAAACAATTAGACCCTCCCGAAAATATCAAGTTCAGGGTGGCAACAAAATTCAATGACAAAACTTCAAACATTGTCTTCAGATTAAATGAATCGCCTGATCATCGCCCACCCTTGGCCCACCCTTGGCCCACAAACCTGCCACAAGAACGCAAAAGATTAAATATATTTATGACAGTACAAGCTGAGTCAATAGTACTAGGTAACTTCAGTCGCAAGATAAGGATAAAATCACTGCATAACTGTCAGAAACCCTCCATCACGTGAAGTGACTGATGACCCAAGACACCTTCACATTTTCAAGGCGATTTTCGAGGTCTGTTGAATACAATTTTGCCGGAAAATCAGGGTACAATGAGCTGGGTAAGGGATGGAGAGGTTGAGGGGTATGGGTAATGATAGGAAAATACTTCAGGCTTGATACCTATATAAAATAGGGTCATACAAGCCTATAGTGAGTTTGACTGGCACACTGGCTTACTCATAGTGCCATCACCGCAGTTGTTTGTGACCTTCCCACTGCTCGTCATATTGCTTCTATGGCTGGGGTTGGCAGTCACTTCTACTGCAGTGCATGCAATTGTTATCACAAGTCTACCTGTGGAAGAGTCAACTTCAAGAAATGGGAACCTCAGGACAGAGAAAAACTGCGAGAATATGCTGAGCAGTGGAGAGATGCTGCTACATCTTCTGAACGTGAAAGACTGTTTAAGGCTCATGGCGTGTGCTATTCCGAACTCTGGCATTTACTATACTGGGACCCTTCCTGGCAACTTGTCATTGATCCAATGCACTGCATCTTGGAAGGCTTGGTCCAACATCACACCCGAAATCTTCTCGGTCTAACCTCAGAGTCAATCACATTGACATTGCCCTCCCCAGCATTTGCTTGTGATTTTGGTGAAGTTCCTGGGACAATGACAGCCAAGGAGTTAACACAGATATCTGTGATTTGCACCCTCCTCGTATCTCATATAGGTTCTGGCAATGATCAGCAAGTGGAGGAATGCTTTGACAAGCTGAAAAGCACTCTGTCTCACAAGAATTCAGGACCATTGAAGTTTGCCTGCAGTTCTCTGCATTGTATGCCCCAGAAAGTTGGCAGAATGCTGAAGATTGACTATGTCAAGGCTCTTGTTAATTGGGTGAGCTCTTCACTGTGATGATTCTTGTCTTCAGGTTTTAACACATGTACTTCACAGCATCATGGACAACCTTTAGCTGCCCCTCAAAAAGTTTGTTCATTCGAGACAGCAGAAGTACTCGAACGAATCCATAACGTTATCCATGAAACAACCACACCAACTTGGCTTGGTTCAGTCCCCAAGAATTTTGGCAAGGCATCTGCTGGAATGATTAAGGCTGATGAGTGGCGATCCCTTATCACAATCTACCTTCCCATTGCCCTTGTGAGCTTGTGGGGAGCCGGTACCTCACATTCTTCTGATGAACTCACTGTTTGTCTCAGAATTATGCTCGATCACACTATGGAATTAGTCTGTGCAGTGTATCTTGCTTGTGCACAAACAATGTCAGCAAGAAGGGCTCAAGCCTATCGCTCACATATTGCTGCTTATGTCGGGAAGTTGCAGGAAATTCATCCCACCTTCTCTCTGCGACCAAATCACCATGCATCTTTCCACATATATGACTATCTATTACTATTTGGGCCTGCGCACTTGTGGTGGTGCTTTCCTTTCGAACATCTGATTGGAATCATACAATGCATTCCTATCAATCACAAATTTGGTACATCCTCATCAAAACACAAA
>MU172917.1:1327767-1360589 GCA_016695475.1 Suillus decipiens | reverse complement strand
AGAATTCTGTTCCGTCCTATGTCCACCTAGCCGTGCCGGTATGTAAATTTCCTTGCCTTATGTTTTGTAACATGTAGTACACCCTTATTACATGTCTACTGTGTGGTTTTCCTATCCCTTCCATCTCTGTTGCTATTACTTAGGTATATAAATTCCTACCTACTGAAACTAATACTTCACTACCCTTCTACTGTATACTCAGTAGGAGAAGTCACTATTACCTTTTGGTATAGTTATCAATCCTTATACAAAAATACAATCTTTATCAAAAATCATAGTAAAATCCTTATCCCACTGCACACAATACCTTTGCTATACTGCTCTACTGCTGCTTAGTAATATTTTCCCACACCATGCACACCTTTGGTTCAATCATGCTACCCTTGGAAACCATCTCGGCAACTTCGGCAACTTTCTCGCTATCATTGGCCCCTATCACACTATTTTAGGCAACTTGGACTATATCAACTAGCATCCCCCTCAGGTCGAACATTCTTGCACTGCAAGTATAGCAGCTAGGCAAGCACTCGACATATACTAGTCTAGGCGGTAGTTCGCTATCAGCCTAGCTAGATTGTAGTCTTTACATCAGTCTTTTGGCCACCATTCAGAGTGCCTCTGAAACCACATCAGCCATCATCCATGACATCCAACAGTCTGTCAAAACCTCTCAAGAGGCGAGACAAGCTATCATTGATGTAGTCAACATACTATGAGAATACCCAGTTGAAAGACGCACTCCTTCACCAGTACAAATGGTAAATCCAGTTCATACCATAATCCAGAATCAGACTATGCCCCCTAACTATCACTGCTCCTCTGCCCTGTCCCCTGAGTCCGTTAAAACCTGGACAGAAGAACACCCTGCTGGATTATATAAACCAGCACCAGTAGAACTCCCCCCTGTTGTAGTCAAACTCCCAGAATTTGTTCCCATTGCCGCTCTAGGTGCTACTACCCCATCCTCTACTGAAGAACTCATCACTACTGCTGAAGCGGAAGGTACTAAATTAGTACCTGAGCCAACAAACAGATGCTCCTTTTGAGCCCACATCCCTAAAGACTCGCACCCAATTGCAAAAAATAAGGCAGTGGGAAAATGATGTCGGTTGCAAAGTCAAGACCCTGCTTATGGTAATGTTGCTGTCACCCCTCCTCTCCATGCATCCACTTCCAATCCCAATGAGAACTGCACTTGTCGAATCTGTAAAGGTACAGGTCATCATCACAAGACCTGTGAACAATATCACTGTGTGTATTGTCACACCATCACCCCCAGACACCTGTCCATCTATTGTCCCTTGCTAAAGGGAGAGGACATCAGGTTCCCCATCAAAGACTTCAAACATCCCGACTTCTACGCCATGCTTGCTGCTTGGGAGTTAGAGGAAGATGAGAAATATGCTCGAGCCTGCCAAGAACAGGATGAGGCAAGAGCTATCAAGAACGACTACGATGAGGATGGTGTAGCGACCATATTGCTGCTAGGCTCGTGTCCTAGCTATTCTACACACGTCTCAGATCATAGCCAAGGGAACTGAACGTCAGCAGCACTCATACCGACCATCTGAACTGTGTCATCCATCCATGTCCATCCTATGTCCATCTAGCTCCATTTGGTGCGTATTAATTAGTAACTATCGAAATTGATCCCATGGCAAGCGCTATTACATGTACGCCTTGTGCCACAGTACCCAGCAGCGTAATTACATATTCAGTCCAATCGCCTCGTGCACTTGCTACTATACTTGCCTATCCATCCTGGTCACTCACGCACTATGTTAAAAAGCCTCTCAGATATTTTTCATACTTTACTTCCTCAATCTGTGGTAGCCATAGAAGTCACTCGTAGTATTATCTTTTGTTTCGTGCAAATTCTATCTTCATTCTTGCCTTAAACTTTCGATCTATCAGCACTTAGTACTGCTATAAGTTGCCATGGGATACTACGAGCTAAGCTCTCGTTCTTAGACTTTTGATTTCATTATGGAGTATTGGACCACTACTGGTGACTCTTACCATTGCCACTGTTTTTGATCATTACTGCGGACATAGTGTTCACATTCAGCAGTTACTGCTGTCACTATCTCAGTATTGCTAACTAGCGCCCTTGCCATTGTACTTTTGCTCATGGATTATCTTGTTCTGCTGTAGTACCACTGATGGTGGTAACCTTTGGAGTAGCCTCTTACCTCTATCGTCTAGTCTGACTGTGTTCCCTCGCTAACTAACTAAAGGAAATTGCTTCTGTTGCAGTCCTCTCAGGTCGAACTACATACTCACACCTTCAGTAGGATAAATAGTTGTGTCTACCTATAGGCCAGCTGTTATTTCCTTGTTTCAATTGGAGCCCACCGCAAGGGGACCAAAGAAGCACTAATGCTAGAGCAACCAGGCCACATACTCAGAAGCCACACCAAGCTAGCACAACTTGCAGCGCTACTCAAAACACCACCAGAAGTACCGCCAGAACCAGAGATCGCTGAATCCAGTCAACACACTAGCACTGACAAAGCCGCCGTTTACCAACATCTTACCGATGATGACCCACTAACCGATCACAAAGACATGCCAGCAGACAAAGTCCTACCAGGATCCTTTGAGCCCGAAGAATCCCAAGTACCCTTTGTTCTCATTGACACTCCTTCCACAGAATCATCCTTAATGCCATCAGCGCCCTCATGCCAATCCTCACCAGACAAAGAATCCCTCATTCCTCCACAACAGCCTTCCACGCTGTCACCTCGTAAATGCATCACTAACTTACTGCCAATGGTTCCAGCAATCCATACTAGGGTAGCTGTGCAAACACACTCTATTTTTGCACCAAAGCCTACACTCCTGCAAATCATGTCTGCCCCATTTCATATGCCGCTCTGAGGCACAGATGCAGTACCTAAGTTTGACAGCATGCCAGCCTGCCTGATACCATTCCTTGAAGACATAGATGCCATCGCTGATCATGCAATGCTCACTGATGAGCAGCGGATAAAGGCAGCGCTCAGATACATGCCTATCAAGGAAGCAGAGACCTGGGAAATGCTCGATGAAGCTGCTCTGCCCGATTGGAAGAAGTTCATAGCAGCGGTAAAACTCTTGTATCCTGGATGTGAAGGTGATCACCACTTTACCCATACTGACCTCAAAAATCTTTGCGCAGAACAGGTCCGTATGCTGATGACCTCGCAAGAGGAGCTAGGCCAGTATTACTGCAAGTTCTTCAAGATATCTAGGCACTTGATCGTGAAGAAGAAGCTCACCAATCTTGAGCGTGATTGTCTCTTCCTTGACGGATTTCACGTTACCGCCAAGACCGCTATTATGTGGTGGTTCGAGATTAAGCTAACTGATCACCACCCGGATGATCCATACTTGATAGTACAAACTATCGAACTCGAAGAGATTAAATGACAAATGATCTTGATGGTACAGACCATCAAGCTCAAAAAAGTCAGGGGAAAGATGATACTGTCACAACTGTACAAATGATTGTGTAGTAAGTAGTAGTCAGTTAAGGAGTTAGTTGGGACTTTGGCAAATTTCAAGACGTTGCAACAAATAGCTACAAATAATGTTATGTCAGCATTTGGATGATTGAGACTAAGTTGCCCACCAAAAGAGAGGCGTTAATGTGGTGTAGACAGCTCGATAGTTTGTACTATTGAACCTGGGGAGATTGGAGATCAATGAGCCTGACGGTACAAACCGTTGAGCTCAAAAAAATCAGGAGTAAGATAAGATAATACTATCACAACCGTACAAACAGTTGTGTAGTGGTAGCTAGTAAAGGAGTTAGTTTGAACTTTGGCAAATTTGGGATGACGCTGTGCCAGTCAAACTCGCTATAGGCTTGTATGACCCTATTTCATATAGGTATCAAGCCCGAAGTATTTTTCTATCATTAAGCCCTTCGGATCTCTTACATATTGAGTACGGTCTTAACAGTATATTCGAACTCACACCTTTCCGAGTACAATCTCTGTAATCACCTATATCATGCCTCCACGCAAAACTCAGAACTCCCTCTGAGTAGCCGGACTTGGTCCGATCCAATGAGACCCCACACCCATCGTCTAAACATTTACCAGTTTCTCTAAGTGCCGTGCAAGCATGAGCGACATAGGACAAAGCATCTCAGCTCGTCTTGCCAGACTGGATCTGGTTACACCAACCCCGAACATGGATAATCTAGACCCTGATCCACGCCCAACCATCCGTTTTGATGATGAGTTGCACGATGATCCACCAAACAATGGAGATGAGGATCCGGACATTGGGTCCCCAGACGATGAAGAAGATGATGACCATCTTAGCCCCCAAGACCGGGTCTTAGCCCAACTATCAGTCGCCATCAACCATCTCGCTCGCAGTAGCTGTCGTAACAACACCTTGGATGATAGCAAGGTCAAAATCTGGGAACCGGATACCTTCGACGGATCTGAGCCTTGCAAGCTCCGAGCATTCTTTGTCCAGTGTGAGCTCAACTTTCAAAGCAAGCCTAACATTTTCCATTCTGGACGCGCTAAAGTCAACTTCGCCCAATCCTATCTCAAGGAAATGGCTCTCGAGTGGTTTGAACTGGATCTCCTTTTGGACGAAAATAGTATACGTCTGGATTGGATGGATGACTACTCCGAGTTCATGCTCGAGCTCCAAACCAACTTCGGACCTCACAATCCATCCGGAGATGCAGAAATGCAGTTAGAGCAACTTCACATGCGTGATGGACAGCGCATCAACAAGTACGTTGTAGAATTCCAATGACTTGCATCCCAAGTACGGGAATGGGGGGATGGAGCTCTACGACGACAATTCTATAATGGTCTTCTGGCTCGAATCAAAGATGAGATCAGTCACATGGGCAAACCCACCACCCTCTCAGAATTCAAAGCCCTCGCCCAGACCATCGATGCCCGTTACTGGGAATGTAAGGGGGAAGTCACCCGGAAAAACAGATCGACCCTTTCCAACCCTCCTAGACAGTCGGTATCCGACCAGACGAACACTAACTCATCCAGATCTGAAATGACTAGATCTGCGAAATCCAATCCTGCAGCCTCTCCCGCTCCTAAGGTTCTGGATGGGATTGGAGCCGATGGGAAGTTAACCACTGAGGAGCGTCAGAGAAGGTTTGACAAAAGACTCTGTATGTTCTGTGGTGGACCCAGTCATACTGCCCAGAACTGCACCAAGTCGACCTCGCGCGCAGCTAAAGGTCGTGCTACAATACTTGCCCCAGAAGCGGATCCGGAAGCGGATCTGGAAGCCTCGGATGAGGCAAAAAATTAGTCTGCAACCCTCTTGACTCCGTATGGAATGGGGGTCGTGTTGACCCAACCCATACAACAGAGCTATGACTCAACGCTGTAACCCTTCCGGATCCAAACTCTTTATGCCCATACATCTCTCTTCCATCTTTCTCCAATATATCTGAGTTTCCCGCCCTCATAGATTGTGGCTCTTCTCACTGCTTTATAGACACTAGCTTCGTCCGAAAACATAAAATTCCTACTTATCAGATTCCTCCACTACTGCTCTGTTTGTTTGATGGTACCTGCAATAACAATATTTCCGAAGCCATAAACCTGTCCATCCAATTTTCCTCCAGCGTAGTCACCTCCGATACATTCTATGTTACCCCCTTGGATTCTTCTTGTTATATTGTCCTGGGATATAGCTGGCTCACCCGACACAATCCGTTGATTGACTGGGTATTGGGCAGCATCAAGTTCCGGACGACTATACAAAAAACATCATCAAACCCATCCATATCATCACTGCCTCCAGATATTCCATCCACAGCAGAAGTTTCCCATCCGAACCCTCTGCTACCTCCAGAAGTTCCATCCGAGGTACCATCCAAGGTAGAAACATCCTTTCTGACACATCTGTTGCCTCTGGGCACCCCATCTGTGGAAGAGATCTCTCCTCCGACCAAATCCGAACCCTCCATTGATGCCTTGGTCCCTAACATATCCCTGATAAACACAGTGGCATTTTGCCATGCCTGCAAGTTAGAAGGATCCACTCAATTCAGCATCTACCTCTGTCCATCCAAAACCCACCTCCGATCCTCCAGACCTCTCCAGGATTCCCTCCGAATACCACGAGTTTGCAGATGTCTTTGACAAGGGCAAAGCAGGGCAGCTTCCCCCTCACCGACCCTATGATCTCAAAATTGAGTTAGAAGAAGGGGCCAGTCCACCTCTCGGAACCATATACTCTCTTTCTCCAGTTGAGCTTGAAGCCCTCCAGAAGTTCCTTGATGAAAACATCTCATCCGGACTCCTCCAATCCTCGTCCTCCCCTCATGGAGCCCCTGTCCTGTTTGTCAAAAAGAAGGATGGCTCCCTCCATCTTTGTGTAGACTTCCGAGGCCTTAACAAGATCACCAAGAAAGACCGATATCCATTACCCCTCATTGCCAACCTCCTAGACTCTCCGAGCCGTGCCAAAGTCTATACCAAAATCGATCTCCGTTCCGCTTACCATCTCATCCGGATAGCAGAAGGAGATGAGTGGAAAACCTCCTTCCGTACGTGCTATGGCTCCTACGAATGGTTGGTAATGCCAGAGGGTCTTACAAATGTGCCAGCAGCTTTCCAATGCTTTGTTAATAGTGTCTTTGCTGATATGCTGGATATATGTGTTATCGTGTATCTGGATGATATTCTCATCTATTCCGAAGACCTTGCAAGTCATAGGAAACACATCTGAGAAGTACTACGCTGTCTTCATAAACATCGACTCTATGCCAAATCTGAAAAATGTGAATTCCACTCATCCTCCATCGAATATCTTGGTTACCAGCTATCTCCGGAAGGCTTGACAATGTCATCTGAGAAAATCCAGTCTATCATTGACTGGCTGGAACCTCAGAAGATCAAGGACATTCAATCCTTCCTCGGATTCGCTAATTTCTATTGTCGATTCATATTCAATTACTCGGATATCGTAGTTCCCCTCACTCAGCTTACACGCAAGGGAGTTCCTTGGAACTTCTCTGAGGACTGCCGGAAATCCTTTGAAACACTCAAGAAGGCCTTCACTTCTGCTCCAGTACTCACACACTGGATTCCGGATGTTCCTATAGTCGTGGAAACTGATGCCTCTGACTATGCTATTGCTGGAATACTTTCCATTGTATGTCTGGACTCAGAGCTTCATCCAGTTGCCTATTACTCCCATACACTATCTGCACCAGAACTCAATTATGACACCCACGACAAGGAACTCCTAGCCATCCATGAGGCTTTCTGGACCTGGCGACATTACCTAGAAGGCTCATCCGAGCCTATAGATGTCGTTACGGACCACAAAAACCTCGAGTATTTTTCCACCACCAAACTCCTCTCTCGCCGTCAGGCTCGCTGGTCAGAATTCCTCCATCAGTTCAATCTCATCATCCGTTTCCATCCCAGAAAACTCGGAGCCAAACCGGATTCCCTGACAAGGCGTTGGGACATCTACCCCAAAGAGGGGGATAAGGACTACGCTCAAGTTAATCCTCATAATTTCCATCCAGTATTCACTTCTGAACAATTAGCTTCGTCCCTACGAGCCATGACCCTAGCACCTCCAGTCCTTAGAGCAGCTGTCCTTATGGATACGGAAAATCTTCAGAAAGACATCCTGACCGCACTTTTCAATGACCCCATTGCCAAAATGCATCTTCCGGTACCTTCGGATCCGAGATGGACAGTGAGTGATAGTGGATTCCTTTGCTGTGATAACCGTATCTATGTCCCAGAAGCCAATGACTTACGATTACATGTCCTCCATAACTGCCATGACCACCCCCTATCCAGACACTTCAGACAAAATCGTACCCTTGAGCTTGTCCGACACGACTACACCTGGCCTGGAATACGCACCTATGTAAAGGATTATGTCAGGTCCTGCACTTCCTGTGTTCGAGCCAAAGTTCTGAGACATAAGCCATATGGATTACTCAAGCAACTCCCTGTTCCAGAGAAGCCATGGAATTCCATCTCTATGGACTTTATTGAGCAACTTCCAGACTCCTCTGGCTATACAGCTATCCTCGTCATCATAGACCAACTATCCAAGCAAGCCATATTTGTTCCAACTCATGACACCATAACCTCTCCGGATCTCGCCCGTCTCTTCCTCCTTCACGTATTCTCCAAGCATGGTGTTCCGTCCCATGTGACCTCAGATCGAGGAACTGAGTTCGTATCCCACTTCTTCCAGTCCTTAGGGAAAGCATTAGACATGGTCCTGCACTTCACATCCGGATATCATCTGGAAGGGGATGGACAAACTGAGTGTGCCAATCAAACGCTGGAACAATACCTTCGGATCTATTGCAACTATCAACAGAACAACTGGTCTGAGCTATTACCCCTAGCAGAGTTTGCATACAACAATGCTCCAAGTGCTACTACTGGGGTATCACCCTTCTTCGCCAATAAGGGTTACCATCCAAATATTTCCATCCATCCAGAGCGCGATCTATCCTCCATCCATGCCCAGGAATATGCCCTAGACCTTGACGAACTTCACCAGTTCCTCCGAGAAGAAATGTCCGAGGCACAGAAACGCTATCAAGGACCTGTGGATGCTAAAAGACAACCTGCTCTGGACTTCTGGGTTGGAGAACAAGTCTTCGTTAAAGCCAAGTACTTCCATTCCACTCGCCCATTGAAGAAGCTTTCGGAAAAGAATTTAGGACCGTTTGAAATTATATCTCATCCAGGCACACATTCCTTCGCCCTCCGACTTCTGGATTCCATGCATTCTGTACATCCTGTATTCCATGTCTCCCAACTAGAGCCAGCAATTCCAAACACCATGCCAAATCGCATTCAACCTCCTCCTCCTCCAGTCCAGGTTGATGGAGAACCAGAATATGAGATATCCGAGATCCTGGACTCTAGACTTGATCGTCGTAGACGCCATTGTCAACTTCTGTACCTCGTCCAATGGTCCGGATACGAAGGGACGGACGAAGAGACTTCATGGTTACTTGCTACTGAGCTCGGAAATGCATCCGAACTCATATCCGACTTCCACTCTGCATATCTGGACAAACCTGGTCCTATTCAACTCTGAAGTACATGGATGATAGACGAAATACAAGTACAAGTATCGGAAAAGGCCACAGGACTAAAAAAATCTACATTTCCATAGACTCATCCACCCCTCTGGATCCGTCCTCCTCACTTCTGGAACCCTTATTCATCTCCTCATCTTCCTCCTCCACATCCGACGTCGTCTGAACCTCATCTGATGGGATCCGAAGCCCCAACCAAAGCTCCCCAAACAGCAAGGCCTGAAACTCCCTTTGTTGTTGGAGGAACACCTCCAGTCCAGCGCCCATCCGGTCCATTGCAGTCCTACTTCCTTCCGCTGCCAGGATGCTGCGCTCTAGGAGAGAATTGGTCTGAGCCAACTCGGCCAGGACGTTGTTAACGGCCGTCAACATGGATTGTCCATCATCCTCCACAACTTCCGAGGGATCCAGACTTGGACTCCTCTGACGTCTCTTACCCTTGCCCCTGGGAGATGGGGATCTGACAGCGTGCTGTCTCTTCTTGCCCTTGGCCCTCGGAACCTTGACGGATCCGGGCCTTCCAGGACATGTGCCCTTGTCCCTACGACACGGATCACAAGACTTGATCTATCCGAGAGTCCATTAGCTCGGATCTGAAACAGCTCTATAGACTCACCAGGGCATTCCTATCCATGTCCGTCCACAGACAGATCCGACCCTTCCCAGCGCAATGTGCACAGGATCCATCGTTGTCTGAAGACAAAGCACGAGACTTCCGGAAGTTAGGAAAGGAAACAGAACAAACATCTGAAACTCACTGTCTCTGCTGCTATTTCCTTCTGCCTTTTTTCCTCTGCTGCTGCCCTCCGCTTCTCAGCCTCCTCTATCTTCCGTAGATCCTCCTGACGCTTCCGTTCCTCCTCCTCCTTGCATTTCCATTCCTTGTCAGCTTTGGCAGCCGCCAATTTCTTCTCCAAGTCCACTACAAGGTCTGCAGCAGAGTCAGGGATATGGGATCCTTCTCCAGACATGATAAAAGCAGTTGTTCTTTGAGATATAGAAAAGTGGGGGTTAGGAATCACTTCAGACATCTGACATCCGTATATCTGTTGGATTACAGACTCAGCACGTCAACCATCAAACTTCTCCATTGTCTCGCATTAATTTCATCCGATCCAGATTGACACTTCTTATGCCTCAGGGGTTCGGCCCTAAAGGGGGGATACTGTCATATTCCATACATCCGATCCAAGATCCAATCAGATCCAATCAGATCCAATCGATCCTGCTTCTATCTGGACCACAGATCCGATCCGGATCACTCATCCGATGCGCTACAACTTCTTGTGTTCTAAGTCCACTGCATACTTGCTTCTATCTCCTTTCGGTGATCTACCTGTACCGGTGTCCTGGCTGTGTATATTCCTGTCCTGCTTACTGATCCGTTACCTGTGCTTCATATCCGACTCGCATTTGCTGATCTGCTGCGCATTTACTAATAGACTTCTGTTATACTTTGTGCATAGCCCTCCAGTCCCGGATTCACTGATTGTCCATAGTATCTACCTACAGTATATAAACTACATGTAAAACTCTAGAGAACCTTAGTTCAAATATCATCTTAGATTCTGCTCATTCCGTTCATCCAAACCAATCCGTTCCCAACTCTAAGTATCTTCTGAGACTTAGGATTGATTCCTATAGTCTACGTTTCCGACTCTACCTCCGGTAGTCCATATCCATTAGTTTCTAGTATGGACCTCGTCCACTACTAGCCTTATACCTCGCACTCATCCTTAGGCTCCGGATACCCTCCGGACGTACTTCTTCCACCCATACATTTCGGATATACATCGGACGTGCCATATCCGATACCTTCGGACCTTTGGATCCGCTACACAAGCATATCCAGACCCTCGGACGAAGGTTACTCCTCTGAAATAAAGGGCAGTACTCAGGAAAGGGGCACAGTGCACGAACTGAGGCCAATGCCCTTCGGATCTCTTACATATTGAGTATGGTCTTAACAGGTATCATCAGTATCATCGTCATCATGCTATCTTTCTTCACTGTCTCTCGGCATACAATGCTATCACAGTTATCAGTACACACTATCACAGCACTCATTGTTAGCACTTCCCACGGTATCATTGGTATCACCAGCATTATTGGTACCTATCTGTTACAAGGCGCTAGACATCAGCATCCACAGAATCCATAGCACTATCAGTGGCAATGCTACCACTAGCATCAGCATTGCTTTACAGGAGTATTACAAGTCTCATATCAGTGCTTGGCAAAGTATATTAACCAGCAACCCCTTGGGTCGAATGTTCTTGCCTCGCAAGTATAGCAGCTAGGTACACTTCAACATATACTATCATAGGTGGTAGTCCACTATCATACTAGCTAGATTGTAGTCTTTACAACGGATTTCATGTTACTGCCAAGACCACTATTATGCGGCAGCTCGAGATTAAGCTAACTGATCACCACCCAGATGATCCATATGACATCAAGGAAGTATACAATGCTGCCATATTCTTGCTACCGAGCATGATGCTGACATCAGTGCCTAAATCCAGCCAAGCCAGTTTGTCATGGGGCCCTGGACAACAATCCACTTTGCAGCCCCTAATACAACCAACTACCCCAGGCATGGTTATCAAAAAGGAGTATTCTTTGTATCACTGCATGTTCTGTTGGTCAGAAGAGCATGGAAATAGAGATTGCCAGATCAAGGAAGCATATCATAGGGATAGTAAGATTTCACTAAGAGGCCAGTATGTGCTTTTGCCAGACAAAAGCGACCTTCCTCCAGGATGGAGCAGTCTGCAGCAGAAGGTAGACCGCTACCATGCTAACAAAACTCCCACCACAGGTGCCAATGCTATGGTACTAGGCAACTTGTACTGCCATGTAGAGCATGAGCATGATGCCATCCTTGATGTCGACCCCTCTGCCTTTATGCAAACAAGTGCTAGACATAGGAGTGATGCCGAAGCAGACCTTGATCTTTCACTAAGGATCTCGCAGGCTGAGTACAAGACAAATGATACTGATGCTTACGCTACTAGGAAAGCAGATAAGGGAAAGAATGTACACTTTGACGGTGTAGATGTGCTGTAGCGACCTTGACCAGGTACAAGACAAATGATACTGATGCTTATGCTACTAGGAAAGCAGATAAGGGAAAGAATGTACACTTTGACGGTGTAGATGTGCCGCAGTGACCTCGACCAGGGCCATCTTCCAAAACTGCAGACACGGTAGAAGAAGTGGTTTCACCACAGGTCAAAGCCTCAGTGATGCCAAATTCAGGCACTAAGGTACCAAAGTGTCATATTCCATACATCCGATCCAAGATCCGATCAGATCAGATCAGATCAGATCGATCCTGCTTCTATCCGGACCACAGATCCGATCCGGATCACTCATCCGATGCGCTACAACTTCTTGTGTTCTAAGTCCACTGCATCCTTTCTTCTATCCCCTTTCGGTGATCTACCTGTACCGGTGTTCTGGCTGTGTATATCCCTGTCCTGCTTACTGATCCGTTACCTGTGCTTCATGTCCGACTCGCGTTTGCTGATCCGCTGCGCATTTACCACATAGACTTCCGTTATACTTTGTGCATAGCCCTCCGGTCCCGGATTCATTGATTGTCCGTACTATCTACATACAGTATATAAACTACATGTAAAACTCTAGAGAACCTTAGTTCGAATATCATCTTAGATTCTGCTCATTCCGTTCGTCCGAACCCATCCGTCCCAACTCTAAGTATCTTCCAAGACTTAGGATTGATTCCTATAGTCTACGTTTCCGACTCTACCTTTGGTAGTCCATATCCGTTAGTTTCTAGTACGGATCTCGTCCGCTACTAGTCTTATACCTCGCATTCATCCTTACGCTCCGGATACCCTCCGGACGAGCTCCTTCCACCCACACGTTTCGGATATATACTGGACATACCATATCCGATACCTTCGGACCTTTGGATCCGCTACGCAAGCACTTCCAGACCCTCGGACGAAGGTTATCCCTCGGAAGTAAAGGGCAGTACTCGGGAAAGGGGCACAGTGCACGAACTGAGGCCAAAGCCCTTCGGGTTTCTCACATATTGAGTATGGTCTTAACATTACCAATGTTTTTGCCAAATTTTGAGATAGAGCCCTCAAAATGCAATATACCTGCTGATCCTTTTGCGTCCATAGATGGCCATAGTACCCTTGATAGTAGCAAGCACAGAGACCATATTGGCACCGCCGCCGAGGCCGTTTTATCATATACTTGTAGCTGACCACGAAATTACTTTGCAGTACCATGTTTTTAGCATAACCCCTGTTACCAGGCCTACTTTTGGCTTCTGGTACCTAGATTTTTCGCTTGAAAACCTTAGGCGCAGCTACCTATGGCATGACGCTCGCCTAATCACGCTTATCCCGCCATATCACTGGCCATCTCATGCCAGCATCACTCTGTGCAGGTATGAATGCCAAACTCGCAGCTTTCACTGTCGACAAAAATCTTGAAGCCATAGAAGCACCCAGCGACCTTGCGCGCACCTATACCCCACCATTGCTACCCCACGGACATATTGTACCCCACACATAACACCACCTAATCTCGCATAGACTGTATAAAGACCGAAAACACCGTTTTTTGTACAGGATAGCATTCTTTTACCCTGGGCTTCAACCAGTGACCTTTCTTTTGAACATTTTTGTAGGATTACATATGTATAGCCTCAGAAAACCCACGGACACCAGCGCTTGACCGGAGAACCAGCCGGCAGCAAGTTATTTACATGACCAAAGTGCCAAAATCACCATTATGATAGCAAGTTCACCTTCTAAAGCACAAAACAGCACTGTGCCCCTTTTTACATAGGAACCACGGCAACTATAGGGGCCCCACAGTGCATAGGAAGAGTAGGTGATGAAAGAAGACCGAAGAAATCAAGTCGGGCGGCAGTCCATGAAAGAATAACAGCGCATTTTTCATGTTTTTCTTACCATTTTTCTTATTTTTCTTTCTATACCTTAGCTTTCTTACTTAGGACGGCTGGCATAGGCTTGGATGGGACACGGACAGGATCGCCTATGGACGCCTATCATTGGAGTATACAGGAGGACCCACCTTGGCCAAGGATTCCCTTTGCAATAAGTGATTTTAGCAAAAACCCCTATTCCGCACTTGTTTCGGCAAACCTTACGGCTACTTTCCCACGCTGCGCGCACCTTCGCTAGCACCTCGCTACCGCCGGCAAGGTTCTCACACCTTTGGCCAACTCATATTTGCTACCACGGCACTCATATTCCATCTATTCATCATGCCACAGCCTTGACTTAGCTATACCATTGCCACTTACTGATGTTTTACCACCGCTTTCCCACGGTCCGCTTGCGTCAGCAGCCGCTTACCACCGCTATCACGCCGTTCCCATGCCTCGGCCACCTCGGCAACTTCACCTATGCCAAAATCATCATATCAGTATTTGCCCCTATTCCTCAGTATTTCGGCAACCTGCCATGACTGCTAACATAGCGAAAAGTTCCCATGCTATCAGCAGTAACCTTCGGCATAATATCCACAGTAGCAGCAGCGCATTTCCCATGCTTCGGTAACTTCGCCAACCTTGCCTATGCCACAAATGTGTCAGCCCCTTTGCAACATTGTCCCCCAGCATTTTGGCAATCTATCATCACCGCTACCTTACCGAAAATTCCCGCACTATCACTAGTGACCCACAGCATAGTATCTTCGGCAACAGCAGCGCGCTAACTCATTTTCCCACACCTCAGCAACTTCGCCTAAAGTCATCATATCACATTTGCCCCTATACACCACTGTTCCTCAGTATTTTGGCAACTCATTATGACTGCTACCTTACTGCTATTTTCCCATGCTAACAGCGGTGACCTTCAGCCTAGTATCCACGGCAGCAGCAGCGCTATCCCGCTTTCCCACACTTTGGCAACTCATGAATCCTTGCCTCAGCAGCATCAAAATCCTATTTTGGCCATTCCTCTGAGTGTGATTGACCAGGGATGGTCAATATTCAAGTTCTGGGGGGATGTGCCAGTCAAACTCGCTATAGGCTTGTATGACCCTATTTCATATAGGTATCAAGCCTGAAGTATTTTCCTATCATTACCCATACCCCTCAGCCTCTCCATCCCTTACCCAGCTCATTTTACCTGTGTTACCCCTATCTCCAGCTCCATTCCGAGCTCCGGCAGCCTCATTGCTGCTTAGCAGCCACCATATGGCAACTTTCCCACGCCGCGCGCAGCTCCTGTGACTTGCCAAGACCTATTAGGCAACCCAAAGGCTCAAGAATTCTGTTCTGTCCTATGTCCACCTAGCCATGCCGGTATGTAAATTTCCTTGCCTTATGTTTTGTAACATGTAGTACACCCTTATTACATGTCTACTGCATGGTTTCCCTATCCCTTCTGTCTCCATAGCTATTACTTAGGTATATAAATTTCTACCTACCAAAACTAATACTTCACTACCCTTCTACTGTATACAAGAAGTCACTATTACCTTTCAGTATAGTTTTCAATCATTATACTAAATACAATCCTTATCAAAAATCACAATAAATCTTTATCTCGCTGCATGCAATACCTTTGCTATACCGCTCTACTGCTGCTTAGTAATATTTTCCCATGCCACGCGCACCTTCAGTTCAACCACACTACCCTCAGAAACCATCTCGGCAACTTCAGCAACTTTCTCGCTATCATCAGCCCCTATCACACTATATTAGGCAACTTGGCATATATCCAACTAGCATCCCCCTCGGATCGAACGCTCTTGCACAGCAAGTATAGCAGCTAGGCAAGCTTTTGACATATACTAGCTTAGGTGGTAGTCCGCTATCAGCCTAGCTAGATTGTAGTCTTTACATCAGGCCACCTCTGATATAGGTGCCATCAGCAGTAGTAACTTTGAATGGTTTACTCAGCCATCTTCAGGTGATTCCATGGAGTTTTATGAATTCTTCTGAAATAAAAGTTCTGGCTGCTCTGGAATCAATGACTGCGGTGGTTTCAATGGATTTATGATGAGTGCAAGATATGAGGGTAATGGGAATGTGAAGTTCCTTTCATTCACCTACAGCATGTACAAGTCATAATAGTACAGATGGAGAAATATACATCGTCTTGTTCCTCCAAATCAAAAATCCTGGGCCAACTGCCTAACAGTTTCTTCATTGTCATCTGCTTCTTCAATCTTCAACCCAGAGCCTGAGCTTTCAGCTTCTGTCTAGTTGAAACACTTGCCCTTCTTCATATGTTCCGTCTTCTCAGCTTGAGTAAGGTGATCAACCTCCATTGTGTTTGGATCAGGGGAGGATGTATAACGGGAACTCCCATACTTCTGTGACTTCTTCTGAGGGGTGTGGTGGTTACGAATGGCCATAAGCCAGTGGTAGGAATTGTCAATATTGACACATGTTTTGATAACCCCATCAAAGGTTTCAGGGACATCTCCAGTATTGAACAATCTAGTAAGGATGCCCATGTTAAGGCCATCCTGGAAGTACTGGATCTTGGTGGAGTTGTCCTTGATCTAGGCTTGAGCGGCATGGTGGATGAAGTCAGTTATGTATGATTGGACTGGGATGGGCTCGTTGAGCGACGGCTCAAAAGAGAGCAGCGGTCGTTAACAGTATCAATGCTTTTATGTACAAAAGAGTACGACGTTGTCAGACAACTGAGACAGGTTCATGCTGGAAGCAAGACGAAACTGGCTAAGTCGAATATAATCATGTTCGGCTAAGATTTAGGAGTGCTAAGTCTTAGAAAGACGACTTCACAATGACGACTAGAGTTGAGAGGCTCTAGCGAAGGATGTTCCAGGTAAAACCCAGTAAGATTCAAGTGAGGAATCCTACAAGTACAAGAAGGCCTTTAAATACTAAAGTGCGTAAGGACTTTAGGGCAGGTCTGAGGCAGATATAAACGGTGGATAACCACGTATAGTATACAACGATGTGAGTCAATAGAAGGGGATGGAACATCGTAGAAAGCATGAGTCAATATAATGTTACAGAATGAGGTGGAACTGAGTACCAACATACGATCAAGTGATCATGAGAGAAGGGGGTTGAGGTCATCTGACCATGTAAGAGTACAACCGATAAGGTAATAGTGACATAAGCATGGGAGAAACAAATAGGGGCATACAGTGATTGTAACACTTTCCATAAGTGGGCATTTCTCTTTTCCATAAACAAGCAGATAAAAACAATTTTCTGCAGATTGGAAACGTAGATCTTCTCATTGATGTCCATGTACACATAACAGGACAGGAGGAATGACTTGGATTTATCATGGTGTAAAGACTACAATCTAGCTAGTATGATAGTGAACTATCACCTATACTAGTATATGTTGAGTGTCTACCTAGCTGCTATACTTGCAAGGCAAGAATGTTCGACCCGAGGGGTTGCTAGTGAATATACTTCATCAAGCACTGATATGAGATGCGTGATACTCCTATAAGGTGATGCCAATGATAGCAGTAGCATTGCCACCAATAGCACTGTAGAGACCATGGATGCCAATGCTAAGTGTACTGAGAAAGATGGATACCAATGATACCAATGATACTGTAGGAAGTGCTAATGATGAGTGGCATAATAGTGTGTACTGATAACTATGATAGCACTGTATGCTAAAAAGCAATAGTGAGTGACAGCATGAAAATGATGATACCAATGCTTAGCAGTAGTAGTGGTGAGGATGATGAGTATGGTGATGATACTGTCAATAGCAACGCGTATAGTGGGATGGTGAGGACTGTTGAAGAATTCAGAGAAGATATGTTATTTCAAAGAAGATGTATTTTTGTATTGCAATAGCAGTAGTGGTATGGGAATCCTGTCAAATGAGTGATATGATATAAGAAAAATGATAGTAAGTGACTTTTCCTACTGCTGTATGGTAGAAGGAGAGTGTCAAATGGAGGAGAAGTCAGCAGTCTTTTATCATACATCATAAGTACATGGAATCGATAGGTGAAAGTAGTAGCAAATACATAAGACTTAGTCATAGTAATATGTAATGGTGCAGCATGTGCTGTAGCACACATTCTACATGTAATAAGGCTTGCTGTGGGATTAGCAGTGGTAGATGGGAATGTACTACACACCAAATGGAACTAGTTTGGCATGGCATGGGCATTTGATGGGCATTGGCTCATTGGGTGTGGCTTGGTACTGCAGCACATCAGTCCGGCAAGGGTGCAGTAACCTCAGTAACTGAATATATCAATAGTGTTAGGGTTAGGGGTGGTCGCACTATGCAGTATAGGGGCTAGACAATAATGGAAATGGACCTATGCAAGGCTAGCACCAGCTAGACTGTCACAGCAGTCCCCATCAAAGATGGTCAGCTGACCAATCTTGAATTCATGATCTTTTGTAGACATTCTAGGCAAATAGTAATGTCACAGGAGTGTAAACCTTCATGCCTAAATGCGCTGTTTTGCTGTCCACTAGGCCTTAGCTGCTGTCTTGCAGGGATCAGTAGTGGAGCCAAAGACTAGATAGTCAATGGGTCCAAGAACTTTAATCTTTTGTTATGAACTGGGATAGTTCTTAATACAAAGGCCACAAAAGAGAGGCTTCTCAAATGTGGATTTGTATACCAAAGCAAAAGAGCTAAGGTTCACTATACAAGGCTTAGAATGAGTCAAGTATAGGATCAAGGGTTCAGTAGACGATGAAGACAGTCGAGTCCAATGAGAGGAATAGACTGGCTGAGTAGAATATGAAGATCATGTTCAGACTAAGACTTAGAAGACAATTCAGACAACTAGAGTTGCAAGGGTCTAGCAAAGTGTCATATACTGGATTCTACACTCCACTTCCACTATAACATCCTGCTCAAATCCACATCCATCCAATCCCCACTCAATCCAGTTCACATATCCGATCTGATACACTTGTCCAATCCATATCCGATCCAAGACACTTGTCCAATCCATATCCAATCCACATCCAATCTGTGTTCATATCCGAAACCATTCCCATGCACCTGCACATTACCCCCTTTAGGATATACCTGTGCCACCAGCTTTTGGTCATCCCTGCCTTCACCTCTTGGTCATCTCTGCCTCCAGCTATCAGTTATCTCTGCCTCTGTCTCAATAAGTTATTCTGTACAAGTTTTATCTCCAAGTTCATAGCCTGATGTTTTGCTGTACTTACTATTATTGTTTCTGAGATAGCCTCAGACTATGCTTACTTACCTTCTGGCATGCTACCTACAGTATATAAACTCGTAGTACAACTCCTGCAGACCTTAGTCTGATCATTGCTTATATCCTTACTTATCCTGCTGTCTACATAACTCTGTTTCCATTCTCACTTGGGCTCCAGCCCTTGTAAGTCTCTGGCTCTGGACTATGGGAGTACTCCCTAGTCCAGAGCCTTGACTCTCTGTCATATAATCACTTTCGGACTTCATCTAATTGTAGTCCGTCTTCCATTCCACTTTTGACTCTACCTGTGGTAGTCTTCCTCTGTTAGTTTCTACTTCAGACCTTGTCCGAAGTAGTCTATACTCTCTCTACTTCACATCCAGACCTACTCCTCTATAGTAGTCATACCATCCATCCATCTGTACATCCTTCCATCCATCCATCCATCCATCCATCCATCCATCCATCCATCCATCCATCCATCCATCCATCCATCCATCCATCCATCCATCCATCTATCCATCTATCCATCTATCCATCTATCTATCCATTCATTCATCCATCCATCTATCCATCTGTCCATCTGTCCATCTATCCATCTGTCCATCTGTCCATCCATCCACCATCCATCTGACACTCTGCTACTCCTACCTTTGGACATCTGTACCTTCAGACCTTCAGACATCTGTACCTTTGGACCTTTGGACATCTGGACCACCTTCAGATCCTCATATTTCTGGACCTCCAGACCTTCAGACCTTTAGACCCTTGGTCCTATGGTCCTATGGTCCTGTCCTATTCTATCCTTCATCCTATTGTGTAACATCCTTCACTTGTTCTACTCTGGACTTCATCCAAGTAGTCTTGTCATCATCCCCTATCATCCAGAAATAGTTCCAGCACATTCCCATGCTCATCCAGAAGTCCTTCAGAGCTCTATCAAGCTATCCTACCCTAGAGTTCATCCAGACTACATCCGGACTTCACCAGAACTCTCCCTAGGACTTCATCCAAAATTAAGGGGCAATACTCAGGTAAGGGGCACAGCATATGAGCTGAGGCCAAAGCCCTTTATGATCCGTTAACCCTCCAAGCATGTCTCTAACACAAAGGATGTTCCAGGTAAAACCCAGTAAGATTAAAGTAAAGAACAAGAGACAAGTACACTGTGCTTAAATAGGGTAGCTATGCATGCACAGACCAAGACTTCCTAAAGAGGCATGGGAACCGAGATGTGAGAATGTAAGTGCATATCCTAAGAAGGAAGGCATCTATGGTACAGACATGTTGAGACATGTGATATACAAGGTAAGTGATGACATAAGTGAAGAAAGGAAGAAAATGAATAAGGGGCATACAAGACTGTAACAGCATAAATGTATTGTGGACGTTCAGAAAGGTTGGTCTTTCAAAAGCTCCCAAACAATCCCAAGTTCTTCTGATAAAACTTCAATGTCTTGCAGGTTGCAACTGAACAGAGCATCATGGTCTGATCTAGCTGAACACTCTGAGAGATCCTGTATAGGTCTTGCACAATCTTCACTCAACTCTTCTAGTGTCCCAGTGTCTGTACACATATCACCAAACCAGAGATGGCCTCCGGTTTGGCACATGCCTTCCTGCACAAAGGATTGGTTCCAATTCTTTCTAAAATCATTGTATTGTTCTAGGAATTCACACTTGATTCTGAAGAAGATGTAGTCATCCACCCACTTGTCCAGTGGGCAGATTCCATTAAATCTGAGGAGTTTGGCTCCTGCATCCACAATATGTCCATAGACGCCTGCTGATGGGGCTGCTCCCAAGGCTAAGCATGTATCCACACAGAAAAGGGCATCTGAGATCTGAACTACACCTGCCAGCCATTGTGATGAGTGTAATGGAACTGTGCAATAAGCTTCTGAGACATCCCTTGTGGCTGCTTCTGAACTGGGGGGAAGGTTTGCAGTTATTTTGTAAATGATCGAGAACTTCCCCCATGTAGTTGGAAAATTGTCTGTCTTGATGTAGGAGTTTACCAATGGACTTGGGAATGAGGCATTAGTTGAATGTGCATAGGAAAAATTCTGAATGATTCTGAATTTTCCTGGTTTGCCTGGTTTCAGGATTATAGACAACAGGGAAGATTGATAAGGACCTAATAGATTTTCCAAGGTGTCCAACGGGAAAGGTCCTATGTACCTGCCTTTGTGCAATTCTTTCCGAATGATACTTTCAAACTTGCTTGCATACTTGGTAATTGAATCTCTATTCAGAGGAACCTGTACAATGTTGACAGATGGAAAGTCTATTTTGAAACCTACAGTGAGGCCCTCTGGTATCTTAGCGAAGCAATCAAGTAAACCAGCTCTCAAAAGTTCTTTTCTCCATGTGTCAACTTTGTACAGCATCAATGGAGCTGACTTTCTGTGCTCTAGGACATTTCTGAGTGCCATGAGTGGCTGCTCTACACCCTGAACATACATGTCATGCATTGTGCTTAGGCATGGTGCATCCTTTCTCATGCTGCCAAGCTGTGCAGATTTGTTTTCCGTCTTTGGTCCAAAGACCCTTGCAGATGTGCTCAGAGAAGGTCTTGAATTGCTTGTCCCATGTTTGCGAGGCTGTGCAGTTGACCGTGCAGTGTGGATTCCTCCCAAGGCATACTGCACAGCAAGGTAATGGGCCCATGGTGGCAGCAGGAGGAAGGTGAGAAGGTCATACCTTCTTGTTGCAGCTCGCATTGTCTTCTGCTGGGGGATGAGGGTGTTTTTGAGCTGTGGTGAACTGCTGTGATTGCGACCATAAGAGGTCCTGGCTACTGGCAGTGTATGCCGCCACAGCTTGTTCTGTATGAGGTCACATCATTCGATATGAGGCAGGAGGAACATGATGTCCATGTTGATATATGGGGTTTAGGATTTGACACATGATGGCCACATGTTTTCATGATGAAAACATAGTAAGTGGTTCTGTTTTGTATGTGTGGTAGCACCAAGGAGAGGTTTCATTATTGGCACATGATTGGCCAACAGTAGATATAAATTAAAGTTATCATATCATGGTGTAAATAAAGGAAACAAGGAGAGATGATTGAGCATTTGAACCTTTGATCAAAAGGGGAAGACAGTACTGATGGATAGCTGCTGCTGTCTCCTTCTCTCTCTTTTCATTAAATAACTCTTCATGCGCCTCAGCAATGAGCTCTTGATTGAGTTCCTTGGGACTCCAGCTCTGTGCCATACCAATGGTCATGTGCCAGCAACATCACTGCTGCAATTGGTACAGGAGCAGGGCTCTTTGTTTGAGTAAGTCCGGTGTGTGGCACCAGTGATGTGCTTGAAGCACACACCAAAATTGAATGTGCATGTCAACTCAGTTGTTAGGCCAATCATGGACTTTCATTGAGGTTATCATGTGGGATGCTGCTTCATTAAACTCTTCCCAGGAGAGATTCTCATCCTTGACTACTGGAGCGGCTTTTGGATCCTTAACCACTGCAGCTGGTACCCATGAGTGTAGTCCATCTGCAGCAGGTAACATGATTAAGGCATCTGGTTCTGCTAGAAGACCAGCAGCTTTGGCATCTTCAAGTCCCTTGTTGGTAAAATAGTGCAGTTCACAATAGTCACCAGCTTTTAGTTTCCTCAAGGCATATTGTGTGGGAATGATCATGGGATCAGACAGCACCTTACCTCACACTAAAGGTGCATATTTGTTTTTGTTTTCCTTTCTTTCTTCGAGGCAAACAGCTTCTTGTTTGTCTTTAAGCAGCTGCCTGCATTGTTCTTCCTCTTCATCCTCTCTTTCTTCAGCTTCGTGCCGGCATTGTTGTTCAAGGGCCCAACACTCTCTGTCAGCATTGTTGGCTAAGGTCCAGAGGGCTGCCAGCGAGCGTGCTGCTTGTTCCGTGGTGAAGCCTTCATCAATGAGTTGCTGGCGTGCATCTTCATGTTCTTGGGTCGTGAAGTCAGGCCTTACTACTTCATTGGGATTCTGAGGAGGCATCTATGGTCGTCTCAAGAATTCTTTTTGCAAAAGACGTAGAAACGAGTAGCTAAAACTCGGAACAGGGCAATGCTGCGAGGTGGGCAGGAGCAAGAAGCGCTGCGCCACCTCGCTTAATTCACGCGTAGACTAATATCTGTGCCGGCCTCGTTCCTCGGCCGGCTTAGATAACCAGCTATGCAGTAACGGCAGCCTCGTGTCCTCCCGTAAGCACAGGACGGCGAGCGCGCCTACTCGTCTTTCAACTGCATTCCACAACCTTCCAGCGAGTTTTTCATACCAGAATAAATCGAATCATCCATCCACGTTTTGCACTCTCCATCGATCGATAGCTTGATCGTTCTGCGACCCAAGTCTTGTCACGACTTGCAAGCTTTGATTCAAATCTCTGTTCAAATCCTTTTATGTGGTTAGTCCAGATAACTATCCCCCAGTATTTCTAACAATACCCTCGAACCCAGCTCGTACTATCAGGTATATTACACCTCGATAACCTTTGTCGATGAGTCACGATCGATGTCAGTACTTCCATCTCCTAACTTGCATGCTCCCTGACTTCTTTGACAGTTCCTGAAGGAATCTGGGCGAAGCTGTCCGAGGTTGCTGTCAAGGGTGCTCAATATGACTCCCGTGAGCGTCAGCCCCACCCTAAATGTTTAGAAGACACTCGAGTAGATCTCCTCAAATACATCCACGGATTCTTGGACGATACAACGAAGAATCAACTCATTTGGCTGCATGGGACGGCTGGCGTCGGAAAGTCTGCCGTTGCATTTACAGTTGCTGAAAAGATGAGAGGTCTAAAAGTGACCGAAGGGAGTGTCGAAAAGCGGCTAGCGGGAACATTCTTTTTCTCCCGCAAGCACACCAAACGCTGCACGACTGGATATTTCTTTGCGACGCTTGTCTACCAACTTGTCACCAATTTTTCAAGCATCCGGACGTATGTGAGCAGAATTATCCACGACAATCCTGCTCTACTAGATCCAGATGCGTCTCTCTGCGACCAGATGGAGGCTTTCTTTCTTCGACCTCTTCGGGAACTCAAATCCAGATTGCGCGGATGCCCACCTTTATCGTTTTTCATCGATGCCCTTGATGAATGCATATCCGAATCCGAGCTTACCGACCTCGTACTTTCCCTTGCACGGGCACTCTGCGATCCTGATCTGCCAGTGACTCACATTCTGCTCACAAGTCGCTCAGAATCGCATATTAGTGAAGTCTTTCGGAACATCAGAGTGCTCCCATTGGTGCGCGAGATACCCGTGAGAACTTCTGGGGAGGGTGGTATCATTTCGTTAGACGGCGCAGACGTTGACAATGACATCTGCACTTTCTTGCGGCATTCCTTCAAAAAGCTGGAGAGTCGCCATCCTGATTTCCCTCAGCCATCGGAAGTTGACCTTGCGAAGCTGGCGAGCCGAGCGGGCAGACGTTTCATCGTGGCGACTACGATGATGAAGTTTATTATTGACGATGAAGACAATAATCCCCATGATCGACTGCAACTGATGCTCAAGCTAACGAGCAAACTGCTACCAGGAACAGAAGTGTACAAGTTATACGATTGTATCCTCTCCACGTGTGCCGACCCCAAGCGGGCATACCTGCATTTGACCATTGTCGCCGCCCTCGCAGACCCTCTTCCCATCTCGCAAATCTCAACACTTCTTGGCCCTGGTTTGGGAAGGGATGTACAGACAACGCTGATGCAGCTACGGTCTATCATGGATATCCCTACAGACAGCACTCTCCCTGTAAATATCTATCACTCGTCCATTCGCGACTATGTTTCTAACCCCTCAAACTGCGGCCTCCCTCAAGTACGCGATATCCCGTCACCTCACTCCCTACTCGCATATTCCTCTCTCCGCTTGATAATGGAGATTCCAGCAAGCACGGGTCTGTTGGACATACTCTCGGAACTGGAAAAGCACAGGGGAGCTATGCAACCTTTGGACGCCGATATGTCAAAAGACACATTAGAGTTCCTTGTTCGGTTACAGCGGCCACTATTAGCTGTCATATATATGCTGTTGCTTCGAGGAGACTCTACTTCAGATTTAGAATCGTGGCTAGGGACTGCGGACGGGCATGCCTGGCTGCAGATCAAGGGAGGACGAGAGTGATTGGAGACGCAGGGAGGACGAGAGTGGCTGCAGATGCAGGGAGGACTAGAGTGGTTACAGACAGAGGAAGGACGAAAGTGGCTGCAGACAGAGGGAGAAGAGTGGCTGCAGACAGAGGGAGGACGAGACTGGCTGCAGACCACGGGTGGACGAGACTGGCTGCAGACAGAGGTAGGACGAGCCTGGCTGCGGAGAAGACGAGATTGGCTGCAGACAGAGGGAGGACGAGCCTGGCTGCAGACCGAGGGAGGACGAGACTGGCTGGACACCGAGGGAGAAGACTGGCTGGCCACCGAGGGAGGACAAGTTTGGCTGCAGACCCAGGGAGGACGAGGCTGGCTGCAGGCTGAGGGAAGATGGGACTGGCTGCAGACAGAGAGAGGACGAGATTGGCTGCAGACCGTGGGAGGACGAGACTGGCTAGAGGCCGAGGGAGGAGCAGACTGGCTGCAGACCCAGGATGGACGACACTGGCTGCAGACCCAGGGTGGACGACACTGGCTGCAGACCCAGGGAGGACGACACTGGTTGCAAACCCAGGGTGGACGAGACTGGCTGCATGGGGGAGGACGAGGCTGGCTGCAGACCCAGGAAGGCCAAGACTGGTTGCAGACCCAGGGAGGACGAGACTGGCTGCAGACCCAGGGAGGACAAGACTGGATGGACACCGAGGCAACAGACTGGCTGGCCACCGAGGGAGGACAAGCCTGGCTGCAGAACCAGGGAGGACGAGACTGGCTACAGACCGAGGGAGGACGAGACTGGCTGCAGGCTGAGGGAGGACGAGACTGGCTTGAGACCGAGGGAGGACGAGACTGGCTGCAGACCCAGGGAGGACGAGACTGGCTGCAGACCGGGGGAGGACAAGGCTGGCTGTGGAGAAGACGAGGCTGGCTGCAGGCCGAGGGAGGATGGGACTGGCTGGAGACAGAGGGAGGACGAGACTGGCTACAGACCAAGGGAGGACGAGACTGGCTGCAGACCGAGGGAAGACGAGATTGGCTGCAGACCTGGGGAGGACGGGGCTGGCTGCAGACCCAGGGAGCACGAGACTGGCTGGCCACCGAGGGAGAAGACTGGCTGGCCACCGAGGGAGGACGAGACTGGCTGCAGATGCAGGGCGGACGAGACTGGCTGGACATTGAGGGAGAAGACTGGCTGGCCACCGAGGGAGGACAAGCCTGGCTGCAGAACCAGGGAGGACGAGACTGGTTGCAGACCCAGGGAGGACGAGACTGGTTGGACACCGAGGCAGCAGACTGGCTGGTCACTGAAGGAGGACAAGCCTGGCTGCAGACCCAGGGAGGACGAGGCTGGCTGCAGACTGTGGGAGGACGATACTGGCTACAGGCTGAGGGAGGACCAGACTGGCTGCAGACCCGGGGAGGACCAGACTGGCTGCAGACCCAGGGAGGACAAGACTGGCTGCAGACCCAGGGAGGACAAGACTGGCTGCAGACAGAGGGAGGACGAGTCTGGCTGCGGACAGAGGAAGGACGAGACTGGCTTGGGAGAAGACGAGACTGGCTGCAGACCTGGGGAGGACGAGACTGGCTGGCCACCAAGGGAGAAGACTGGCTGACCACCGAGGGAGGACGAGATTGGCTGCAGACACAGGGAGGACGAGGCTGGCTGCAGACAGAGGGAGGACGAGACTGGCTGCAGACAGAGGGAAAGGAGTGGCTGCAGACAGAGGGAGGACGAGACCGGCTGCAGACCCGGAAAGAACGAGACTGGCTGCAGACAGAGGGAGAAGAGTGGCTGCAGACAGATGGAGGACGAGACTGGCTGCAGACCCAAGATGGACGAGACTTGTTGCAGACCCAGTGTGGACGAGACTGGCTGCAGACCCAGTGTGGACGAGACTGGCTGCAGACCGAGGGAGGACGAGACTGGCTGCAGACCGAGGGAGGAAAAGACTGGCTGCAGACCGAGGGAGAAGAGTGGCTGCAGACCGAGGGAGGACGAGATTGGCTACAGACCGAGAAAGGAGGAGACTGGCTGCAGACCGAGGGAGAAGAGTGGCTGCAGACCGAGGGGGGACGAGATTGGCTACAGACCGAGGAAGGACGAGACTGGCTGCAGACCTGGAGAGGACAAGCCTGGCTGCAGACCCATGGTGGACGAGACTGGTTGCAGACCCAGGAAGACCCAGACTGGTTGCAGACCGAGGGAGGACGAGACTGGCTGCAGACAGAGGGAAAAGAGTGGTTGCAGACAGAGGGAGGACGGCACTGGCTGCAGACAGAGGGAGGACGAGACTGGCTGCAGGCCCATGGTGGACGAGACTGGTTGCAGACCCAGGGTGGACGAGACTGGCTGCAGACCTGGAGAGGACGAAGCTGGCTGCAGACCTGGGGAGTACGAGACTGGCTGCAGACCCAGGCAGGACGAGACTGGCTGCAGACCCAAGGAAGACAAGACTGGCTGGGGCGCAGACGACAATGGCTGCGGACCGAGGATGGACGAGTCTGGCTGCAGACCACGGGAGGACACGTCTGGCTGCAGGCTTGGGCAGGACGAAACTGGCTGAAGACCGAGGGAGGACGAGGCTGGCTGCAGACCGAGGGAGGACGAAACTGGCTGAATGTCGGGGGAGGACGAAGCTGGCTGCAGACCGAGGGAGGACGACACTGGCTGCAGTCCGAGGGAGGACGACACTGGCTGCAGGCCTTGGGAGGACGAGGCTGGCTGGACACCGAGGGAGCACGGGACTGGCTGCAGACCCAGGGTGGACGAGACTGGCTGCAGACCCCGTGTGGACGAGACTGGCTGCAGACATCCCATGGTCAAGCGTGGCAGTCCACTCCTGCGGCCTACACCTGGGTGACAATGGAAGAATTCTCGAGGACATCGGAAGCAATCCACGAGTATATCATTACTAGCGATTTACCAGCCTTTCAAGTAATACAGCTCCTCAAGACCTTGCCAGATTTCTTGATATTTCCTATTTTCCTGGCGTTAAGACACCAGCATCATTCCACCTCTGCATTACCAGCACATTTTCTTCTACCAGGCAGGGAGATCATTCATGTTATGAATGCTTTTGAACGTTTCGCAAACGAGGCATTGGAACGCAGTCGAACAGCTTGCGAGGCTCTCAAGTACGCCTGTCACAACTGGGGCGTACATCTCTCGCGTGCCCCGAAACCATGGGATAATACACTCAATCGCATACTCCAGGCTTTTTGGAATGATCATATTGTCTCCTGGCTGGAAATGGAGTGGTGCTTGAAGGGTCTGCGGTTTTGCCTTGATATTTTATCGGAAGGACAGAAACTTGCAAAGGTATGCCTCCTAATAATTCTTGACCCACCTGCCTAACAAGCTGATATTTTCTCGTTCCAGGTTCGTTTTTTTCTTGATTTTACGATACCCCTTGTAATTCTCATCATACTCAGTTGGAGCCTGTCAACGCACAGCTTGATAATGGGTCGTTAGCCATCAATCCTGGTCTCCACTACTCAAGAATGGAAGCTTCGGCACTCGCATCTGCCTCCGAAATGTCGACAAGAGGATCGTCAACTCGAGTAACTATGCTTTTCGCAGAAGAGCCTGTTCTTACTCCTCGCCCATTAGCTCAAACTCCTCTCTCAACTTCTTCTCTTGCACCAACCTTACCACCCTTCCCTTCTTCGATGCCCAACACTGCTGCGCTACTTATTGGCACATCCAGAAAGCGCATATGGGATGGATTTCACATCGACAGTGATAGGCAGCTCGAATCGGACACCCCTAGCCCATCAAAGCGTCGGAAATGAGTCGAGCATCGTTTGCGACGCAAGATTAGCAAGAGCACAGTATGGTGTGAGTGTTTGCATGATATAGTCCGCCACTTGTTGACAAAATGCTGCCTCTAAGCACATGTGACCATTTGTTGAATACAGACGCTTCTTGAGTAGTGACATGTTCTAAAATCCTGTTCACACTACCAGGTCTGTCCACGAGAGTGTGACCGCACTTAGTATGATAATTGTGTAGCATTTTCGCATTTGCTTTCTGTGTTAATCTGTTGTAGTTTTACACATGTGGAACAGTATATTCCAAATTCTTTCTGGCATATTTACGGATGCTATCTGCCTATCTCATATACTATAATTCATGTCTAGCAATATTCTATGTGCTACATCACGAGTTAACGTCTGGAGGGATAGTGTCATTGGCCTACATAGGCAATGGACAATGGGACCACGGTGTGTACTATGGAAAAAAGGAGTCTAAGTTCTGACGGATCTCTCGACAGGAAGACTGCAGGTATTTGACGCCAGCCCGCAGGGCTGTTCCGGCCCGATACATGGGTGTTATTCTGTGCCGGCCGAGGCACGGGGCTGGTACAGAATTTAGTCTACGTGTAAGTAAGCAAGGTGGCGCAACACACCTTTGTTCCGATTCACATCGGAAGTCGAGTCTCTAGTCATTATTTTGGTAGTCCTCTCTCTTTGTTTTCTCTATCTCTTGCTATCATTCTTTGCAATTCTACAGTTGTTATTATGCCATTCTTAACAGAAAACCCTAATCACGCAACATCAGTGAATTACCAGGCTCTGTACAGATCTGGACAGGTCACAGCACATGGCGCCTATGCACAGCTTGGTCGCCTCTAGCTAGTTCACTACAGTAGAACTTTTTCTGTGAACCTCTGTACAGATACAGTGAGACACTCACAAACCTGCTCAGTGAGGACCAAATAGGTCTTGAATATCATCATTTTTCTCTGTCTGTTTGTACAGATCTGTCCATGCTTGTGCAGATATTCACAAAGCGCTCAGAAGCGCACTCAAGTAGCTCATTTTTCACATCTTGTACAGATCTGTCTATGCTTGTGCAGATACCCACAAATCAATCAGAAGCTCACTTGACTCGGATACAGTAATAGCAGACAAATGATGATAAATTCAATCAGCAGGAAACACGATACTAGCAGACAATGAGCAAAAAGAGCAAAGTAGATAAGCAAGAATATGATGTGTGATGATTAATACTACAAATGACCCCAGGAGACTGGAGACTCAATTAAGCTGGATGCGCAGGTGGCGATGTTTCGACGTGTCAATGCCATTGAGTTTCGATGCTTCAGCCCTGGGTGAATTTGTCAGCACAGAACATAGTTGAAGCTTCACCGCAGAGACGGAAAGAAGCGCGCACCCGCCTAAAAAGGTTAAACCAAGCATAGCTTCAGTGCAGAGACGAAGGTTTGATGCTTCATGAAGCATCAAGCTACAGATGTCAAGGAACTAGACACATTATGCATCAAGGTGTGTATACCTTGAAGCTTCAATATGACACTATAGCCTGGGACAAGACTGGCTGCAGATCCAGGGAGGACGAGATTCCGTCGCATAGCAATACTTTGTGCTCTCATTACTGCGGACAATATCATGCAATGTCTTCGCTATCTGGTTGACTGTTAATGTTCGACGATATCTGAAATACCTAAATGAAATACTAAGTCATGTGCTCATCTACGACGTACAAGCACTCGTCGGACGGACTTTTCAGTTCCCTAGGATTGCAATATATGCTGGGCCCTGGACCCGACACTGCTGACATGTTAGGCACCGAAAACATTACCATACATTGCCATGTCTTGGTCATGCAATTTTTGTGATGTGGTCTTGGCTCCAGCCTCCAGGTCGCTCGACACGCCAGTCTGAACAAAGCCAGAAACAAAATTCAAGAAATTTTTCAACGGAAAAAACGTAGTACTCATCGGTCCCACCTGGGCTGCCAGCACCATCTTCCAAGCGCACCTCTCATTGCATAACCTCCTTGATCATCATGGCCCGCAGTATCTGTTACCTGACGCTCATCTTCTCACTCTCTGCCTCAGTCATAGGGCTATCGATAATATGCAAAAGCACGTCAACTAGATCTCAATTTTTTTAAAGGTTACCAAAAAGTGGTAAGCGTAGAATCTGGTGCACCGCAGCATGAATTATACACAGAACATACCATACTAAATTCATTGTACAGTTGACATCATGAACTGTCTGGTATAGCTTCAACCTTGATGTATGTGTACTTGGAGTCAAACTACGATGAAGAGTTTGGCAAGCATTCGGAGTCGTCAGTTTGACTTTGTGGCGCAACTTGATCTCAGCTTCATTTTTTACCAGAACGACATCGGGCCGGCAATTGAAATATGTAACTCAATTGCCCTATTTCGTCTCCAACGTCTGCAATATGTTTCATGTAGTGTGAAGTCTCACTTAATGCAATTGATCGCACATCTTTCTCGATTTATAGTTCACAGCTCCGAGCAATTATTACCGGTGTGGTTCTTTCTGGCAGTGTGCGGTAGTAACGGTCAAGTTTGGTCGCACAGCAACCTTGTGCTCTCCTGCAGGCTAAGCACCGCACAGCAAGCGCCTCTCGTCCCTTAATTGCATTCCACAACCATCCAACGAGTTTTTTCAATAGCAGAATAGATTGAAACACCCATCTGTCCATTTACCATTTGCACTCTCCATCAATTGACTGTTTGATCATTCCACGACACAAGTCCTGTCACAACTTACAAGCTTCGATAAATATTCGTACGTTGTCCCTCCAGATGACTATCTTCACATTATTTTTAACCACACCCTCGAACTCAGCTAGTGCTTTCAGTTGCTTCATTGCATCTCATATATTATAACCTTCGTCAATGAGTGACGATCAAGGTCAGTAGTTCCATCTCCTACCTTGCATGCTCTCTGACTTCTTTGATAGTTCTTGAAGGAATTTGGGCGAAGCTGTCCGAAGTTGCTGTTAAGGGTGCTCAATATAACTCTCGTGAACGTCAGCCCCACCCGAAGTGTTTAAAAGGGACTCGGGTAGATCTCCTGAAATACATCCATGGGTTTTTGAATGACACAGAGAAGAATCAACTCATTTGGCTGCATGGCACGGCTGGCGTCGGGAAGTCTGCTGTCGCATTTACAGTGGCTGACAAGATGAAAGAGTTAAAAGTGACCAAAGACACGAATGTCGAGAAGCGGCTAGCGGGGACGTTCTTTTTCTCCCGCAAGCACACCAAACGCTGTACAGCTGGATATTTCTTTGCGACGCTTGTCTACCAGCTTGCCACCAATTTTCCAAGCATCCGGAAGGATGTGAGCAGAATTATCCGCGACAATCCCGCTCTACTAGATCCAGATGCGCCTCTCAGCGACCAGATGGAGGCTTTCTTTCTTCGACCTCTCCGGCAACTCCAATCAAGATTGTGCGGGTGCCCACCTTTATCGTTTGTCATCGATGCCCTTGATGAATGCACATCGGAACCCGAACTTGAAGATCTCATCCTTTCCCTTGCACAGGCTCTTCGTGACCCCGATCTTCCCTTGACCCACATTCTACTCACGAGTCGCTCGGAATCACATATCAGTAGGGCCTTTCAGAATGAAGAGGTGCGCTCGTTGGTGCGCGAGATCCCTGTGAGAACATCTGGGGAGGGTGGCATTATTTCGTTGGACGGCGCAGAC
>MU172917.1:1272806-1306610 GCA_016695475.1 Suillus decipiens | reverse complement strand
TGGCTGCAGACCGAGGGAGGACAAGGCTGGCTGCAGACCGAGAGAGGACAAGACTGGCTGCAAACCCAGGGAGGACAAGACTGGCTGCAGACCCATGGGGGTCAAGACTGGCTGCAGACCCAGGGAGGACGAGCCTGGCTGCAGACCGAGAGAGGAAAAAAATGGCTGCAGACTCAGGGAGGACAAGTCTGGCTGCAGACCGAGGAGGGACAAGAGTGGCTGCACACGGATGGACAACGAAACTCACTGCAGACCTGGGACGGACGAGGGCGGCTGCAGACTTGGGAAGGACGAGACTGGCTGCTGACCGAGGCAGGAAAAGACTGGCTGCAGACCCAAGGGGGACGAGACTGGCTGCAGACCCAGGGAAGAAACGACTGGCTGCAGACAGTGGGAGGGCGAGACTGGTTGCAGACCCAGGGAGGACGAGGCTGGTTGCAAATACAGGGAGGACAAGACTGGTTGCAGACCCAGGGCGGACGAGACTGGCTGCAGACCCAGGGAGGACGAGGCTGGCTGCAGACCGAGGCAGGACAAGACTTTCTGCAGACCTGGGGAGGGAAAGTCTGGCTGCAGTCCCATGGCGGACGAGACTGGCTGCAGACCCAGGAAGGACGAGACTGGCTGCAGACCCAAGGAGGACAATACTGGCTGCAGACCCAGGGAGGACGAGGCTGGCTGCAGACCCATGGTGGACAAGACTGGTTGCAAATACAGGGAGGGCAAGACTGGCTGGAGACCCAGGGCGGACGAGATTGGCTGGAGGCCCAGGGAGGACGAGGCTGGCTGCAGACCGAGCGAGGACAAGACTGGCTGCAGACTGAAGCAGGACAAGACTGGCTGCAGACCAAGGCAGGAAAAGACTGGCTGCAGACCCAGGGAGAACTGACCTGGCTAGGAGAGCACTGGATGCAGACAGGGGAAGGACAAGACTGGCTGCAGACCGAGAGAGGACTGGCCTGGCTGCAGGCTCAATCAGGACAAGACTGGCTGCAGACCGAGGGAGGACTGGACTGGTTGCAGACCCAGGGAGGACAACATTGGCTGGAGGCCAAGGGAGGAGAAGATTGGCTGCAGACACAGGGAGGACGAAAGTGGTTGCGGACCCGGTGGGGACGAGAGTGGCTGCAGACCCCGGGAGGACAAGAGTGGCTGCAGACCTGGGAGGGACGAGAGTGGCTGCAGACCTGGGCAGGACGAAACTGGCTGCAGACCCGGGGAGGACGAGAGTGGCTGCAGACCAAGGCAGGACAAGACTTTCTGCAGACCTGGGGAGGGGAAGTATGGTTGCAGTCCGAGGGAGGACAACACTGGCTGCAGTCCGAGGGAGGACAACATTGGCTGCAGACCCAGGGAGGACAACATTGGCTGCAGACTCAGGGAGGACAACTCTGGCTGCAGACCGAGAGAGGACAACTCTGGCTGCAGACCGAAGGAGGACAAACCTGGCTGCAGACCGAGGGAGGACAACACTGGCTGCAGACAGACGGAGGACAAGATTGGCTGGAGGCCGACGGCGGAGAAGTCTGGCTGCAGACCGACGGAGGACAAGTCTGGCTGCAGATCGAGGCAGGACGAGATTGGCTGCAGACCGAGGGAGGACAAGACTGGCTGCAGACCGAGGGAGGGCGAGACTGGCTGCAGACACCCCATGGTCAAGCGTGGCAGTCCACTCCTGCGGCCTACGTCTGGGTGACAATGGAAGAATTCTCGAGGACATCAAAAGCAATCAACGAGTATATCATTACTAGCGATCTGCCAGCTTTTCAAGTAATCCAGCACCTCAAGACCTTACCAGATTTCTTGATGTTTCCCGTTTTCCTGGCGTTAAGACACCAGCATCATTCCACCTTTGCATTTCCAGCAAATTTTCTCCCACCGGGCAGGGAGATAATTCATGTTGCGAACGCCTTTGAGGGTTTTGCAAACGAGGCACTGGAACGCAGTCGGACAGCTTCCGACGCTCTCAAGTACGCCTGCCACAACTGGGTCGTACATCTCTCGCGTGCCCCGAAGCCATGGGATGATACGCTCAACCACATACTCCAGGCTTTTTGGAATGATCACATTGTCTCCTGGCTGGAAATGGAGTGGTGCTTGAAGGGTCTGCGGTCTTGCTTTGATATTTTATCGGAAGGCCTGAAATTTTCAAAGGTGTGCCTCTTTTTCATCATTCTTGATTCACCTGCCTAACGAGCTGGTATTGTCTTGTTCCAGGTTCGTTTTTTTCTTCATTTTACGACACTCGTTGTAATTCTCGTCATGCTCAGTTTGAAGCTGTGAACGCGCAGCCTGATAAAGGGTTGTTAGCCATCGATCCCCGTCTCCACTACTCAAGAACGGAAGGTTCTATACTCGTGTCTGCCTCTGAAATGTCGACAAGAGGACCGTCAACTCGAGTAACTATGCCTCCTACCGAAGAGCCTGTCGTTGTATCATATGCGAGGCTTGTTCCTACTCCTCGCTCCTTAGCCCAAACTTCTCCCTCTACTTCTTCTCTTGCACCACCCTTACCACCCTTCCCTTCTCCGAGGCCCAACACTCCTGCGTTATTTATTGGCACATCCAGAAAGCGCATATTGGATGGATTTCAAATTGATAGTGATGGGCAGCCCGAATCAGACGCGGCTAGCCCATCAAAGCGTCGGAAATGAAGCGAGCATCGTTTGCGACACAAGATTAGCAAGAGTACAGTATGCTGTGAGTGTTTGCATGATATAGTCCGCCGATTGTTAACAAAATGTTGCCTCTAAGCACATGCGACCATTTTTCAGTTGAATACAGACTTCTATTCAGAGTTCTCGGGCTTCTTGAATAGTGACACGTTCTAAAATGCTGTTCGCGCTACCAGGTCTGTCCACGAGAGCGTGACTGGACTAAGTATGATAATTGTGTAGTATTTTTGCATTTGCTTTCTGTGTCAATCTACGGTATTGTCGTAGTTTTACACAGATTCTGATTCTTTCTTCAACATATTTATGGATACTATTTACCTATCTTATGTGCGGTAATTCATGTCTAGCAATATGCAGTGACCATGTTGCTAGACCGAATAGATAATATAGAATCTGAAAGCGCTGCCATCTGACTACGGTCGATAACCGTGAACAAGTGAATTCAAAGCAGTGCCTGATGCAATCTGAAACTCGTCGGTCCCACTGCTAATCATCTTGCCGCCCTTCTTCGATAACCGGCCCTGTGCACGCACAATATTTTGCATTCGTTGCTCTGCGTCACCGACATCATATTGTTTTGTGTTTTTAGCAGGACGCGAGCCACGACTTTTGGATACACTAGCCGTTTTATTCTTCCCGTCAGTAATCGTCTTCGGCGCTTCACGCAAGGCGAATGCTTTTGCAAGATGGCCGATGTGAAGGTGTCGGACATGGAAGATATGTTTCTCGTTCGAAGGATGGGTCGCGTATGCCCTCATATGCGAAGTAAATGCTCTCCGAGCAAGTTCAGCGTTCTATAAAAAGGCATCAACGCACGCTCGACTTCTCTCCAAATCAAACTTACCTCTTTGCGTCGCAAAACCCACCGCTCAAAAGAAAGTTGCACTTCTGTCGCGCGAGCCTCGTACTCGGAGCTTTTACCACCAAAGCCCTTTGCTAATACGCTCTCGATGCTTGTGCCTTGAAGAGTGATGTTGACTTTGTCACCGTCGGACGTTTCTCCTGTCACGTCGCCCCTCATCTTCCCCTCTACCCATTTCACCCATTCAGATTCGCTGGGCGCGACGATGCTCCAAGCTTCACCCCCCTTTCCTGCACGTGCTGTCCGTCCCACCCTGTGCACGTACTCAGTCGCGCCGCTTTCGGTAGGTAGATCGTACTGTATGACTGCGCGAACAAGGGGTAGGTCGAGACCACGTGATGCCACGGATGTGCAAAGAAGAATAGAGGACGCAGGTGCAGGTTTCTTAGACTTTGAAGAAGGAATAGCAGAGAAACCGCGTAGAGAGGCAAGACGGATTGGAGTGGGAAGGGAACCATGAAGGCGGAAGATTGAGGCGCCTGGAAGGAGCGAAGACTGCGCGGCGATTTTATTTTCCTCTTGGACTTTCTCCTCTTCAGCAGATTCGTCGGTTTTATCGTCTTCGTCGTCACTTTTGTCTTCGTTAGATTCAGAACATTCAGCCTTTTCACCGTCCATCGACGAATCGCCTAGCAGGCGCCAGTGAAAATCGACGGAGTCTGTGCAGCTGAGGAATACGATAATTTTTGACCCTTTTTGTCCTTGCGTCTGAGCAAGCAGTGAGCGGAGAAGTGCGACAAGTGCGACAAGACGCATCTTGAGGGGAACAATGACATATTTCTGAGAGAGTTGTGACGGTGGAGTGAACTTTTCGGTGCTAGTAGTAGCTGGCTCGTTGTCGTGTTTTGATGCAGGCGAATCCTCCGTCCTCTCTTTGTCGAGGCCCTTGATTACCAGCGGTCGTATTAGAGTAGTGCCCGCCAACTTCTGTACATCTTCACGGATGGTAGCTGAACAAAGGATCGTACGTCTCTGCCGCTCCCAATCCCAACCCCCGACCTCAAATGTCTTACCGTCCTGAACAGCTTGAAACGCGAACTTCCTCCTGGAGTCCCATAGACCCTGTATGATCCTTCTGATAGTATTTTCAAAGCCGAGCGGTCCGCATCATCGAGAACTAACCATTTGCCATTTTCAATGTTAAAAGAAATGTATTTTGCAGATGATGTAGTAGACGACCTGAAGTCGAGACAAAAACGGGTACACCTTTCCGTAGACGTGCCTTCTCGTGCGCACGAGTTGCACCTCCACGTAGAAAATCGGAAATTAACCATCGGGTATAACGGTAGAACCCTCTGTATCCTCCTATTCGCCTTCTGGGCGTAGCTTGAGCGTCGACAGCGCTTCTGAGAGTCGGAAATTTGGTTTTTCAGTTCACGAGTAGGTGCAATGATGATGGCGAGTGTTCCTATCGAGCGGTCGATGTAGGAGTGTGTGCTGAGGGGGAGAAGATCCTGGATTATGGGTAGGAGGAACGACATGGTCTTTCCGGAGCCAGTTTGCGATTGTATAAATATATCGCGTGCATTCATGTCCTTAGAAGAGGGGTTTGTGAATATAGGAAGGGCGGCACGTTGGATGGATGTCGGTTTCGTGATACTCATCTTAGACTGTAGGTGAGCGACGAGGAGAGGGTGAAGACCTAAGTCTGCGAACGTGGCTGAGCCAGTTAATGGTGCGTTGCTTGGTTTCGAGGGTGCCTTTTGGACGGCGGAGGGTATAGGTGCTTCAACTTTAGGATTGTATGAGAATAGAGAAGATATTATCTGAGTCGGGGGTTTGGCTGGAAGGGTGGGACGGTCCGCTGCAGAAGGTACTTTGGTAGCAGGTAAGGGTTTGTCAGGTCGTATCCGCTTCGCAGGACGAGATTCGTCGTCGTCGTCGCTGCCAGGATGATGGTCAGACCTTCTTTTCTGGACTCGTTTAGCCTTCAATCTGGGCTATGATGATCAGCTGCACACATGAAATCGGGTTTCTGCTCACCTGTCAGTCCAGCGACCAGATTTTTTTGATGCCAGCTTTTTGGGTCCTGCAGATGCATCCTCTGCAATGTTTAGGACAAGTTCATCGTCCATTTCGCCCTATATCAGTCTTATAAATTTCAGTCTCGACTCTTGATCTCGAGAACGGAGTAGTCCACAAACTAAAATAGAATGTTGTTCCCACATTTGATAATCTTTCTCAAAGTCAAATTGGCTTGAACACGTATTCATTCGCACCTTTACTACTTTCCTGCACAATGTTCGGTCGTGTTTCTCTTGCGCTCATTTTAATTTCTATAGCTGCGATTTTCTGTGCCCAGTCTGCGGATGCTGCCAAGGGCCCAAAAATCACACATAAGGTGTACTTCGATATTAGACATGGTGACAAGGACTTAGGCCGAGGTTTGTGTTATGTTAAGACCACCCTGCGACATGCATCTGACGGGACTCGAATGTTAAATAGTCGTCATTGGTCTTTACGGTGGTGTACGTTGCCTTGCTCATTCTGCCAGGTATGCAGTTGACTAACACTCTTCGCAGACCGTTCCCAAGACAGTCGAGAACTTCCGCGCACTTGCAACTGGTGTTGACAAGGATGGTAATGAGCTTGGCTTTGGTTACAAAGGCTCCAAGTTCCACCGCGTTATCAAGAACTTCATGTGAGTTGCTTGCCCGTTGTTTAGTGGACGTTCACTTGATGTCGTCTTTTCTTAGGATCCAAGGTGGTGACTTCAGTATGTGTTCTATTATTATCTCATATGTTCTGGAGCTAACTCGATGTAATTTCACTAGCTCGTGGCGATGGCACCGGTGGAAAGGTGATTCAGGATCCGTCTTGGCACGAACGTCACTTACGCATGTCCTTCAGTCCATTTACGGCGACCGCTTCAAGGATGAGAACTTGTAAGTGTTCTATAATCATGCTTATATCTTCAACCCTGACATCTTGTTCAGCAAGCTCAAGCACACTGGACCCGGCACTCTTTCCATGGCTAATGCAGGCAAGGATACCAACGGTGAGCGTGTTTTCTCCCATTGTTCATGTCATCTAACATAGCGCTCTAGGATCTCAATTTGTAAGCATGTGGTTGCTTTTAATGAGCTTGACTAAGTAATTTTCCAGTTCATTTGCACTGTTGTCACCGGCTGGTTGGACGGTAAACACGTGAGTTCTACGTCACTTTTACGACCACATTATCTGAGATCTGTCAAACCAGGTTGTCTTCGGAAAAGTCTTGGAGGGTATGGATATTGTATACTCTATCGGTTCGCTTTATGTTACCTCTAGAGCACCATGAATTCTCACTCCCTACTCAGAGGACGTTCCTAAGGGCAGTAACGATCGTCCATTGGAGGACGTCACCATCTATGACTCTGGAGAGGTTTGTTATTTTACTTGCTTGTGCTATCTATGTCTGGCGTATTCATCTCGTATTTCTAGCTACCAGTTGAGCCGGTTGTGGATGAGGCAGGAAACCAGGTACCCCTACGTGCTGAGCTATGATTCAGCTGTCCTTGTGCCCTTTGCTTTTGATGCCAATAAAATATTGTTGCTTGCCAACAGGACATCGCCACCGTACCCGTGAATTCTCTAACTTCATCAGCCGATGCTGGATTGCTGGCCTCTACACCTACCTCGTCAGTATCTAACGAAGAGACGAGCCCTACGAAGTCAACTCCCTCACCAGTTGTGGATGCCACTCCTGAGGTTGCGGAGGATCTTTCTGGGTCATCGGGGCTTCTGAGAAATGTGGCCATCTTCTTTGTGGCGGTCGTGGTCGGAGTGGGGATGTTTATCTCGTGTGGTGGACTTCATCGTTTGAAAGGCTTTTTGCAGCGTGCAGATCGCGTGCGTTACAAACGCGTTGGGGATGAGGATTTGGAGAAATAAGCATAGTAGACCCATTGACGTTTCGAGTCGCCGGACCATACCGGGTCATGAGACTTATGTACCTTGCTTGACTAACATAACTATACTGTCGTTCTCGAGTCCATTATAGGGTGTCTTTTCTCCCGGGACTTGATTAAGTAATGTTGACGTTCAATCGTCTTTCCTCTACCTACCAGTGCGCTCAAGTGATTCCATTGATATATCGTGCACTACGTGGCTGTTATATATAGGTATGCTGGCGGTTCTGCATTTACGTGTGTTCATCAACAAGTGTTCCCGTGAAATTTAGTTCCTACTATAAATATAGGCCCCTCATGAGGCTGCCACCAAATATTCCACGAAACAATCAAGAACGAAACCAAGATAATACTTCTCACCTCCTTATCATCCATATACCCAACCAAACTATCGGTGCTGAAGTGACACTGCTACGCTTAGCACGAAAAGCTGTGACGGCCGCCTGCAGAGTAACAGCCTGCTCGATGGCAGGATGTTTCCAGGACGAATGCGAGTCAAGTGAACGTGTTAACTATAGCCGAGGAAAAGAAAGTGAAGTTGAGGCAGTGACGTCAACCACCCCCATTATTCTCAAGCTTTGAAAGTCGTCAAGGCAGGTGATTCTGCGATCGAAAGATAGTTGCCGAGTTTCAACCTGGGATAGGTGGCCAGTACATTTGTTGAGTGAAGGTGACGATGTCTCGACTCTGGTATGTTTTGCAAATTCGAGCGCCAGGTCAACGCCCTGGAGCACGGAACACCTGACGCCAAGCTGCCATCAGAATGAGGAAGGGGAAAATGACATGAAAAAGCACGCGCATGTCCGTCGTCGACGAAAGTGGCTGTGGAGATGTTGCTGCAGGCCAGTTGTGATGCATGATGAGTTGGCGCTTCCCACCAGGAAAAATAAGCGGTGTAGTGTGAGATATATATATAATTCGCTGATGAGACGCTGTCAAGCCTGCGCTGGCAGTATCAAGAATTAAATTTGAATTATATAAACAACTTATTTCCCCACGGATATCATGCAGCAACTGCAAGTGCGTACATTCAAACTGTGACTCGCCGAGGTCGACGTCATCGATATCGATGCTGAGTGCTAGTTGACGCGTTGTTGTGCGCCATCTTGTAATTGGACACTGCTTTTGCCGTCGACGTGACCTTTCCAGCATGTCAATTTATTCTTGATAGGCCATCTTTCTTGCCAGAGTGATGGCGTCAACACCGACTGGTTATCCGTCATCTTCTATCGTCATTATATATTTTTCAAAGCTATCTGTTATCTGAGGTATAAGTAGTCGAGCTTTACTGTTGAAGTTTCGGTGGTGCTGACTCAAATATCCGATGATGTTCAAGCCCATCAGTCTCTCAGACTGTTGGCATATGGGTTACCGCATATCTTTCTGGCCTGTGTTTACTCGTTTTGCCTCACATGGTGGTTGACTAATTAATCTGCCTGTACTAGTTTTTTAGACATGCGCACCTCGCCATATTTCTGCTAGTCACGACTAGGATGCTATGGCTTATTCGTGAGATATGTCGCCTGCGTTGAGACCACCGGTCTCCACGGACTCCGTACTCTCTCGGGCGGCTGCCGCATTCTGGCTTCAGTGCAAGACCCTAATGACAGATTTGTGACAGATGCTACCGAGTTAGGTCACCCAACCGCCACTGGCATACATGCTCTCACCCATACCACCGTGGCTATTTCGATATCTATCAGGAGAGATAAGCAACCGGATAACCCTGACTTTATTACTGCCCTGGGCCTAGATCAGTTGCTCAGGGTATGTTTCTCCGTCGAAACAGAGTAATACGAGCTGTGCGTGTGCGATATCTGTCTACCCTTTGCGTGATCGGACCTATTCCGGTCACGTAACTGGCGCACAACCAATCCCTTGATCTCGCCCAGAGCTATTTCCTGATCACGATCCGGCGGAAATCAATATCGACTAAAAGAATCTGAGTAAGAAGATCAGAAGACCCCTCGCAGGCATGAGGACGGACCGTGGCTGCGAGTGCTACGAAATCTTTTTGGCGTTTGAGGACATTGTACTTGCACCTGCTCTCGTTCTGAGCGTCTACTAATCCCACATCAATGACGGTCAACTGCATTTTGCATGTCCCAGCTATGTGGGTGACGTTTTGTGTCCAAGATGTCTTGGCACTGAAATCGACCTTGATAAGTTTACATTTTTTCGATGCAGAACGAATGACTTTTGATCATATTAATTCACTTGTCAGGCAGATGTTTCCCAGCATGAAACAGGATTCCTACTTATGATAGCGCACATGATGTTCAAGAGAGACCGCAAATTTTTTTACATATACATATCCAGAAGGTGCGTCTTTATTGAGTGCGACCGTGACTGATGACAGTTATACTATTGACCTAATCTAGCACTGACGTGGGCCTTTGATGATTTGTTTAGGAGATATGGATCGTTATCGCGTGTGCAAGCAGGCAAAATAGTGATGTGCCTTGGCCGCCTCTCCTGTGCATCCATAGCGGCTAACAACCATTTTGGGCCTTTGACGGAGGATACACAGAGCAAAATAGATACCTGGTCACAGAACTGACTGGTGCGTGATTGTACCAGAGTTGACATGCGTTGTAACTCCTGAACGGGTCGGCAGTGCACAGCATGAAGGAATTCATGATGTCTGACAGGCATTTACAAAGGGGCGGGGTGATGATGGAGAGGCGATGAGTTTGGGCAGTGTGGTAATATCAAGCCAAGAAGAACTATCAAATCGGAAGGAACCAAAAAGATAAGCGCCTACGTGAATAGGCTTATAAGGAGAAGATCTGCACTATTCACTATACACAAGATATACAATGCCGCAATATTCCAGCGACGAAGAGCCTCGCGGGGCTGATTGGGAGGACGACCGTTACGAGGATGGAGACCCTCGATGGGATCATGAGGATAATGGCCCTCAATGGGGTGAAGACCCTTATGGCCAGGGTGAAGACACTTACGGGAGTGAAGGCCCTGGTGAAGTTGACGAAGACGAAGAGGCCGACGAATATGGTGAATACAAGGAGTCTGATGAAGACGGCGAAGGTGAAGATGGTGAAGAAGAGGCTGATGAAGATGAAGAGGCTGATGAAGACGATGAAGACGATGAAGCTAGCAGATTCAGCGAAGAGGAAGAGGCTGATGAAGTCGATGATGGGGAGGAGGCTGACGAATTCAATGAAGAGGAGGAGACCGACGAAGTCGATGAAGAGGAGACTGATGAAGTCGATGAAGAGGAGACTGATGAAGTCGATGATGATGAGGAGGCTGACGAAGTCGATGATGAGGAGGAGGTTGACGAAGTCGATGACGAGGAGGAGGTTGATGAAGCTGATGAAGACGAAGATGATGAGAATGAAGATGAATTCGACGAAGATGAAGATACGGACGGAATCGATGTTGGAGGTGAAGACGATGATGATGAAGTTGAAGGCGAAGACGAAGACGAAGACGAGGAAGACGAAGATGAGTTCGATGAAAATGAAGTCGATGAAGATGCGGACGAAGTTGACGTTGAAGGCCAAGACAATGAAGATGAAGTCGACGAAAATGAAGCCTATGACTCGGAACTTGGTGAAGCAGCCTACGAAGCCTACTATGAAGCCTATGAAGCCGGCGAAGCCTATGAAGCCAGCGAAGCCTATGAATCCGGCGAAGTCTATGAAGCTGGCGAAGCCTATGAAGCCTATGAGGCCGGCGAATCCTATGAAGCCTTTGAAGCCGGCCAAACTTATGAAGCCTACTACGAGGTCGGCAAATCCTACGAAGCTAGCGAAGCCTTTGAAGCTGGCAAAGCCTACGAATCCCTGGCTATTAACAAAGACTCTAGCAACAACTCTAGCTTCAGTTCCAGGTCTATTAATGATCTCCATCTGCGCCAACGACCAAACCCCCCGCAGCCAAAGAAAGTTAGTGACAACCATTATCCTTATCATGCTCCTCTCGCTAGACATCAACCGCCAAACCGTCTACTGCCCAAGAAAGATGGTAACAATAATGGACCCCGTCTACGCCAGCCACCAACCCCCCCACGGCCAAAGAAAGTTGGCAAGAACCGTGAACCCTATCCTGGGCTTCGCCTAGGACCCAATGATGCTCTTCCAAGACGTCAACCACCAAACCTGGGCTTCCTGCCACCCAAGAAAGATGGCAAAAATACTGGTTCCCATCCACGCCAACTACCAACTCCCCCACAGCCCAAGAAAGTCGGAAAGAACCATGAATCCTATCCTGGACCTCGCCTAGGACCCAATGACGCTCCTCCAAGACATCAACTACCAAACCCGGGCCTCCTGCCACCCAAGAAAGATGCCAACAATAATGATCGTCGCCTGCACCAGCCACTAACCCCCCTGCAGCCCAAGATATTTGTCAACAATCGTCATCCCTATCCTGTGCCTCACCTAGGATCCAATGATGCTCCTCTTGGACGTCAAGTACCAAATCACCCACAGCCCAAGATAGTCAGCAACAACCATAATCCCCAACCACCGAGGCCGCCTGGGACCATTTGTGACAAAGTCAATAAAGTCAACGGACAATCGTTATATGACATCAAGGTGAGCTTTTACCTTCGACATGTCTCCCTATCGCACAATGTCGTGAGCTTCTTTGATACAGATCCAAGCCTTCCCAGCTGTCTGGAATGCATCCATTGCTGGCGACCTGCATACTGCTGAAGAGCTGCTGACCCAAGAGATCGATAAGGATGGCGAGAAAGATGATTCCTATGCCATTCGTTCAGTGGTTAGAGCACGGAATCTCGAATGGGACAATGCACTTCAAGATGCAGTCAAGGTCAGACCACCTGCCCATCATTACTAGTCTGTTCACGACAGATATGTTTCACAGTCAATTGCCATCCAACCCTCGTTATGGGGGTATGTTTCCAAGAGCCTCGCCCTCTGCGGCAATGAGCAGCTCTGGGATGCGATGGAAGCCTTTGACCTGGCTATCACATTTTCGGATCGCAATCCAGTTACCGTCGATCTTCTACTGTTGATCAAGGTACGCACATTGCTATGTTCATACTGTCGTACTAAAGTTTCAACGGGATTGTCTAGGCTGTAGTAGTTTTCAATGCTGGTCGCCACAATGAGGCATTACGACGAGTTCAACGTCTCGCCACCGCTGACCAACAATCCGATACACTTCAGTGCAGCATGGTCGCTGTGAGCTTTATGTTAGACCTAATGAAATTTCCTATTCTGAAATACATTTTTCAGGCATATCTGCATGTGCAGCTCGCAATGATTACTTTCCAAAATGAACGTTACAGTGAAGCCGCTGATGAATTCACAGCTAGTATTGTCACTATAACAGGTTTGTTCTCGCCCGCCACACTTTTGGAACCTAGATGGAAGATATTTACGTTGGTATGTCCTTGCAAAGCCATAGAGGACAGTTCCGCTCATGGACGAAATGCGCCAAACAGCTCTTTGGTTGGAACTTTGACTCTTTATGGCGAACTGTCAATCAACAACGATGCGATGCGCTCCTCCGTGCCGATCGAGTGACCGAAGCAGTCAAATCTTTCCAATATATGATGAGTATGATTGATGACAATACGAAGAGCGCCTGCCTCGAATGGTCTTCGAGTGAGTGTGTTATTATAACGGACAACTTGAACGTTGAGACTCATTTTAATATCAATAAGCCTTCAAGAAAAACTGCGCCGCGCGATGTGTCGCAAAGGGAGACGAGGCCCTTGCTGCGAGTAACAACGAGATGGCTGTTGAACTTTATTCGGCTGCGATCGGGCTAGATTCCTCACACGACTCCTTTTTTGAACGCCGCAGTAGAGCCTATTTGGCGCGAAAAAATTATGTGGAGGCCCTTGCTGACGCTGACACGGTGCAGACGATATTTGTCATGTTTTCTGTCAATTGTGCTAATTACACCAACACAGGTCATCAAACTCAGGCCTTCTACTCCTCGCGGGTCTGAACTAAAGCATGCAGCACTTCGTGGTGTACGACACTCGGATAAGAAAGCAAACGAGACATTTGAAAGCGTACTCTCCAAGTTGAAACTTACAAATGCTCCCAACCCCCAGATACAAGGCAAGTCTTCAGTAATTTTCGCATGGCCATCTGGCCAACTGACTCTTTCTCCAGCGCTGCGTAAGCAGTATACTGAAGCAGAACACGCTATTAAAGGGGTCATTGATGCTCATCTGGAAAAGGCGCCACTTCGTCTACTCAACGTGTCTACTGGGCGTTTATGCAATCAAGATGCACAGATAAACGACTTCATGGAAAGCAAAGAGTACAAAGAGCTTTTGTACTCATCGATGGAGCATATGTCCCTCCAAATCAAGCCCATCAAAAAGGCAGTCGCAAAGTACTTCAGCTGGGTTATGTTATCACATAGGTGGGATAAAGAGGAGCCGGCACTGCACGACATTCAAGGCAAGGTCGTGTACGAGTTGAAAGGAGTTGCCGGAATAAAGAAGCTGCAAATGTTCTGCAACAAGGCTCGTGACATGGGGTATCGTTGGGCATGGAGCGATACATGTTGTATCGACCAGACGAATGCTGCCGAGGTCCAACGATCAGTCAACTCCATGTTCGTCTGGTATCGCCACTCGGCTCTTACGATCGTCTACTTGTCAGATGTCTCACCTGCCGTGAAGTCTGGCGCATTGGAAAACAGTGTTTGGACCACACGAGGATGGACTGTTCAAGAGTTCCTGGCTCCTAACGTCATCCTCTTCTACCACAAAGATTGGGACCTATATCTCAATGACCGCTCTCCAAACCACAAAGAGTCGTCCATTATTATGATGGAATTGGAGCGTTCAACAGGCATAAAATCGCGCACACCCATCAACTTCAGTCCAAGAATGCGAGGTGCTCGAGAGAAACTTCGATGGGTGTCGCGCCGTGTCACTACAATGCCAGAAGACATTGCATACTCATTATTTGGCATTTTTGGCGTTCAACTACCTGTACTCTATGGCGAGATGAAGCAACATGCGATTGGTCGGCTCTTGCAGGAAATCATCGCTCGGTCGGGCGACATTACTGCCCTGGAGTGGGTTGGAAAACCATCTGAATTCAATAGCTGTCTCCCAGCTGAAATCACCTCGTACACCGCTCCACCACGCAAACGACCATCTCTATCCGCAAAGGAGATGCAGGATTCTGTCTCCAAGCTGCAAAAAACTGTGGCTGTGGAGTCAGCGTTGAAACTGTATACCCTTCTTGACAGCCTCAGTTCCCCGCGTTTCGCAAACTCCAGACTGCATCTGCCTTGCATCACGTTTGCCATAACAGAAGTCAAACAGAAGCGCGACGAAGATAAGGACAAGGAAACACCACTCGTATATAGAGTCAAAGCAGAAGGGCTTCAAGACCTATCAATAACCACAGAAGACAAGCTGGTTCAATTCTCGCCCACACGGCCCACTTCGCAAGCATTCTTGCTAGCCTGTCCGTGGAATCGTCATGATTTCGGGCTACCCGACTTTGCAAACGGTGCACAGGGCGTGAAAGAACAGGAGCAGGAAGATTTAGACTCCCGTTCGCGGGCGTTGAAGCTGATCGTTCGCCTGGGACAACCCTTTAACGCACTTTTACTTGCGCAGCAGCGTGGTTCGGAGTACAAGAGAATCGCATCGGATCACAGTATCATCGCAAAAGTCAAGAGCACGACTGCTGTTCATGACATGATGGGCGTCAAGATGCTGGAAATATTATAGGCGCACAGGCTTGTTGTGGACTGACGGGGAACTCCGAATTGGTTTCATTCATTCTTTGGATCCGAGTTATTCCTATAGGGCTGGACATTTGTATTATATTGTGAATACTGAAATTTAACAGATGCTTGTCACTGCAGCGTGATCAACCTGATGTCATTTTGGCTTCCGACCTGTGGTGTGGTTCTCTATTCTGATTGTATTTGCCGTGACATCAATGTACGCCGACGCGCATCGTCCCTTCAGCCGAAGTAAGGCAGGGTGACCGTTTGCCACATAATCACGTTGCTCTTTCGCGCACTTCATCCATTTTCTGAACGCAAGCGGTTTCGTGTATTATCGTGACTCAGGCCCTTTGAGTGGATCTGAGCTAGATCTGTGGCGTGCCCCGTAGCTTTTTCTGGTCGCACCTTTCCGTTTCGATGTTCACCTCGGCTTGCATTTCACTTTGGAAATTGGCATCTTTCTCTCAGGTTTTTTGAAAATCGTATTTTTGTCCAGCGCAGCCCTTCGTACAACATCACCAACGACGTCATAATCTGTTTCGTCGATGCCAGGACAGTTGCCGATTGCAATACGTGCACCAGACTCTGTCATCATGTAACAGGATCTAGTGAGAACTGAGAATGATACAGTACACATAGTAGTCAAAGATACCATAAAATAAAATGTGTCGTGGACTTGATTGCCAGATAGCCTACAAAAGACTTGTCCGTGGATGCACAACAACCTCCCAAGTTTGGCTCACCTACAAAGGGCCGGCCAACTTGGGGACAACACGAAAAGTAGAATGAAATAAGAGATAATAAAAACTCACCAGTGAAACTCCCCAGTTGCCACCCACAAAAAGTCAACATCGGCGCTCTGACCTAGGAAACGGACTTTGAAAACGGTGCACGGGGCATGAAAGAACAACTTGAAGAACTGGATGATTTGAGTTCCTTTGCGCAAGCGTTGAAGTTGATCGTTGCCGCGGGACAACCTTTTAACGCACTTTTACTTGCGCAGCAGCCGGAGTACAAGAGAATCGCGTCGGATCACAGTATCACTCCAAAGGTCAAGAGCACAACTATTATTCATGACATGAAGAGCGTCAAGGTGCTAGAAATATTGTAGCTGCATCATTGTGGTTGAAGAGCAGCCAACGGGGAACTGGCGAATCGGCTTCATTCATGCTTGGAAAGTATCGAAATTATTCCTATAGGCCAGCTGGGCATCTGTATTATATGGTATATGCTGAAATTCATCGGGTGCCAGGCATGCAACTAGTAGAACGACTCGGAAATTGACTACGGTGTGGTCGAGGTGACAGTCCCTCGTGCCCTGACTTCCGTGTGATGGCAGCTACCTAGGCTAGAGTGTCAACTCTAGGAGGTCCGCGGTAGGTGTTGTTTGTGGACACTGTGAATGCTGGGCGCTGACTGTTCTCCGTTCTGGTTGTATTCACATCGACGCTGTGGTGTGCGTTGTAGTGAGTCAAGTAGCACGTGAATATTGTTTCTTGGTTCAGCGGCAGCCAGCCGAAGTATACTAAGCTACTAATAGTTACGTGCCTGCTGCCAGCATGCTGCAGCTTTGAGTTAATACCACGTTCATCGTGCAGCACAATCTTTTCTAACCTCTTCAGCCTCCTACAGCCAGATCATTCCACGAGATGTCAGTTGATGTGCGTTATGTAGTATTCGGAGGAATAACATCGATCCTCCTTTTCGGAACGCTCTACTCTGTCGCATACGACACTTATCTCGACACCTCTAATCCCGTCCTCACACGACTCCCCCACCATCTACATGCAACCCACTACTTTGCAAACAAATCCAACATCCTAAACCTATACTTCATCAAACGTGCATGGGGCTGGACTTCCGCCGCCTTCCTCACCCTCTGGCTCACCAGCCCACCGCACAAGCGGACAGTGCACAGAGTATTCAAGTGGGGTGTAGAAACAGCCATATGGCTTGTATTCACAAGCTGGTTCTTTGGCCCTGCCCTACTCGAAAGGCTTACAGCAGCTTCGGGGGGCGAGTGCACTGTCGCCCTCCAGTCTGGCGCCGCGTTTACAGTCCCATATGAATACTGTTTCACGCGGACGGCCATATCACAAGAGACGCATCCGTTCTTGTTTGTTGGACCGGTTGCTGAGTCGTCTGCTGAGCCATCGTTATGGGGGTCAGATGATGGATTGGCGGTGATTCCGCGCCTAAGGAAGGGACATGACGTTTCGGGTCACGTCTTCCTCCTCACCATGTCCGCTCTCTTTTTGGTGGACCAGATTAGGGTTTCTCTACGCGCCAAGACATGGTCGCTTGCGCACGCTTGTGCAGTCGCGTTCAATATCGTGCTCGTCGCGATCTGGTTGTTCGCGATCGCCACCACCAGCGTGTACTTCCATTCACCATTTGAAAAGTTCACTGGATATCGTACGTCCTGTTTCGTTTTGCGATCAACAAATGGCTTACTTCATTTACAGTGTTGGGAGTCGCAGGCTATATGGTGACTTTGTTGTATTAGTATACCAGGGAGATTTTCTAAGCGCTATGGAAGTACATCACTACCCAGTCCACTTGTAGTTACTGTAAAGTGCAATGTCGCATAGTCATGTCAAAGCGTGCGTGCCGAGTACTGTGATGCAATTTACACCACACCATTCATTATACGGTACGAAATCCATGTAAATAGATCGTCAGCTAGTGTCAATCGCAAACACCTTCTCAAAAGAACAGCCAGCCAATCAAAGCCCACGTAACAACGGCAGGCAGCGCAACACTCATGCCGTCACCCCACAACCTCCACAACATCCCCCTCCGCTTACCTCTGCTTATACTGTCGCCGTTATCAGACGCACAAAACCTTTTCATCTCCTCCCATGTGGGCAGTGCAATCGTTATCCGTCGTCGTCTCCCTCTGAATACGAAGCTCCGGCTCCATGCCGGCCATCTCCTCTCTGATCGTCGTGCGCTCGGTGAGGGAAGGAACGACGGTGCTTCATGAACGTCCTCTCCTGAAGGCCAGACATGGTCGCTATGATGCTGTGAAGGATAGTGTGCGGGGTTCATTTCGTCCTCGTGTCCGGCGTGGAAAAGTGGGATAGGGCTCAGGAGCGGAGAATCGTGCGGTGATCCAGGGGCTGATGATGAGGACAAGGCACGAAATGTAAAAATTTCCTTTGCACTGGGGACACGTACTGTAACTGAGGGTGGGAGTGCTACTGCCGGACTCGTTAGGCCGCCTAACCTCCGCGGGGACCAGTTCGACCAGATTGCAGATTCCGGGCCTGGCGGCGGGGAACTCGGTCTGCTCCTGGTTGCAGAGATAGGTGAGAGAGTGGAGAAACGGTGTCGATGACGGTCGGGTGAGATATTGAGATATAGGAGCACGATGGTGGTGAGTACGAGAGCGGGGAGGTATATCGAACTGAAGATGCGGAAGGTATCCGGCAGAAGGCAAGCAGCATCTGCGAACGTAGAGCCATGGGGCGATGCCGCAGAGTCTGGAGGGATGAGAGATAGGAGCTGGAAGCCAGGACGTCGGATGTGCCTGGATGGGGAAAATGATTTTACAGTCACTTCCCGGACGGAGGTCTTTGCTAGTATATTGGCATCTGTTGCGGAGAGATGGTGGGTCATGTTACAGTAATCTCGATTGTCACCGCTGCACCGGAGTGTAAAATCTGAGCACGGGAATGATGACTGGTATATATTTATACACGTACCTGAAGACCACTGCTGGACGAAGCGTGTGCAAAACAAATCTAGTGGTTTCTTTACCGAGCATGTTCTGATAGCCATGTCCTGCGCTGGCTCGTATAGAGCCCTTTTCACGAAGTGGCCCGCACGATGTACTTGCTGGTCGGGACAGCGGAATATGGCTGAATAAGATGATGGGGCTAGATGATGCTGATAATTCCGGTATCAGCAAAACACATCCAGAAATTGCAAACAGTGCCCACCCTTGATGGCAACGGAGGCGAGAAACTCAATTGGACCACCTACAGCAGGTGTCCAAGTCTCATACTGCTTGCCCATCCCATGTCGGCGGTAATCCTCGTCAACTAACCCAGGGGCGTCGATGAAGACCAGCCTATGGCCAGCCAGATGGATCTCCTGATTCACAGGCCCAAAATACTCAGTAAAGTATTTTCGCGCATTCTTTGAGAAAGTAGAAGATTCTCCGAGACTGGTAAATGAGGGCAGGACCACTAAGTTTGCAAATGGCCACGTCAGAACTGAAGCACGTACCCGACATCTCTATTCCCTGGAACAAAATAGTTCGGCACAGATTTGTCGGTAGTGAATATCCCTTTGAATTCATCCACATAGTTTTCGTATCTATGAGGGACATTGAGCGCGTATAAGCAGGTGGTTGCAACAGTGACACGTACTCGTCTTCATTTGTGACGTAGCGGCCAGAGGCAAGCATATCGCCTAGCCATATGACGGCGTGAGGGTGCAGACGAGTTACGACGCTCCAGCCCTTGCGTAAGTATCTAGTAGAGGACGCATCATAGCCGAACCATGAAGTTCCGGAACGCCTCGGGTTCGGGAGCTGGGGGTCAGAAATCAAGAGGACTCGAGTTGGCTTTTGGGTTGATCCAGCCTCGAAAGTATGTCATTGCGAGGATAGGATGACGCAGTTGTAGGAACTCACCTCCTTCAACTCCCTGTCTGGCCACTTGCAATCCGATAAACTGTAAAAAAAGACGCCAAACTCACACCAAATGACGAGAACAACCCAAAAAAAGCGTAATAGGTTGACGATGGTGTTTCGCGAAAGAAGACGTGAATTCCTGATGCGCCTTTCATGGATAAAGCTCATTCCGCATCACTTGCGATTGAGGAATTAGTAAGTGGAAGGCACAACCAAAGTTCAAGGAGGGATGTTTCCTGGCAGGGTTCGCTTGATTGAGATAAACGTAAATAGCACTCAACATCTGCCATGTGGCGGGTATTAAAGCCTGCTGATCCAAACTACATATAAGTACAACTACATAAGAACATTAAGATCTCACTCCCAGTCACTCTCTTCCTCCTCTTCTTCATCTTTCTGTACATGTTCCTGCGCATCTCCTGCAGCACTGACGTTACCAGAAACAACATCATAACTGTCTTCGCTCTCTCTAGGACTCATAGTCATAGGAGTATTGAATTGCGAAGAATTTGGGAGCGATTGAACGTCGCTCGTGTCTGCCGCTTTCGGTGCCAGTGTACGTTGGGATAATGTTGACGATTCGAGCATTCCGAGAGATTTATATTCAGGGGCGACGGATTCGTCGTCGTCATCTTCCCAGCTGAAATCTTCTTCAGTCTGGTCTGCTCCTGTGAAGGTATAAATCAATAAAATGCTACGGTGTAGAAGATAAAAGGTCATGTACCGTGAATAAGAGCCTTGCGTCTTATTTCTTCTTGTTCGATCTGATACACGCGGAAGAAGTATCGTGTCCAGAATTCTTCGTCAGAAAGAATGGAAGGTACTGAGGTGGTGATAAGCGTCGACAATGAGGGTGAGGATCGTAGCAGTGTACGTACCTAGTGCATCGAACGTCTCTTGCAGCGTTTGGCCATCATCAGGATCAGATAGCGTCCTTGCGATGCGTTCTGACCAAAATGTAGTACCAGGGTGTTCATCCTTGCGATGCGCCTCAGACATCCAAGTATGGAACGTCTTGCTCGCCGCATCAGCCTCGGGATCAAGCTTGATAATCTCGGGATTACTCTTCAGCTGCTTCAACAGCGCTTGCGCGCGCGTCGCAACAGCCTGACGAGCATCTTCGCTCTGCCGCCCCGACGAAATGCCCAAATCCGTCTCCTTGCCCTTCCCTTTCACATCTCCTTCCATCGGTACCATCCACACGTCACTTCCATCCCAAACCAAACCTTGATACGAAGAACCACCACTCTCCTCTGGTGGAATCACTTTCACCGCGTCTCGCAGGGCTTCACTAGCTTCCTTCATAGCCTCCCGCAGCAGATGTTCGCTCTTGTGGACATATTCCTCCGCCTGCGCACGCGTTACCCCCTGGACGCGCTGAAATTCGGTATTCAGCGTCGTCCGCAGCTGCGACAGATCAATGTTCTGCGGGTGTTTAAGGCTTTCAGGAAGCTGAGCCTGGACAGTAGAGACAATATTAGGCGGAAGCGAAGATTGCAGGCGTGCAAAGAATGATTGTGAAGTCGAAAGTGATCCTGCTGCGCTGTGCGATTCTGCGGTAGGTGTCTGAGGAGCTGTACCACACTCGCTCTCGCTTTCTTGGTCCTCAGTTTCAGTAGCGTGGGCATTGGCACGGGTTTCGGTTGATATTGCGAGTTTGCCAAGTTCTTTCTGCGCTTGTGAGACTACCTCGCCGAAATCTTTGCGCGCAGTCGCGAACGCTGTTTCGCTCTATTAAATCTTTGGCATGAGTTTCAATTATTGCAATCATAGAGCGCATATGAACGTGCCTGTTTCCTGAACCCTCCCCAGAACTTTCCGAGCTGGCCGATGACCTGAGAAACCTCTTCGTTGAGGCTCTGTTCTGGGTGAGCATTCACAGGCGGCGTGTTCGCACCCGTCCCAGTCAGTCCATAAGTGTCTAGGAAATTCATAGTCGATGATAAATGATTATCGATTTACCCAGCAAACGTGGTCACTAGCCAGAAGCACTGGGATTCCATGAACGCCTAAAAAGGCAAGTTTTCAAGTACAGAATACAAATGTGATTCTAGGAAAAACTTTTTAGAGACAAGTACATAAAAGAACATCGACCACCAGAAGGAACAAGTATCGTACAGACATAGTCACGTATGTAATGAGAACAGTAGAACGAGGCGATCAATTAAGCAGTAACTTGGACACGGGCAGGCTGTTCCATCATGAAGCTGGCAGCATCCATAGTGGTACCCACAGGCGTCTCGACGTTCTCTGCTTTATACAAACGGCATTCATCGACGAAATCGGTGAACATCTGCACGATCAAGTCAGTAAGTGCTGAGCTAGATGACTGATAATAACAAACTTCAATTGTGTCAAGGGGACCGCCAGCGCTCTCAGGATGGAACTGAACACCCCACACTCTTTTTCCGGACTCAGCGGTGGACTTGATGCCCTCTACAGAAGAGTCGTTACAGTTAATGAAAAATGGTTCCCAGCCTTGTGGGAAAGGGTCCGACAACGTAAGAGCATATTGATGATTTTGACTGATGACGCCATTTAGCATCATGCATGACTCATAGTAACTGAATGCAGACCTGGTGACATAAACCCTTCCAGCTTTGATGGAACCTGCAGATGCAAGAGCGAGGACAGGCTGATTGTGCCCACGGTTGCCGAATGTCATGCGGTATGCCTCAAGGCCGGCGGCCATACCGATAATCTGATGCCCCATACAGATTCCAAATATCGGCTTGTTCCACTCCCGAAGTGTCTTGCGAAGTATCGAAACAGCTTCCATGCATTGACCCGGATTTCCGGGGCCATTGGTCAGGAATAGACCATCAAACTTGTCACGAATGGAGTTGAAATCGTAGTTCCATGGAAGTACTGTGACTGCAGCGTTCCGGCGAACGAGAGAACGCAGGATATTGGCCTTGACGCCAAAGTCAAGAACTGCAATCTTGATGTCCCCATTAGGGTTCAGCTGGTAGGAACACTTTGTCGACACCTGGTCGACGAGGTTCTCAATGCTGGGATCCCAATATTGCTCAGAGGCAGGCGCCGGAGCAGAAGCATCGGCGCCAATAGCGAGGCGACCGAGGGTGGTTCCTTGATCACGAAGGAGACGCGTGACTGCACGTGTATCTACACCTGTGATGGCGGGAATGTTTGAGCGACGACACCATGAGGCTAGTGATTCCACCGCGGAATGATGAGAAAATTTTTCTGCGACATCAGCTACTACAATAGCGCTGCATTGAATGCCCTGGGACTCTAAAACCACACCAACATCCTGGGAATCGATTGGAGCTTTGTTTGATGGAATACCATAGTTGCCAATGAGAGGCGTGGTGAATACGAGAATTTGACCACGGTAAGAAGGGTCAGTCATGGACTCGGTGTCTAGAGATATGAAATAATGAGAAGACCGCAAATTAGATCAATGGTTTGACATACAGGAAGTGATGGACGTCGAGAAGACGGTCTCGCCAAAGATGCTCCTGGGAGCGCCAAATGAACGGCCATGGAAGGACTGGCCTGTCTTAAGATGCAAGACAGCTGGTAACGCTGAGAGGGGGCCTGTGTGTGTTGCAAAACCACGGGAGAGAATTGTTGGTAGACGAATGATGGATCGAGTAAACATGATTTATTGATCAGAATCCAATGAGGGAGAATACGAGATCACCAAGATAGCTAAAGGTCGAAATCGTCAGCAATGGCTGGGCTTAAAAAGTAACAGACTTAACTCGTCGCGTGTGTTCTGAGTGAAGATCATAGACGAGCGTGAAAGCTCAAAAAAAGAATTTGCAGCTGGAGATTGCTGACTTGGCAGAAGGAAGTGTGTAGAAAAAAAAGATCGATGCACGGCGGTGTTTGTATATATAGTCACCTGGCTAATGTTGACATTGTTTGCCACAAAGCGCGTGATCATCGTTTACCTTAAGGGTTAATTAACCCCTAAAGGCCTTTCTACTATACTCAAGTTGAAAATTTTCAAAGTTATCCAGGCATTCTACTGGCTCTACATGTGGATGCACATTATTTGTTGCGAGTGTCACCTGCATCTATAACCTTGCTTATTCACACAAAACACAGTGATTTTTTTGGTTGGTCAGTGTCCACCTCGGACTTGATCCGTGACGATAAGTAAGATCCACAGAATCCCATAATGTGTTATCTTCCATGAAATGAGTTTGAGTCTACCCACAGGCCGGTAACTGACTAAAAGCTAGTCTGTATACGACCAAAAAAATTGTCCACAAGATGTTCATTTTGTGGAAGTACACGCCAACGCGACGGAGTTGATGAAAATAAACTCACTTGAGTTACACTAGAGGAACCCGCTTGGGGAAAGATGATCCCACTTGAACTCACAAACAGGCGAAGGAGAAGATAGATTCCGTACAAATGCTATATCGAACAAATACACTATGACCAAGTAGGCCGAGCAACATCAGTTTCGGAATGTCGAAGAAATCAAGACCCACCGAACCTCGCATTTACAAATGTGAGCCAACAACGGCCAAGTTCAACGTGGTATGGACGGATCGAAAGGGCTGTCAAGACTCAAGAATTGTACCAACCATCAACATTAGGAAGGCGCCCCAGACCGGCACAAATTATGCAGAAAATACAACGACGCAGTTGAACCAAGACTGGTTCGGCGTCAGTGATGGTGGGGATATAAGAGGAATTTGTATAACAGATTAGATCCAGAACCGTGCGAACCAAACCCCATGAACAGACGTATTTAGGGCCGGAATGAATTTCTCTGGCACCTGACTTGCCATAAGCGAGGATTCTATTTCATTTCTGCGACTTCAAAGCTTCAAGCTTCAAGCTGCTTGCGACGGAACTCGCACCTATAAAAAACGACCCACTTATTTCTCGTAGAAGTTTCGTTTCATCTGGTTTGTTTCGTGTACTGTGCAACTGGAATCTCTATTAATTTCTTCTAACTATCACGTGCTTTTTACCTGACAGAGGGAAAGAAATTATTTTAACGACTCTACGAACAACGTGAATCAAGCTTGTCTACACGACTCGGAAACTTTGATGTCTGCATCCAACATGACATTCGAGCCACTTATTATGTTGCGTTGACCATGTCCTGGACTCCGGGCCAGGTCAGCGCGTTGCTATAGTCGTTCGCTGACGTCCCTGTCATATGAATACACATCTTAAATCTGGTGCATCTTCACAGCATAATTAATCACTTCCCGAGACCAGGAATAAGTTGAGTAGCAGTCAGAGTGGACTATTTTGAAGTGATGCGATTCAGAAAGCGACTTTGGACGCTGAGAATCGATGTCGAACTCCGCGCCTTTGGAGGCGCTTCAGCGGCTTCACGCTGTTCTTCGGGTCTACCCAAAGCCCAGGCCTTGATCATTTGTAGCGAGCATCACTTTCTCACTCCTCTTGCTAATTAATTTAGCGCACCCACCCACCCTACACTAGCATTGTACATTAGGTACGGTCTCGAGTTTGTGGTTGTTTGCACTCGAATTCATGGGAGCCAGACTGTACAAGTACCCTCCTGTTTTAAAAATACAAATATCTAATTACATAAATCACAGACTTATCCTTCAAGCAGGCACGCACCCGAGTAACATGGCAAAAAGGCATCCAACTCAGAAATTTCGTAAAGAAACACTTGTAAAAGAGGTAAATAAAAATAAAAAGCACAGCTATGATATACATATAGAGTGCGTGAAATATTAGAAAGTAGATAAAATTCAACAGATATATAACTCACCTTAGGAACCGTCATTTTTAGCATTCATACCTGTTTACGGATCCGGAATCACGTCGAGAATTCGTTTTCGCTGCAGCTCACAGCGGGGTGTTCGAAATGGATGGCGATTTTCACGCTCGTCTCGTACAGAATCGATAATCGTTCACTCTGACTGCTATCAAATTTGGCCCAGAGTTTGCCAATCACAATGTAGCCCGCTCGTCTTCCACTCATTTCCTTTACACAATGATTCTAGAGTATTATTAGTACATTGTGTAGTTGTGTTATAAAAAATGGTCGAGCAACTCGGGGCCAAAGATAGTATGCCTTGCCACGAGAAAAATCGCCGGCCCGGGGCGTCCCGCTAGGTTAGCCGTATACGGACCTAATGGCCATACACCTACCGTTGGACCACCATTTGCAAGCTTGGCAACTTGTTATTAAAAGCTACGTCTAAGATCAATGCATGAGAGTATCTCCTGTTGACACACTTGAGGTGCCGGGGCTCCCTAGCCGCGGCTTTCGGGATACTCAACGAGCACCCTTCATACCATCTCATCGACATATTCCTACATTCATCAAATTTAACTGGATCGAGTGTACCATAGAATATTAGTGTTTCTATATTCTCACTGCTCGTTACTCAGGACAGCCAATCGGCGATGACTAGTCGGAATAATTCCTAGGATACCCGATTAACTATACCGAGAAGAGCAACAGGTTCTATCAACGCAAGTATATAGATGAGGGTATGCAAAGCAAACGCAACATAATCAGATCGTCAATAAACTATAGACAAAAGTCCCTTCGTCTTCTTCGAGCGTAGCTTCCCTGCCCTTTTCGCTTGTGGGATGTGAGACTGGCCTTCATCGTCAGATTCGGAAGACGAATCATCGTCGTCATCGTTATCATCCGCCCGCCCTCCCATGCCATTAGCCACCGTGCTCAGTCGAGGTCCGACCGGAGTACGTTGGGAGAAAAGTGATGCCTGACTCGCAATATCTGTGAGCCTGCGGTAGGGTGGTATCGATCTGCGCGTTTTAGCATTCGCTGTCTTCTTCTTGCCTCCTGCCTCCGCCTCGGATTCAGACTCGGAATCAGGCACCACCTCCATGTGTTTGTAGACAGGTGTATTATACTGCGAGTGCGGAAAGGGTACCTGGCTCGCCGGTAACGTGAAAGGCGACTCTCCGGCTTTGCCTGCTGAATCATCATCAGAGTGTTCTCCCTCGCCGTTTTGATCAGATGCTTTGCCAGCAAGTTCGCCAAGTATGCCACCCTGACCAAGGAGAGAACTATCAAGTTCATCCATCAACATAGACGGCGAAGGTTCACGAAGGGCAGACCATTTAACAAGAGAAGCTGGAGGTTTCGGCAAAGGCTGCGAATGAGATGGTGTTCCACCAAGACCATTCAAGTTGGTGCTCTTTTTGGCTGGTTGCGAAGATATGCGGAGGTCTGCTTGTGTTCCTCCCTTGCCGCCGCGAATCGATGGTTTGTCGGTGTCTGTCCGAGTAGCAGCATTCTTCTTCTTCCCCTCAGCGCTTGCTCTCTGGGATTCATTGACCTTGAATTCATCAACAGGTACAGGAAATTGTGACGGGCTGGGACGTTGTCCGTGTCGATTCTTCATCCGCTTTATTAGGCTAGACTTTGGAGTCGAGTGGGCTGCTGGGGAAAGTGGTTTTATAGTTTTCTGAACTAGAGGTGTCGCAACTTCAATGGGGTCATTATCAGATGTTATCACTTGCTGGATATCTATCAGATCGTCGGCTGGTTCAATGGGGTCATCGTTAGTGTCGGCCTTGTCACAAGGGAGCGTAGTACCGCGGGTGGGTGATGTATCTGACACTTTGCCCAGGTCTGCAACCTCATGTGCTTCGCTAGCATCTTTTGTCAAGTCTTTGTCGCTATCTTGAACCTTTGACACAGAAACACGGGTGGCATCCGTGTCAAAAGCATCTCCTTGCACACCATCTTCCCTGCTTCCAGCTGGGTCTGTGGCGTTAGACGTCTCATCAGGACCCACATAAGGTTCCGGCACGGCAGTTGAAGGCAACGGCTCAGAAATGTTTTGTTTCGGCGGGGGCATCGAGTGCTGCTCGCTCTCGTCGTCTTCATCCCCTTCCTCTTCAGATGAACTTATCCAGCGCTGTGATAATCGACGGTACTTCCGCTCATTCTCGACATCGTCTTCCACTTCCAGAAGCCCAATGTCACCGCCTTCGTCTTCGGTGTCTGATTCTTCTTCTTTCGACTCCAAGGTATCGATCAGATTGCGAAGCTTGATCGGTCCCGGACCTCGCATGATGGCGTCCAAATCAACGTGTTCCAGCGAAGACTGACCAGCATGCGCCTGCTGCTTCGGTTCCTCTCGTTCCGGTTCCTGAGCAATCTCATCTTCTTCTGAACTACTTCCTTCGTCGCGACTTTCCACGGTCACTTCTGAAAGTAGCGAATGACTTGGCATGAGGGGCGTCCAAGAAGGTGGAGATTCTTGATCTGCTTTCGTGGCTTCCCCTTCAGACTCGTCAGCCTCCAAGGACTTCTGTGATGTCTTCGTGGTATCTGTTGCACCGCGTTTCGGGGAAGACACTGCAGCGCTAGGAGACTTTAACAGCGACTCCAAATCCTTGATAGTGAGGTTATACTTCCTAGCTCCTGCCTTCTTCAATTCCTCAATTCTATTATGTATCGCTTCCTGGCCTGCCAACACCGTTGGGCACCGATATAGGGGATGAAAGGAACCAGAGCAAGCATGACAAAGCGAACTAGATGACACACCACCTTTCGTGGTCGTATTTACAGTGGGGGGCAGTGAAGTGGACGGCTGGGAAGTATTCACTTCGGTATTGGTACTATTCTGTTTAGTCATCTCCTTCGCTATTGAATTCACGATGTCTTGAATATTTATTGGATTGATAGGTCGACCAGCTATTGATCTAGCATTGGTCAGATGGTAACCGCTGTCAGAATGAGTTACGCACCGTCCGCATCAGAAGCCTTGGCTTTTGTTGCTTTACTTTGCTTAGTCTTCTCTGTAAGATATTAGAAAGCGCGCGGGATCAATGTATCATACCACGCACTTTCTTTCGGGGCTGAAGCTTCTGTAGCTCCTATGACTGCAACTTTCTTGCGGCCTTTCGTCGAAGCTGCAGTAAAATCATTGGTGACAAGGAACTCCTGATGACTCTCGAAGACGAACCAGATATCTCAGGAGCTGGTTCGCTTGTAGCCGCTTCACTTTCAACTTCTTTTCCCTTTACTCTGCTCTTCTTCTTTTCTGAAGATAGTCAATCAAGACATATTCAATCAATATATGTAACTCCTACGTACTTTCAGGGGCAGCTGGGCTGTCAACTGCACCGTTCGTAGATTTCTCGCCCCCGACTTTTGGTATATGACCTTCAACATCCAGAAGTATGGAGAGAAAGCATGTACCTACCAGACTGAAGAACCGACGATTGTGTAGCAATCTTCTTCGCCCCCGATGATTTCTTTGGCGGTTCTGAGGGACCAGAAGAAGCAGGGACTGCCTTGTCATCTGATACTGGTACGCTCGAGGTCGGCTTGGTCTGTTCAGTCTCCTTCGATTTCTTTGTCTTCTTTGGTGGCTTCTCTGTAGTATCCTTGTCCGTAACAGTCTTCGCAGTTTTTGGTGTCTTCTTCAGCGGTTCTCTATTAGTGGGGACGGGCGCTTTGATACTGATTAAGACTTCGGGCCTCGCAGAGGGCTTCGATGAAGATTCTGCTGAAGCACTGACTGGAGCAGGCTCCTTTCTCCCAAGTTTCTCTATGAATTCCTCAATAAAATTGTCCATAGAGGCGACCTTGGAAGTTGGCGCGGTTTCCCCATGTTTGGTCAGTGAGGGCTGAATTGTCTTCTGTTTTTTAGACTTTGGTCCGGGTGTCACAGTCGTATTGCCATCCTCAGGAGGTTGGTCATTATTGGCTTTGCGCTTCCTCTTTTCCACGCCTATCTCAGAAGTTTTTGACGCTTCCCTCATGCTGGCGGAAGATATGGCTCCCTGTGCAGGAGGGGTCTGCTGGAACAGGTAAACACGAACTGACTACACGCAAATCACTGAGCTTACTGAAATCTCCACTGCAACATCAACCAACTTCATCAATCTCGCTCGCGCGGAGAACGCATCGAAATCATCAGCTGGAGCAAATTGAGTGTCAGAGAGGAGTGGCCATATCGCAGAGCTGGCGCGTTTACCATCATCCAAATCAATAACCTTGCTGCCACGTAACTGCTTTAGCTTGACCGTCGAGTTTGACGGTAGCTGCAGTTTTCGCCGTACTACGTTCCGTATTTCTTCGAGAGATTGTTCTGTATATACTGAGATGAGTACAGAGCCACTTATAGTTAGTCAGGGAGAGGGTACCCTTAAACAGTCTATCAAAAGACCTGTCTCCGACGAGATAAGTAATGCTCGGAAGGTCCTCTTCACGCTTTCGCTTTCCGCTTTCCATCTCCATTGCAGCGGAATTAACGAGCGACGCGACAGTGCGTGGCTTGGTGTGTGGGCGTTGATAGGTGTCAAGCTTTTCTGGAGAAGCAATTCACAAACAAACGCAAATACCACCCTCAACCCGGAACATTCATTATGGCTGGTGGAAGTCATCGTACGTGACACTCAGCTCGTCCTTATTGCTGTGCTCACTACGTGTTTGTAGCTTCAGGTTTTAACCCTCATCTTCCTGGGTTCAGATACCAGTTCCTCTCAAAGGCACTTGGAGCCACCATGTGGTTCTTCATTTTATATCGGGCTCGGTAAGTTCTAATTCGATATATCTACAGTCATGTGCTCACTTCTTATCAGTGAGGACGGACCCAAGCTTCTTGTATTTATTCTTCTTTTCTGAATGCTACCCTGTGTCTCTAATTCACTGTTTTGCAGGGCCGGCATCCATGGGAGGGTCATGGTCATGGCCACCACGATGAGCACTCAGACCATCATTGACCAATCTCCATAGAAATGATGTAATATTTTGGGTATTCGCTGATATGTCCACATTTTGTTCGCACCATGGTATTGAACCAGGCCCAAATGAACATTTCTTGTTTGTCATCCTTCGCCGCCAACTCTCGATGACTTCTAGGAGCAAATCATTATTCATGCTCCGAAATTCATATATCAAAACCATTCTCTCGCCGATCATTTGGCCCTGTGATTCATGAGCAGGGAACCCAATTCACAGAGCTGTCAACGTTTCATGGTTGCAAGAACATGCACTAATGAAAATCCCTACCAGAACCGATCCAGTGCACAGTTTAAGAATTCATGTATCTTAACACATGCGTAAGGACAGTGTTTGCTAATTGTGTCTCGTCATCGTTGCAGCGTTCGTATTACATCTCAGCAGAGATATCACCAAGCCATCCCGCCGGTCTCTTTGTCATTTACGCCTCCGACACCTCTGCCGGCTGTTCTACGGAGGCTAATTTCTGGGTTGTTGACATGACTGCCCCCCTCTAGAACAGATCGGCGGTCAGATAAGTTGTCATACTGCAGAAACCATATCCATTTGACCGTCATTCGAATCAATGAACGTGTTGGAATAACCACTGCGCCGCTGCTTTAACGTGATCGTCAAGTTCGACGGCAGAGGCTGCAGGTTGTTCGTAACATGTTCATCGTTTTTGTGAGAGAGTATTTCTGCAAATAATAATTGTGCTGAACGCGAAAGAGATGGTTTTGGGGTGTACCTTTGAAAGTTCTCTATCTGATATGATACGTGATGATCACAACCTGTAGCAGGTCCATCAAGTCATACTCAGACTCTCGTTTTTAATTTCGTATTGCCATATAACCGTACTATGAGTTCAGGAGACACCGCGTTGGTGTCCACACAGATGCCACTTGCGTAAAGGACCCCTCAGTTTACACGATGCTATCATCAATTGTGGTGGATTTGCTCTCACTACATCGTGGACGTCGACTTGGAGTAGATGACCATGTAGGCTTGATCACAATATCGTCTCCGTTTTTCGGCGTGCGAATTTATACATGAGTTGGCGCAATCGTCTCTGGCCAGTGGCCGTCAAAGCCCCCAACACGCATTTGAAAGTCTCTCCGGCCATATCATATCCATTTTATTCTCTCCATGGCCTCACCGTATCCCTAGATCAGTCTTGTCGCTAAACCTCATCCTCTTATCTTTCACAGATTCTCATACAACCGTGACTGCGCTCCACATTGCTCTTCATACAGCTGAAAGCATGTTCCGCTGTTTGAAGTGGCGAGATATTGGACTCGCCGTAATGCCTCATTGTCGCAACCAGCACTGAAAATTCCTACAGCCTAGACAAAATCACGTCAAAGTTTTAGTAAGACGCTATGAACATAATGATGTGCGTACCTTGATCAACAGTAGAATATCGACGGTGACTGGATTACGATCCGAAAATGTGATAGCGAGGTAGAAAGCTTCCATCGCATCCCAGAGCTGCTCATTGCCGCAGAGGGCAATTACAAACATACCCATAATGAGGGCTGGATGGCAATCGACTGCACAATATACCTGTCGTGAACATACTAGCAATGGTAGGCAGAGGGTCTGACCTTTACTGCATCTTGAAGTGCATTATTCCATTCAAGATTCCGTGCTTTAATCACTGAATGAATGGCATAGGAATAATCTTTTTCGCCATCTTTATCGTTCTCTTGGGTCAGCAGCTCTTCAGCGGTTTGCAGGTCGCCACAATTGGATGCATTTCAGACAGTCGGGAAGACGTGGATCTGTATTAAGGAAGCTCACGACATTGTGCGATAATGAGACATGTCGAAGGCAAAATATTATTGCTGCCATCTTTCTTGGGCAGTGACCTGTGGTTTGGTACTTGTCGTCCAGGAGGAGCATCATTGGATCCTAGGTGAAGGGGGGAGGGGGGTTGGTGGCTGGTCATTATTGTTGCCACCTTTCCTGAGTAGCAGGAGGCCCGGGTTTGGTAGCTGACGTCTCGGAGGAGCGTCATTGGGTCCTAGGCAAGGCCCAAGATAGGGAACACGGCTCTCGCCAACTTTCTTGGGCTGTGAGGGAGTTGGTGGTTGGCGTGGATGGGGGTCACTATTGCTGCCATCTTTCTTGGGTGGCAGGAGGGTTTGGCAGTTCCTTTTTACGAGCCAATAATCTGTCACCCTTCTATGACTCCACTCATCATGTAGTTGCAAAATATCTCGTAATTTCGGAGGTACACTACCTCAACTACGTACAAACATAATATCCTGTATAAGATTGGCCTTCTCCTTACAAATACCCCTGCACAGGCTTCTCGAGCAATAACTCGAACGCTGATTGATCACTCGGGTTAGAGTACTCCAGCGGGCCATAAATCATGTAAATCCCTCTAAAGCACATCAGTACGACTTCCCAGGATACTTCATGCGATCCCGATGGTCTCATGGTACGAAGCTTTGATGATCTAAAGTCGTTCTTTTTCTCCCTGCATGCATCAGCATCCAACTTCAGCCATTCTTCTAATGGTCTGTTCTTCCTAATGAGTTTGCCATTTTCATACCGAAGACAGACCCAGGTAAGCACCCAGACGAACGATTCAGCGTCGTGCGCGTACAGGTGCTCAACCTCGCCTGCAATGGCTTCAGGTGTGAGAAGGTCTATCGCCATGAATGGTATCGTTCCTGTGCGCTCGAGGCCACTGGGACCATCACGTTTAAACGACGACAAGTCATAATCGTTGAGAACGCCTATGAATTTACCGCGTAAGCGATATACCATGAGATTGCCAGGGCTGACATCCCGGTGAAGCACGCCTCCTTTCCAGAGGGCCCGATGGCCTACCGGAGTGGTGATTGAATGATGATAACCAGGAGAAAGGGGAAAAAGGACTTACACTTGATAATTTGCCACCATGCATCAAGGAGATCCTTGCCGGAAAGCGTGGTGATCGGGATAAGCTTTCTGAACACGATAATATACAGACTACGGCTGCCTTGTTCGGCCTGTTCGGCGTCCTTCAGTCCTAGTGCGATTCTGATTTTGGACGTGGATGTTCCTTTAAACTTGTGGAACCAGACCAACTCTGGGACGTGGCCCTGCACATCCGGATCTGTTTGTGCAATCTTGTAGACCTCGGCGAGGATGTCTGGCTCGCTCTGACGTGTCTCTTCTGGCCAATAGAGCTTGGCGACCAGTTCGGGGCATTCGTTGAGGAAATGTCGATCCCGAGGCCGTTCTGAGAGTGCCTTGCTCTTTACTGGAAACACAGTAGTCGCACGTCCGCGTATACCGAAATGAGTCACGCGCTCGTCAGATTTCACATCCAATTCGAGGTCGATTCCCGT
>MU172917.1:1244117-1266368 GCA_016695475.1 Suillus decipiens | reverse complement strand
GATGGAGAAGTTTGATGGTTGATGTGCTGAGTCTGTAATCCGACAGATATACGGATGTCGGACGTCTGAAGTGATTCCTAACCCCCACTTTTCTATATCTCAATAACAACTGCTTTTATCATGTCTGGAGAAGGATCCCATATCCCTGACTCTGCTGCAGACCTTGTAGCGGACTTGGAGAAGAAATTGGCGGCTGCCAAAGCTGCAGCCGAAGCTGACAAGGAACGGAAACACAAGGAGGAAGAGGAACGGAAGCGTTAGGAGGATCTGTGGAAGATAGAGGAGGCCGAGAAGCGGAGGGCAGCAGCAGAGGAAAAGAGGCGGAAGGAAATAGCGGCAGAGACAGTGAGTCTTGGATGTTCATTCTGTTTCCCTTCCTAACTTCCGGAAGTCTCGTGCTTTGTCTTCAGACAACGACAGATCCTGTGCGCATTGCGCTGGGAAGGGTCAGATCTGTCTGTGGACGGACACGGACAGGAATGCCCTGGTAAGTCTATAGAGATGTTTCGGATCCGAGCTAATGGAATCTTGGATAGATCAAGTCTTGTGATCCATGTCGTAGGGACAAGGGCACTTGTCCTGGAAGGCCCGGATCCATCAAGGTTCCGAGGGCCAAGGGCAAGAAGAGGCAGCATGCTGTCAGATCCCCATCTCCAAGAGGCAAGGGTAAGAGATGTCAGAGGAGTCCCAGTCCGGATCCTTCGGAAGTTGCGGAGGATGACAGACAATCCTTGTTGACAGCCGTCAACAACGTCCTGGTCAAGTTGGCTCGGACCAATTCTCTCCTAGAGTGCAGCATCCTGGCGGCGGAAGGAAGCAGGACTGCAATGGACCGGATGGGCGCTGGACTGGAGGTGTTCCTCCAACAGCAGAGGGAGTTTCAGGCCTTGTTGTTTGGGGAGCTTCGGTTGGGACTTCGGATCCCATTGGATGAGGTTCAGACGACATCGGATGTGGAGGAGGAAGATGAGGAGATGAATAAGGGCTCTGGAAGTGAGGAGGATGGATCTGGAGGGGCGGATGAGTCTATGGAAATGTAGATTTCTCTAGTCCTGTGGCCTTTTCCGATACTTGTACTTGTATTTCGTCTATCATCCATGTACTTCAGAGTTGAATAGGACCAGGTTTGTCTGGATATGCAGAGTAGAAGTCGGATACGAGTTCGGATGCATTTCCGAGCTCAGTAGCAAGTAGCCATGAGGTCTCTTCATCCATCCCTTCGTATCTGAACCATCGGACGAGGTACAGAAGTTGACAATGGCATCTATGACGGTCAAATCTAGAGTCCGGGATCTCAGATATCTCGTATTCTGGTTCTCCGTCAACCTGGACTGGGGGAGGAGGAGGTTGGATGTGATTGGGGATGGTGTTTGGAATTTCTGGCTCTAGTTGGGAGACATGGAATACAGGATGTACAGAACGCATGGAATCCGGAAGTCGGAGGGTGAAGGAATGTGTGCCTGGACGAGATATAATTTCAAATGGTCCTAAATTCTTTTCCGAAAGCTTCTTTGATGGGCGAGTGGAACGGAAGTACTTGGCCTTAACGAAGACTTGTTCTCCAACCCGGAAATCCGGAGCAGCTTGTCTTTTAGCATCCGCAGGTCCTTGATAGCATTTCTGCACTTTGGACATTTCTTCTTGGAGGAACTGGTGAAGTTCATTAAGGTCCAGAGCATATTCCTGGGCACAGATGGAGGATAGATCGCGCTCTGGATGGATGGAAATATTCGGATGGTAACCCTTATTGGCGAAGAAGGGTGATACCCCAGTAGTAGCGCTTGGAGCGTTATTGTATGCGAACTCTGCTAGAGGTAACAGCTCGGACCAGTTGTCCTGTTGATAGTTGCAATAGATCCGAAGGTATTGTTCCAGTGTTTGATTGGCATGTTCAGTTTGTCCATCTCCGTCCAGATGATATCCGGATGTGAAGTGCAGGACCATATCTAATGCTTTCCCTAAGGACCGGAAGAAGTGGGATATGAACTCAGTTCCTCAATCCGAGGTCACATGGGACAGAACACCATGCTTGGAGAATACATGGAGGAGGAAGAGATGGGCGAGATCCGGAGAGGTTATGGTGTCATGAGTTGGAACAAATATGGCTTGCTTGGATAGTCGGTCTATGATGACGAGGATAGCTGTATAGCCAGAGGAGTCCGGAAGTTGCTCAATAAAGTCCATAGAGATGGAATTCCATGGCCTCTCTGGAACAGGGAGTTGCTTGAGTAATCCGTATGGCTTGTGTCTCGGAACTTTGGCTTGGGCGCAGGAAGTGCAGGACCTGACATAATCCTTTACATAGGTGCGTATTCTGGGCCAGGTATAGTCACGTTGGACGAGCTCAAGGGTATGATTTTGTCCGAAGTGTCCGGATAGGGGGTGGTCATGGCAGTTACGGAGGACACGTAATCGTAAGTCATTGGCTTCTGGGACATAGATACGGTTATCACAGCAAAGGAATCCACTATCGCTCACTGTCCATCTCGGATCCGAAGGTACCGGAAGATGCGTTTTGGCGATGGGGTCATTTGGGAGTGCGGTCAGGATGTCTTTCTGAAGGTTTTCCGTGTCCATAAGGACAGCTGCTCTAAGGACTGGAGGTGCTAGGGTTGTGGCTCATAGGGATGAAGCTAATTGTTCGGAAGTGAATACTGGACGGAAATTATGAGGATTAACTTGAGTGTAGTCCTTATCCCCCTCTTTGGGGTAGACGTCCCAACGCCTTGTCAGGGAATCCGGTTTGGCTCCGAGTTTTCCGGGACGGAAACGGATGATGAGGTTGAACTGATGGAGGAATTCTGACCAGCGAGCCTGACAGCGAGAGAGGAGTGTGGTGGTGGAAAAATACTCGAGGTTTTTGTGGTCCATAACGACATCTATAGGCTCAGAAGAGCCTTCTAGGTAATGTTGCCAGGTCCAGAATGGAAAATGTTGGGCTTGCTTTGAAAGTTGAGCTCACACTGGACAAAGAATGCCCGAAGTTTATGAGGCTCGGATCCGTCGAAGGTATCCGGTTCCCGGATTTTGACCTTACTATCATCCGAGGTGTTGCTACGACAGCTACTGCGAGCGAGATGGTTGATGGCGACTGATAGTTGGGCTAAGACCCGGTCTTGGGGGCTAAGATGGTCATCGTCTTCATCGTCCAGGGACCCAATGTCCGGATCCTCATCTCCATTGTTTGGCGGATCATCGTGTAACTCATCGTCAAAACGGATGGTTGGTCGTGGATCAGGGTCTAGATTATTCATGTTCAGGGTTGGTGTAATCGGATCCAGTCTGGCGAGACGAGCCAAGATGCTTTGTCCTATGTCGCTCATGCTTGCACAGCGCTTAGAGAAACTGGTGAATGTTTGGACGATGGGTGTGGGGTCTCGTTGGATCGGACCAAGTCCGGCTACTCGGAGGGAGTTCTGAGTTTTGCATGGAGGCATGATATAGGTGATTACAGAGATTGTACTCAGAAAGGTGTGAGTTCGAATATACTGTTAAGACCGTACTCAATGTATAAGGGATCTGAAAAGGCTTTGGCCTCAGTTCATGCACTGTGCCCCTTTTCCGAGTACTGCCCTTTATTTCCGGGGGATAACCTTCGTCCGAGGGTCTGGAAGTGCTTGCGTAGCGGATCCGAAGGTCTGGAGGTATTGGATATGGCATGTCCAGTATATATCTGAAATGTGTGGGTAGAAGGAGTTCGTCTGGAGGGTATCTGGAGCGTAAGGATGAATGCGAGGTATAAGACTAGTAGCGGACGAGGTCCGTACTAGAAACTAACGGATATGGACTACCAAAGGTAGAGTCAGAAACGTAGACTTTAGGAATCAAATCCTAAGTCTCGGAAGATACTTAGAGTTGGGACGGATGGGTTTGGATGAATGGAATGAGCAGAATCTAAGATGATATTTGAACTAAGGTTCTCTAGAGTTTTACATGTAGTTTATATACTGTATGTAGATAGTACGGACAATCAATGAATCTGGGACCGGAGGGCTATGCACAAAGTATAATGGAGGTCTATGTGGTAAATGCGCAGCGGATCAGCAAATGCGAGTCGGATATGAAGCACAGGTAATGGATCAGTAAGCAGGACAGGAATATACACAGCCAGGACACCAGTACAGGTAGATCACCGAAAGGGGATAGAAGCAAGGATGCAGTGGACTTAGAACACAAGAAGTTGTAGCACATCGGATGAGTGATCCGGATCGGATCTGTGGTCCGGATAGAAGCAGGATTGATCGGATCTGATCAGATCTTGGATTGGATGTATGGAATATGACAACTACCACCTATGCTAGTATATGTCAAAGTCTTGCCTAGCTGCTACACTTGTAGGACAAGTACATTCAACCCAAGGGATCTGCTGTCTACTGAGGTAAAAGAAAGTGCACACTATATGGGACACAAAAGTCTGAAGCTCTACAGTCAAATCTGATAGCTATATGGGATGTCCGAAGTGTGGGAATTTCGGGTCCACAGGTTGGTAATGTCAGAGAGGGGAATAAAAGAGTGCAAGTACTTTGGGTTGTTATAGATGTGATAGGAGGGTCAATATGATGATGAGGGTAGTGTTTTGCACAATGATAATGAATGGAATATGATATTGCCTGCCTATGGCTTGTTAGACAGGGACCAAGTATCTGGGGTGATCCCCCTTCTACAGGATGGTATGGAATAGTGTCTACAGGTCCCTTATAACATGCTACATGAAAGTCTGGAGTACTATAGGCAAAAGTAGGTGAGTCCACTTCAGGTCTGAAATTCTATGTAATAAGCCATGAGGTACTGTGGCTTGTGAGAAGAATACTGTACATGTCATAATGCTGCACAATGCATCAGGAATGGAAATATCAATGACTATGCACCAGTGGGGCTAGCTAGGACTGGACTGGACACAGGGAGGACAAGTGCAAAGGTTTCCGAAGTGTGGGAATCTTGGAAACTGTGGGTCCAAGTGTCTGAAACCTTGGAAATGATGGGGTTTGGTGTAAACTTTGCAAAAATGACTATTGACAGGTCGCAGAATGTTTGACTGTGCCAGTATGTGCCTCACCACTTTGGTTTGTGGTTTGGAACAGTTCAGGCAGGTCCAAACCTGTGTTAGAACCATTCAGGAAATAATGAACTGTGAACCTCTTTCCAGTTTGGTCTGTCCAAAAGGTGGAACCATAGACTGAACCAAGGATGAACCTGACCAATAGTCAGGTTTGAACTGAGGTTCAGAACTGGACCATGGCAGCACTATGTAGATGGGGGATCACCCCAGATACTTGGTCCCTGTATAACAAGCCATAGGCAGGCAATATTATTGTCATTCATTATCTTTGAGCAAAACTTCTATTCCATCATTATATTGACCCTCACTAGACATATACAACAACCCCAAGTACTTGCACTCTCTTATTGCCCTCTCTGCCATTACTGACTCATGGACCCAAAATTCCCATGCATCAGACATCTTGTATAGACATTGGACTTGACCTTAGAGCTTTGGACTTTTGTGTCCATTATAGTGTGTACTTTCCTTTACTTTAGTAGACAGTAGATCCCTTTAGAGTCAAACATTCTTGCTTGCATGTGTAGCAGCATAGGCAGAGGACTCGACTCATATACTAACCTAGGTGGTAGTTCCCTACTGCTTAGGTTAGATTGACTTGTTTCACCTGTTATAGTTGTGTATGCCCCTATTCATTTTCTTTTACTTCCCTCTGTTCGCTTGCATGACTGCTTATGTCATCTTTTCCTTCTTTACACTTCAATGCATCTGTACTAATAGTTGCCTTCCTTCTTTGGATACACACTTACTTTCTCACATCTCTCTTCACATGCCTGCCCTAAATACTTGTAGTCTATATAAGGATGCTGTCCTACACTTGTATTTGCTACTTTAATCTTACTGGGTTTTACCTGGAACATCCTTTGCTAAGGACCCCCAATCCTTAGTTGTCTTGATCATATCTAAGCTTAGCACACCTAAGTCTTAGTCTAAAGCAAACCTTTGCTTCGACTCAGCTAGTTCCATGTAGCAACTTCACAGACCTACCTTTGTCATTGCCAAACGTATCCAACTCAGCCAGTCTAGTCCTCTCAGGCACTTGACTGTCTTCGTTGTTTACCTTGAGCCATTGCTCTTGTGCTTTGGTATATGAATCCACATTCAAGAAGCCTCTTGTGTGTGGCCTTTGTGTTAAGAACTATCCCAGTTCGTAACAAAAGATTAAAGTCTCCTGATCCTGACGACTATCTAGTCTTCAGCCCCCACCACCAAATCGAAAGCCCTAGCAGACAGCAAGACAGTGCATTTAGGCATGAAGGTTTCCATTCCTGTGACATTACTATTTGCCCAGAATGTCTACAAAAGAACATGAATTCAAGATTGGTATGCCAACCATCTTTGATGGCAACTGCAGTACATCCAAGTCCTTCCTCCTGTCCTGTTATGCATACATGGACATCAACAAAAAGATCTATACCACTGATCTGCAGAAGATGGTATTCATCTGCTCCTTTATGGAAAAGGGAAATGCCCGCTTATGGAAAGAGAACTTCCTTGGAGTCATCCACTCTCACTCCACTCACAACTATGGGAAGCTCAAAGACTTTATCAAAAGCTTCAATAAGGCGTTCACACCCCTTGACCCTGCTAGATCCGCAATCACCAAACTTTGCGATTAAAGCAAGGGAGCAAAGATTTACAGACTTACGTGGCCGACTTCACCTTCCTCATGAACCAAGCAAAGATCACCAACGAACAGACTAAGATCCAGTTCTTCCAGGATGGCCTTAACATGGGAATTCTTACCAGGCTGTTCAACACTGGAGACATCCCAGAAACCTTTGACAGAGTTGTTGAAACCTGTGTCAACATAGACAATTCCTATCACTGCCTCATGTCTATTTAAAACAGGCATGCTCTGCAGAAGAAGTCGCAGAAGTACAGAAGCTCCTGCTATACATCTTCCCGCAATCCAAACATGATGGAAGTAGATCGCCTTACTCAGGCTGAGAAGGCAGACCATATGAGGAAAGGAAAATGTTTCAACTGCCACCAGACTGGGCATTGCACTAATAGATGTCCCAGAAAGAAGGAGAAAGACACTCCTGTGCACCAGACAGACACTGAGAGTTCTGGGTCTGGGCCAAAGATTGAAGAAGTCCAAAGTGAAGATGAAGAAACCATCAGGCGGTTGGCCCAGGATTTTTAATTTGGAGAAATAAATCGACGTATGTTTCTCCATCTGTACTTCTATGACTTGTATGTGCTATAGGTGAATGAAAGGAACTTCGTGTTCCCATTACCCTCATATCATGCACTCATCCAAAATCCGTCGAAACCACTGCTGTTATTGACTCCAGAGTGTTACGAACTGGGATAGTTCTGAACACAACTGCTGCAAACAAGCAGTATCAGGAGTTGTGGTTTCGTAGTACTAGCCGGACAAAGGCCTAGCACAGTTCAAGAAGGTAAGCGACGTAGACAGTCGAGTGCTGGAGAGGACTAGACTGGCTGAGTCGAATGTGTTCTACAACGACGAAGGTAGGTCCGAGTAGAGGTACACGGAACTAGCTGAGTCGAGGCAAGGTAAGCTTGCTTTAGACTAAGACCTTAGGTGTGCTAAGCTTAGATACGATCTTAGACGACTAAGGATTGGAGGTCCTTAGCGAAGGAAGAATCCAGGTAAAACCCAGTAAGATTAGAATGAAGAAATACAGTGTATCTACATGAGCTTATATATGTAAGTATAACCGTACTTTAGGGCAGGCGCGTCAGATACATAATGAAGCGACTGTAACATTACCCCCATTTTACGGACAAAGTCACCGACTTAGTCACTTTGGTTATGATAGTAGATCGGGTCATTGGAGTAGTCGAAGTTGTCTTCATCATCCCCTCCAGTGCGATGCATCATATACGCAGCTTCTTCTGCGCCCCTTCGTCTAAGCTCATCTCGTTGCTTCGCATCGACCCTAGGGATGGCAGAATGGACTGAGTCGAGATACGTCTCCCAGATACGGAGTGCCTCGTAGAAGCCATCATCCTTGTACATAAGGGTGAATGGTGGAGTTCCATGAAACCGAGGGCAGTATAATGTAAGGTGCCCGGGTTGGAAGTTTTCACAAATGTGGCATTTGTATTGAGGGCAGGTGGCCTGACGATGGCCATAGTTGTGGCAGAAACGACACTTCATGTTCTCGTCACGATTGGAGTGAGATTGTCGAAGTGGGGAAGGGATAGGAAGTGGTTTAGGGCTCGCAGATCGCGCTCTTCCCTTGCCATATGCCACGCCGCGACGACATTTTCGGTTTCGCATTGGTTGGTTATCTGGTAAGGATCCCTGAAAAGGGGCCGGGGTAGATGGTACCGCTTCTTCGGCAGCGGCTAAGAGTTCGCTGGGTGAGGAAGGGGACGTGCGCCCAAAGGTTTCGACAGGGACGTGCCCAGAGGTGGACAGGTCAGTAAGGGTAGCGGTGGGGAGGTCTTTATGAAGATCAAGCATATCGGGGACTGCCCTGGCAGCGATGATTTCTTCATGGGTATCGGTGAATGCAGTGTAAAGAGCTGCCAGGTGCTCCTCGGTGCAGACAAAGTTGGTTTCTTCTAGGATATGCGTGGTGGAGGCAAGCTCTTCCTCTGAGGGGATGACAAGAGGAGGGTGGATCTTTAGCAGCGTAAGCTGTGCTGCGAGAGTAGCGTCGCTAACCCAATCTGGGTGTGTCTTTTCTGCATAGGAAGGGAAGGCGGTAGTGGCTATTTTTTCCAGAGTTTTCTGTGCACTTGGGCTTCCTGCTACGCGAAGATGAAGGTCTTTTACGATGAATGTCGATGCCTCCTCAACACTAGATAGTAGGCCCCGAAGAGCATCAACATGAGGGTAAGGTGTCGAATAGGAAGTGGTAAGCGATGTATGCGTTTGGTCAACATTATGCAGTGATGGAGGGCATGCGACACCGGCCCGACATTCTGCAGTGATATGGATAACCTCCTCGACATCACTTTTAAAAGTATCAGGGAGCAACAACACGCCATAATGTTGAATGCATCTTTCGATATGGTAGAGACGCTGCTGGACGTGCTCATCTCTGATTTCGGTGGCAAGTCTGCCCAATAAAGAGGCAGTATGGATGAGGTTGACGACGAGCTGGGGGACATGGTTATGGTGGCGTTGGAGTTTGTTGTCGATTTCAATGGCATGCCCTTGACAGAGGAGGGTGGAGATGATGAGGGAAGTGTTTTTGATGTCTGAGACAACGTTATGGTAATTTTCTTGGGAAGGGTCCTCAAGATCTTCAAGGTCGGCGATGGCATACTGGCAGGAAAGGGGTACTGGGGTGATGAAAGAAGGTTGGTTGACGAGAGTGATTTCAGAGTCAGAAGTGTTAATGGGAGCAGAAGACATTTGTGAAGTAGTAGACGAGGATGATTCTGAGGCGGATGAAGAGCATCAAAGGGTATGCTTCATCTTATATGCCTTCAGAATTCGAGCGGAGTTTTGGAGATTGTCTTCTGGGATCCATTCGTTATCGGCTGATGAGTACCCTTTCCAAGATACAAGGTATCATTGGCGTTTACCAGACCCTTTATGGGATAAGATTGCGTCAATTTCATATTCCTCTTCTTCTTCGATGACGTCAGCGGGTGGTTCGAGGAAGTTCGGACCATGTACGTCAGTTTCGCTATAGGTGGATAAGACAGAGGCGTGGAATATGGGGTGAATCTTCCATTGTTTCGGTAGTCGGAGTTTAAACGTGATGGGGGAGAGCACTTCTTCGATAGGAAAGGGCCCGTATCTCTTCAGTGCAAGTTTCCAAGACGGTAGCTTTAATCGGAGGTTTTCCGCAGATAACCACACCTTATCGCTGATCTTCCATGGGGTGTATTTCTTTCCATGGGGATGTTCGGCCATCTTCTGCATTGCCAAATTATGACATGCAATCGCTTCTTCCCTAATCTTCTGCAAGGAACATACTTGTTCTTCTGCTGATGGTACAGGGGAGTCGGGGATAAGGTGAGGGATAGCATGTGGTTCATATCCCATCATTAGGAAGAAGGGAGATGCGTTGCAAGCGTCGTGTTTACGGTGATTGTGGACGAATTCTGCAATAGGAAGGTGTTCTACCCATTCATCAGGATTATTTTGGCAGTAGATGCGAAGGTAAGTTTCTAGCTCCTGATTAAGCCTTTCTGTCTGACTGTCAGTCTGCAGGCGATATGCGGTAGACGGTGCAATTTGATAATCGAGAAGCCGAGTGAGCTCTTTGGAGAATCTGGACAGGAATTGCGGGCCGCGATTGGAGATAACTTTGTCGTGAAGGCCAAAGCAGCAGTAGACATGTTTCAAAAATAGCTTTGCTACGCCTTCGGAGGTGACCATTTTCAAACAGGGGATGAGAATTACCCCCTTCGTAAGCCCATGGTCTACCACGACCATGATGCTATCAAAGCCGTTACTAACGGGCAGGTCGGTGATAAGGTCGACCGAAACCTGAGCGAAGGGGCGAGTATTAGAGGAGGGAATGGGATGAAGCGGAGGCCGAACAGGGTGAGTATCTGCCTTCATTTGTTGGCAAAGGGCACAACCCTCGACGTATTTACGGATGTAGGCACCCATGGAGGGCCACCAGGCTTCGCATTTGACAAGTTCTTCGGTTTTAAAGCGGCCAGGGTGGCCGGCAGAAGGATGATCATGATGGCGGGCGAGAAGTGCTGTGCAGTGGGCAGGGGGAATATAAGTGCAGTTACAGAAATAAAGGATGCCGTTATCAATCCGCCAGTCAGAAAGGGCAGATTTCATGGGAGGAAGGCACACGCCGTCTAAGGCGTCTGATGCTGTTTTGAAAAGTAGATCATCAAGAGGGTCAGAAGAACCCAATACATCAAGTAGATCTGCGTCGATAAGTCGGACAAAAAGAGAATCAGGAAGAAGTATGGTATCTTCATTGTCATGACCGCCAGTATCATGATCTGGGCGACAGGAGAGGGCATCTGGTGCGGCCAGTTTAGTTCCAGCAACGTGGTGGAGTTCGATGTCGAAGGTAGAAAGAATGAGTTGCCAATGGGCTTGTCATCTGGTTAATTTCTGTGTGGTTCTGAAATATAGCAGATTCTTATGGTCGGTGAAGATAAGGATGGGGTGAGGGTTCCCTTCGAGGTAATGACGCCATTCAGTAAGGGTGCGAATGACAGCTAGCAATTCTCTATCAAAGATCTGATAATTTCGTTCGGCGGGGTTAAGAGATTGCGATAGATAGGCACAGGGATGATAAACCCCATTTTCGTCGGTTTGGAGTAAGACAGCTCCAGTTGCTACAAGGGAAGCATCGGTGGCAACCGCAAATTGCTGGAGTGGGTCGGGATTTCGAAGTACCGGCTGCTGAGTAAACTTTTCTTTTAATGTATTGAAGGTATCTTGGCAATCAGGTGTCCAGTCAAAGTGAGAGTTCTTCTTCATCAGTTCGATGAGCAGCTGGGCGATGTCAGAATAATGAGAGATGAATGTTCGATAGAAGTTGCAAAAGCCGAGGAAGGATCAGACATCTTTAACGGTTCGGGGAATTGGCCATTCGGCGATACCCTTAGTTTTAGCCGTATCCATGGCAACTTCTCCAGGGTGAATGATCATCCCGAGGTATTCAACTTCTTCAGCGTCGAAGGTACATTTTTCCGGTTTCAGGAAGAGTCGTTCTTGACGTACTCGCTCTAGTACCTGGCGAGTATGCTTCTGATGTTCGTCAAGGGTTTTTGAGAAGATTAAGATGTCGTCCATATAGATCACCATCCATCCTTTGTTGATTTCTTGCTGGAACGTGCAGTTCATGTAGGCTTGGAATGTAGCAGGGGAATTACATAAGCTGAAGAACATTACGTTGGGTTCGTACAGACCAAACTCGGTGGTGAATGCGGCTTTCCAGCAGTCATCAGGGTGGATGCGGATGTTGTTGTATCCGGATCGGATATCCATCTTGGTAAAGAAGCGAGCATCATGAAGCCAAGCTATCAGGGTGATTGGTAATGGAAGTGGGTACGCGTTTTTGATCGTCCAGTCATTGATATAGCGATAATCTTGGCACAGGCATAACTCTCCACTCTTCTTTCCAATGAAGAAGAATCTGCTTGCTTGGGGAGATTTTGATTCAGAGATAAACCCCTTAGCAATGTTCTCGTCAATGAAGGTTTTGACGGCTTCCCTTTTTTTCCTGGATAGTGGGTAGATTTTGGACGTACGAGGGATGAACCCAGGCTTAGTTTCGATGCGATGGTCAATACCTGGTCGTTCCGGAGGAAGCTTGTTAAGTCCTTCCTTCATAAAGATATCCTGAAAATCATGGAGGTAGGAGGGGACAAGTTCTTTGAAACTTTTCTTCTTCTTCTTCTCCTTCTCATCAGTGGTGAACTCCTGAGCCTTATTACTAAACTTGGTTGTCTCCTCAAAGGACAGTGGAGCGAGTGAGATCTGGGAGTAATTCGGAAGTTGCTCCAATCGCGAAGTGCCATCGCATGTGAGGGGGGTATCCATAGATACTTCTTCGATGATCCGCATCTGCATTCCTTCTACGTCGTATTCCACTAGGAATTCCCCTTTGTTAAGTTCATAGGTAGTGACATTTCTGACTTCGGGTTCAGTCCAGACGTCCTGCATAGTATCGAAGAATGGTTCGTCTTCATCAGGGGAAGGGATTAATGCTGGGGGTTCTTCTTTAGTAGGTGTGGGATCGTCTGAGGTAAGAAACGGTTTTCCGCTTAAGAACTCTTCTTCGGTTGCTCATCCTTCTTCAAAGTCCAGTCATACCTTCTTTTCAGCTCGTACTCCAATGGGTAAGTCTTCTGCTTTTCTGACATGTTCCCTCTGTTCTTCTGGTGGTTGGTGCTCCTTCGGAATTGGTGTGGGTCTCGGTGGCAGTTCTTCCTCACCGCGTCTCTTCTCGGGTTTAGGGATAGGAGAAATGGGTCGTCAAGGAAGTGTTTCGCAGGGGAGAGTTGGCCTAGTGACCATAGGAGATGGTGGTGGTGGTAGCTTTGCCTGTGGAGTAGGTGGCGACGGAGGAGCATTTTCAGGAGGGGGATCGGCAGAAACTGGAGTCGGTAGTAAAGGAGCAGAGGTAACGATGGGGGGTACCGTGGAGTGTGGAAGTTTTGAATTCTTCCATTTCGAGATGGGATGGTTGAAAAGGAGGGGAAGTTTCACTTTCTTTCTGTCAATGTCGACATCTATCTCAATAAGATCCGACTTCTTAGTGCGTGATAGCGTCACTATCTCGGCAGTCCAGTTGATGATTGGATTCATGGCACGTAGCCAGGGGATACCAAGAAGAATCTGGTCCCTTCATCCAAGGCGGGTTATATTGAATTTCCCATACATGGTTTGGTCGTCGATTTTGATGACGAGCAGGCAGTAATGGGTGATCGGGCCTCTTACATAGGAGCCATCGGCGGTAGTAACCTTGAAAGGCTTACTAAGTCGTCTTTGTGAAATGTTATGAAGTTTCACAAATTCTTTGGAAATGAAAGTTCCGGCAGCTCCAGAGTCGATGACAGCGGTGGTTTCGATGGATTTTGGACGAGTGCGTGAGATAAGGGAAATGGGAACACGTAGTTCCTTTCGTTCACCTACAGTGCATACAAGTTGTAGTAATATAGATGGAGAAACATACGTCGATTTATTTCTCCAAATTAAAAATCCTGAGCCAACTGCCTTACGGTTTCTTTGTCATCACTTTCTACTTCTTCGATCTTCGATCCAGACCCCGAAGCTTTGGTTTCGGTCTGGCGTACAGGAGTGGAACACTCCTTCTTCTTTGGGCAACTATTCGCACAGTGCCCAGGCTGTCTGCAGTTAAAGCATTTGCCCTTCTTCATCAGGTCGACCTTCTCAGCATGAGTAAGGCGATCAACCTCCATAGCATTCGGATCACGGGAGGAAGAGAAGCAGGAGTTTCTGTATCTCTGGGACTTCTTCTGGGGTGCGTGTCGGTTACGAATCGATTGCAGGTGGTGGTAAGAGTTATCGATATGGACGTAAGTGGTGATAACTTCGTCAAGGGTATCCATGACATCCCCGGTGTTAAAGAGACAAGTAAGAATTCCTAGGTTGAGACCGTCCTGGAAGAACTGTATCTTGGTTAACTCGTCTGTGATTCCTGCTTGGTTCATAAGGAGAACGAAGTCGGCTGCGTAGGTCTGCAGGTCTTTGTTACCCTGCTTTAGATCGCGGAGTTTGGTAATAGCTGATTGGGCTGGGTCGAGGGGTGCGAACACTTTGTTGAAGCTTTTAAGGAAGTCGGTGAGTTTGCCATATACGTGGGGGGATTGCAAGTGAGCTTCTTCAAGGAAATGTTCTTTCCATAAACAGGCGTTCCCTTTCTCCATAAAGGAGCAGATAAAAATGATCTTCTGCTGATCGGTGGTATACAACTTCTCGTTGATATCCATATATGCATGGCATGATAAGAGGAAGGATTTCAAGAGAGTTCTTTCGCCATCAAGGATGGTAGGCATACCAATCTTGAATTCATGTTCTTTTGATGACATTCTGGACAGATAGTAATGTCGAACAGGAGTGTAATCCTTCTTGCCTAAGCGTGCTATCTGGCTGTCTGCTAGGACTTCTTGATCGGACTGATTGGGTTGGTAGGTGGGGGCTGAAGACTAGATAGTCGATGGTTTTGAGTAGATTCTAATCTTTTGTTACGAACTGGGATAGTTCTGAACACAACTGCTGCAAATAAGCAGTATCAGGAGTTGTGGTTTCATAGCACTAGCCGGACAAAGGCCTAGCACAGTTCACGATGCAGACAGTCGAGTGCCGAAGAGGACTAGACTGGCTGAGTCGAATACGTTCTACAACAACGAAGATAGGTCCAAGTAGAGGTACACGGAACTAGCTGAGTTGAGGGAAGGTAAGTTCGCTTTAGACTAAGACTTAGGTGTGCTAAGCTTAGATACAATCTTAGACGACTAAGGATTGGGGGTCCTTAGCGAAGGAAGAATCCAGGTAAAACCCAGTAAGATTAGAATGAAGAAATACAGTGTATCTACGTGAGCTTATATATGTAAGTATAACTGTACTTTAGGGCAGGCGCGTCAGATACATAATGAAGCGACTGTAACACAGAGCAGCCGGAACTTTTATCTCCAAAGAATTTGTAAAACTTCATGGCATCTCATGAAGACGACTCAGTAAACCATTCAAGGTTACCACCACCAATGGCTCCTATGTAGAAGGAGGCCCAATTATGCATTACTGCCTGCTTGTTGTCAAGATAGATGAATGAACTATGTACAGGAAATTCAATATCACCTGATTAGGAAGAAGGGACCAGATTCTCCTTGGTATCCCTTGGCTGTGTGCCATGAACACGGTCATTGACTGGACTGCAGAAACCGTGACGTTATCATGCATGAAGAAGTCAGATCTTATCAAGATAGATGTTGACACCGATAGAAAGAAGGCAAAGCTTCCCCTTTTGTTTAATAACCCTCTACCGAAATGAAAGAATTCAAAACTTCCACAGAACTGAGCCCTCCCTATGGCAAACACCGCCCTACCTCCACCTGAAGCAAAACTCATGCTCCCTTCCCCTGTTCCAATTAATCCACCTTCCATCGTTGAGGCACCCCCACCCACAGTCACTCCCATAGTGAAATTACTTTCTCCCATGATCACTTGTCCAACTCTCCCTGACGAAACACTTCCATGCTGCCCTATCTCCCCAATTCCTAGGGCAGAGAAGAGATGAAGCCATAGTAAGCAATCACCATGTCCACGACCAACAATGAGGGAGCAATGCCCTCCAAGTGAGCAGAAAGAACATATCAGAAAGGCAGAGGATCCGCTCCCTGCAAGGGTAGAAAAGAAGGTGTGGTTAGATTTTAGTGAGGGGAGGGCCACCGAAGAAGAGTTTTTGCGAGGAGAACCGTTTCTCAAATCAGACAATCCACCAATTGCTGAGGGAGCTGTGCCTGCATTACTTCCCATGGAAGATGAGGATGAACCTTTTTTTGATACCATGCAAGATGTCTGGAGTGTGGAGACTTATGAGCTGAAGGAAGGAGAATTTCTCATGGAATATGATGTGGAGGGGCTACAAATGTGAATCATTGAAGAGGTCTCCATGGATACCCCTCTCATGAGGGATAGTACCTCCCAACTCGAACAACTCCCCAACTATTCCCTGATTTCACTCTCCCCACCATTGTTCCAAGAATCTGTTAAATTCAGCAATAAAGCTCAGGAATTCACAATGGAAGAAAAGGAGAAGAGAAAAAAGACATTTGAAGAACTCGTCCCATCCTACCTTCATGATTTCAGGGACATTTTTGCAAAAGAGGGCCTTAACCAGCTTCTGCCAGAATAACCCGGCATTGACCACTGCATCGAAACCAAACCCAGTTTTATTCCATGAACATCGAAGGTCCACCCCCTATCTGAGAAAGAAAGAGAAGCTGTCAAGAACTTTATCAATGAAAACGTAGCCAAAGGGTTTATCTCTGAATCGAAATCACCCCAGGCTAGCAGCTTCTTCTTTGTGGGAAAGAAAAGTGGAGAACTCTGTCCTTGCCAAGATTATCACTACATTAACAATTGGACGATAAAGAATGCCTACCCTCTTCCTCTTCCCATGACATTGGTCACTCGGTTACATGATGCTCGTTTCTTTACCAAGATGGATATCTGCTCTGGATATAACAACATCTGCATTCACCCTGCTGACTGCTGGAAAGCAGTGTTTACTACGGAATTTGGCCTTTATGAACCCAACATCATGTTCTTCGGCCTATGCAACTCCCCAGCAATGTTTCAAGCCTACATGAACTGAATGTTCCAGCAGGAGATCAATAAAGGATGGATGGTAATCTATATGGACAATATCCTCATCTTCTCGAAAACCATAGAGGAACACCGAAAGCGAACTAGAAAAGTACTGGAGCAGATATGGCAAGAACAGCTATTTTTAAAACTGGAGAAATGCACATTTGACACACAAGAAGTTGAATACCTAGGAATGATTATCCAACCAGGAGAAGTAGCCATGGACACTGCCAAGACTAAGGGAATAGCCAATTGGCCAACCCCACGAACGGTCAAAGATGTCTGATCCTTTCTTGGATTTTGCAACTTCTATTGCACTTTCATATCCCACTACTCCGATATAGCTCAACCTCTCATCAATCTGACCAAGAAGAACATCCAATTTGCATGGACACCAGAATGTCAGGATACCTTCGAAACCCTGAAAGAGAAGTTTACTAAACAACCAGTACTTCAGAACCCTGATCTGCTCTGCCAATTTGCGGTTGCCACTGATGTGTCCCTCATTGCAATGGGGGCAGTTTTACTTCAAACCGACGAGAATGAGATTTATCACCCCTGCACCTACCTTTCCCAGTCCCTGAATCCCGCTAAATGAAATTACCAGATCTTCAATCAGGAACTACTTGCCATCATAAGAGCGCTCACTGAATAGCACCATTACCTGGAAGAAAATCCTTATCCAGTCCTTGTCCACAAGAACCTGCTGTACTTCCGGACAGCACAGAAACTCACTCGTCGTCAAGTGCATTGGCAATTAATTCTTTCCACCTTCAATATTGAGCTACACCACATTGCCAGAACTAAACTGGCTGCCCCAGATACCCTCTCCCATCGCCCTGATCATGATAATGGTGGTCATGATAATGAAGATGCTGTTCTTCTTCCTGATTCCCTTTTTGTCCGACTCATTGATACAGATCTACTTGATGTATTGTGTTCTTCTGACCCTCTCAATGATCCAGTTTTCAAAACAGCATCAGATGCCCTAGACAGGGTCTGCCTTCCACCTATGAAATCTGCCCTTTCTGACTGAAAGATTGATAATGGTGTCCTTTATTTCCACAATCACACCTATATTCCCCTGGCTCAGTGTGCTGCCATTCTCTCCTGATATCATGATCACCCCTCTGCTGGCCATCCTGGTCATTTCAAAACTGAGTAACTCATCAAGTGTGAAGCTTGGTGGCCCTCTATGGGGGCCTATATCCAACAATACATTGAAGGTTGCACCCTTTGTCAGCAAATGAAGGTGGATACTCACTCAGTCCAGCTGCCACTTACTCCCATCCCTTCTTCTGCCACATGTCCCTTTTTGCAGATCTCTGTCGATCTCATCACTGACTTGCCAGTTAGCAATGGCTTTGATAGCATCATGGTCGTGGTGTACCATGGCCTTATGAAGGGGGTAATTCTCATCCCTTGCCAGAAAATGATCTCCTCCAAAGGAGTAGCCAAGCTATTTTTAAAACATGTTTACTGCCATTTTGGTTTCCATGACAAAATTATCTCAGATTGCAGTCTGCAATTCCTATCCCAATTCTCGAAAGAACTCACCCATCTCCTAGAATACTCAATTGCGCCCTCTACCACTTATCATCCTCAGACAGATGGACAGACTGAGAGGCTCAATCAAGAGCTAGAAACATACCTCCAAATCTACTGTTGAAATAATCCCAACATATGGGTAGAACATCTTCCTATCGCTAAATTTGTCCACAACCACTGAAAGCATGATGCAAGAAACACTTCCCCATTCTTCTTAATGATGGGATATGAACTCCGTGCCATTCCCCACATCATTCCCAACTCTACTGTACCATCAGCAGAGGAACAAGTATGCTTACTGCAGAAGATGAGGGAAGAAGCCATCACTTGCCATAATTTAGCCATGCAAAAGATGGCTGAACGCTCTCATGGACAGAAATATACTCTGTGGAAGATCAGAGATAAGGTTTGGCTCTCTGCAGCAAACCTTTGCTTGAAACTCCCATCTCAGAAACTCGCACCAAAAAGATATGGACCGTTCCCCATTGAAGAAGTCTTATCCCCTATCACATTCAAACTCTGACTCCCAGTGCAATGGAAGATACACCCCATGTTCCATGCTTCCATCTTATTGACCTATCATGAAACAGATGTACACAGTCTGAACTTCCTAGAACCTCCCCCAGATGTCATTGAAGAAGAAGAAGAATACAAAGTAGAAGTGATCATTTTGCACAAAGGGACCAGGAAATGACACTGGTACCTGGTATCCTGGAAGGGTTACTCATTGGCAGATAACGAGTGGCTACCAGAAGACAATCTCTGAAACTCCGCTCAAATCCTGAAGGCTTATAAGAAGCGACATGCCCTCTAGCTTTCTTGACTCACACTCAGCTCTCAGACAATTCACAATTACTCCTCCATTATCAATGTCTTCTCAGTCAATGACCCCTGCTGCCCTCAACTCTGAAGTTACCCTTGTAAACCGCCCTTCATTCATCACGCCAGTACCACTCGCTTGTCAAGCCACCCTTGCTGATCTAGAAGACCCCACTCAAGAAAACTACCACAACCTTGTCACCAACATCCAAAACACTTCCTTGATCATTTCTGCCCTCCTCTGCAAAGGGCATGCCATCAAAATCGACAATCAATTGCAAAGACAGCACAACCATGTGCCCCAGCTCATCATCAACCTCATCAGAACAGCCTCCCTCTTGGGGAGAATTGCCACTGACATTAAAGATCATCACATCCAGCAGCACCTTTACCATGTGGAAAGATGCATTCAACACTTTGGTGTGCTTCTTCTCCCTGATACTTTTAAGAGCAGCATTGAAGAAGTTATCCACATCATATCTGAGTGTCGAGCAGGCATTGCTCACCTGCCCTCTCTGCACCAAATTGAGCCAATGCATACACCTCTTACCACCTCCTATTCAAACCCTTATCCTCATGTTGATGCCATTTGTGGCTTACTATCTACTGTCGAGGAGGCATCTACCTTCCTCGTAAAAGACCTCCACCTTCAAGTCGCCCACGACCCAGAAGTGCAAGATATCTTAGAAAGACTTGCCACTAAAGCGATTCCCTCATACTCCACCAAAATGCACCCTGAATGGGTCAAAGATTCCACTCTTGCCGTGCAGCTGACAATGCTGCATATCCATCCCCCTATGATAATCCCAACCACAGAGGAGCTTGCTGCCACCAGCATGGCCATCATAGAAACGAACTCGGTCATTATGGAAGAGCACCCGGCAGAACTCTATATGGCATTTATGGAGATGCATGAAGAGATCATTGCTGCCAGGGTTATCATGGACATCTTAGAGCTTCATAAAGACTTGCCTACTGCAACACTCATGGACCCTTCCACTACCGGGCAAGTACCTGTTGACTCATTTGGTTCAACCTCTCCCACCACACCAGACAAGTTGATCACCACTGCTGAAGAATCATCCCCTGCTTCACCACCTCCTTTTCAGGGATCTCTCCCTGATGACCAACCAGTTAGAAACAGAAAATGCCATTGAGGCATGGCATCGGGCAAAGCTCACATGAGATCTCCTAGTCCTCGACCAATCCCTATCCCTTCCCCTCTTCATCAGACGTTCTCTAATTGCAATGAGAATATGAAATGTTGCTTCTGTCACAATTACAGTCATTGCCAGGCAACCTGCCCACACTACAAGTGTCAGATTTGTGAACACTTCCAACCCAGCCATCTTACATTATACTGCCCTCAGTTTCATGGAACTCCACCATTCACCCTTATGTACAAGGATGATGGGTTCTATGAGGCACTCTGTATTTGGGAGAACTACCTCAACTCAGTCCACACTGCAGTCCTGCGAGCCGATGAGAAGCAGAGAGATGAGCTTAGGAGAAGAGGTGCGGAAGAAGCTGCATATATGATGCGATGCACTGGTGGGGAAGATAAAGATGATCCCACTGCATTTGACTACTCCAACGATCCCATTTACTACCACAATCTATCTGACTGAAAAGTCGGTGACTTTGTTGATAAAACAGGGGTAATGTTACAGTTGTGTACACCCCTATTCATTTTCTTTTACTTCCCTCTGTTCGCTTGCATGACTGCTTATGTCATCTTTTCCTTCTTTATGCTTCAATGCATCTGTACTAATATTCACCTTCCTTCTTTGGATACACACTTACTTTCTCACATCTCTCTTCACATGCCTGCCCTAAATACTTGTAGTCTATATAAGGATGCTGTCCTATGCTTGTATTTGCTACTTTAATCTTACTGGGTTTTACCTGGAACATCCTTTGCTAAGGACCCCCAATCCTCAGTCATCTTGATCATATCTAAGCTTAGCACACCTAAGTCTTAGTCTAAAGTGAACCTTTGCTTCGACTCAGCTAGTTCCATGTAGCAACTTCATGGACCTACCTTTGTCGTTGCTGAACATATCCAACTCAGCCAGTCTAGTCCTCTCAGGCACTTGACTGTCTTCGTTGTTTACCTTGAACCATTGCTCTTGTGCTTTGGTATATGAATCCACATTCAAGAAGCCTCTTGTGTGTGGCCTTTGTGTTAAGAACTATCCCAGTTTGTAATAGCTATTGCACTTTGATCAAGGACCATGATTTCCAAGCCAGCACACTAGTCTTAGTTCATAACTCCAAGATTGAGTATGAGCTGAACCGAAAGATGAAGCCACAGTATCTCAGACTGATGATAGTACTACAGCATACTAAGGAAGGTGCCTACATATTGGCAGAACTCAACAGCACAATGTCCAAGCTGCGCTACACAGCATTTTGCTTGATCCCCTACCTACCATGCAGTAACTCCAGAATCTCAGTCACCAGTATCACCGGTATTGATGATGAAGCATTAGATGTCTTAGCAGCAGAAGATGACAAAGAGCCGGCAGACAAAGACACCAATTTTGGCATCAATGCTTAACCACCCCTTCCCCCTCACTCTCACCTTCCCTATTCATGCAATCAGAAAAAACAAGAAAAACACAAAAACAATACTGCTCAGTATGATAGTCTCAGTTTTACCCCAGGTTTTGACCGGTATCTTAGTTTCCTTTTCTCAAAGACCCTCATCTCACTTACCTATGATACACACCTAATGGCATACAGACTCTGTAGCAGAACCTAGATCACACCAATTTAACTCTGATACCATGCACCATTAAGTACTGTATAAATTCTCTTTCTAATGTGTAGGCAGCACACCACACCCTTTGGATAGGACAAGGGTTACCGCGTTGAGAACAACTGACAGCATCATGGAGGAATAGATGATGATAGTGCAACAAAGAAGGCAATACGAGCAGCACCTCGCACATTGGCCACTGTTACAGTCATTGTACGCCCCCTCTATTTTCCTCTTCTTTACTTATGATTATCTCTTCTATGCTTACTTCATCTTTTCCATGTATATCACTTTTGCCCACGGTCACTTGAC
>MU172917.1:1209691-1225149 GCA_016695475.1 Suillus decipiens | reverse complement strand
GAGCAGAATCTAAGATGATATTCGAACTAAGGTTCTCTAGAGTTGTACATGTAGTTTATATACTGTAGGTAGATAGTATAGATAATCAGTGAGTCTGGAACTGGAGGGCTATGCACAAAGTATAACGGAAGTCTATTAGTAAATGTGCAGTGGATCAGCAAACGCAAGTTGGATATAAAGCACAGGTAATGGATCAGTAAGCAGGACAGGAATATACACAGCCAGGACACCAGTACAGGTAGATCACCACAAGGGGATAGAAGCAAGTATGCACAGTGGACTTAGAACACAAGAAGCTGGGGCTCTCAGATGGGTGATCTGGATCGGATCTGTGGTCCGGATAGAAGCAGGATTGATCAGATCAGATCAGATCTGATTGGATCTGAGATCAGATGTATGGAATATGACATTCTGCTACAGAGTCTGTACGCCATTAGGCACGTATCATAGGTAAGTGAGATGACGGTCTTTGAGGCAAGCAAAAGAGAGAAACTGAGACACCAGTCAAAACCCGGGGTAAAACTGAGGCTATCGTATTGAGTGGTATTGTTTTTGTATTTTTCTTGTTTTTCTGACTGCATGAATGGGAAGGGTGAGAGTAAGGGAAAGGGGTGGGTGGTTAAGCATCAATGCCGAAATTGATGTCTTCGTCTACCAGCTCTTCATCATCTTCTGCTGCTAAGATATCCAATGCTTCTTCATCAATGCCGGTGATACTGGTGACTGAGATTCTGGAGTTACTGTGCAGTAGGTAGGGGATCAAGTGAAATGCCACATAGCATAACTTGGACATCATGCTGTTGAGCTCTGCTAATATGTAGGCACCTCCCTTAGTACGCCATAGTACTATCATCGGCCCGAGATACTGCGGCTTCATCTTTCGGTTCAGCTCGTACTTGATTTTGGAGTTATGAACCAAGACTAGCGTGCCGGCTTGAAAGTCATAATCCTTAATTGAAGCATGGTAGTGCTCCTCAAACTTTCATACCAATTGGTACTGTGCTTTGACTACTTTGTCCCTGATGTCTTGCAGGTCTTCTTGCCATTTCTGTAGTTGCTGCACGTAATAGGCGATGAGGTCGGTGGTGGTGAACTTGTCCTGATTGGGTAGTTCTACAAGGAAGGTACCTTCAGCTAAATCAAACAGGAAAATCGGTTCTATGCCATGGACCATGAAATAAGGCAATAGTCCAGTATCTTGGTGGACAGTAACTCGCTCAGCCCAGAACACAGTGTATGCTACTTGGTACCAATGAGACTTGTCCCCCTTGCAACTTTTCATGATGGCCTCCCAGACATCATAGTGACGTCGCTCAACAATGCTGTTAGCTTCTGAGTTGTACAGAGAGATGCATATCGGGTAAATCCCATAGCATTCTGCTAGATCATTAACAGCAGCAATGAATGCCAGCCCATTGTCAGTAACAATTTTGGTGATAGGTCCCCACTGGCATAACAACTCCTCGAAGATAAATGAACTAAGGAGCTTGGTATTCTCCTTCCATAGCATATGCCATTCCAGGTAACTGGTCAGAGCACAGCACACTTGGACTATATGGTTGAATCCACCAGCTTTCGGCATCATCATGGTATCGATGTGCACATGCTTAAATATACCGCCTGGTATAGGTATGGTTAGCGGGATGTGCAAGTGGCAGGTCTGCCTGATTTGGCACTCATGACAAGTCCTGTTATACCATTTGATATTGTCAGTAATATGGGGCCACCAAAAACATAAGAGAAGTCTAGGGTGTGTTGAAAATACTCCCTTGTGTCCGAGGTCAGCATGAGCTTCCTTCAGGATACAAAGCCATTTCACTACTGGTACCACCAGTTGATGCTTGCCATGTGTCTGCCATCAGAATAAGCTTTCCTCTATCACAAAGTAATGAGCTACCATTGTGACGAATGAAGCGAATTCATCATTGGTCAGGCCTGCCGGTCTTTTGCAGTCAGTAAGGAATTGTTGCACCTTGAGCAATCAACTACCTTGCACTAGCGCTGCCTCGAAGCGAGGGATCTGGTGCTCATCAGCACTTGCGGTTGTGGTTCCTAGACATATGAGAAGCATGGGTGGATGTGTTAGCGCGCATGGTATGGGTGATGAGTGTGGGTGACACATGAGATTAGTATAGGGGCTGGCGACAGTGCAAGTTTGGTCATTCAAGATCTCCATACTGAATGAGTACATGAAATCTAACCAATCTTCGTGGTCGTCTTCCTCAGTGGGATCCTCCTCAGCAGCAGGTCTCCTTGAGAGTCTGTCAGTGCCAGTATGCTTATCTGTGGGTACATGCATGAGCTTGAATTGAAAAAGGAGTATACCTGCAATCCACTGGTTCATAGACATGTTAGGCTGCAAGTCAGGGTTGTTGATCATCCCTTTGATGTACTTGGCATCGACCTCAACCATAAGTTTGGTGATGCCGATGTAAAGACTACAATCTAGCTAGTATGATAGCGAACTACCACCTAGGCTAGTATATGTTGAAGTCTACCTAGCTGCTATACTTGTGAGGCAAGAACATTCGACCTGAGGGGTTGCAGGTGAATATACTTTGTCAAACGCTGCTATAAGACGTGTGATACTCCTATAAAGTGATGCTGATGCTAGCAGTAGCATTGCCACTGATAGCGCTACAGATTCCGTTGATGCTGATGTCAAGCACCATGTGAAAGATAGATACTGATAGTGTCAGTGATACCGATGATACCATGAGGGAGCGCTAATGATGAGCGCGGTGATAGCATATGCCGATAATTGTGATAGAGTGGTTTGCTGAGGGACAGCAAAGAGCGATTGCATGATGATGATGAAACTGATGATACTGATGAATGCTGGTGCTTAGTGAAGATAGCAGTAAGGGAAGTGTCGAGAGCAAAGACCATCAAAGGATCCTTAGAGATATTTGGTTTCCAAAGAAGATATATTTGTGTATAGCAAGAGCAGTAGCGGTATGGGGATCCCATCTAATGAATGATATATATATATAAATGATTGTAAGTGACTTCTCCTACCGCTGTATGGTAGAAGGGGAGTGTCTAATGGAGGAGAAGTCAACAATCTTTTATCATACATCATAAGTATGCGGAATCGATAGGCGAGAGTAGTAGCGAGTATGCGAGACTTAGCCCTAGCAATATGTAATAGTGCTGCAGCACATGTTCTACATGTAATAAGGCTTGCCATGGGATTAGCAGTGGTAGATGGAAATATACTATGCACCAAATGGAACTAGTTGGCATGGCATGGGCATTCGATGGGCATTGGCTCATGGAATGTGTATCAGTACTATGGCACGGTAGTCCAGCAAGATTGCAGTAACCTCAGTAACTGTATATATCGATAGCGTTAGGGTTAGGGGTGGTCGTGCTACATGGTATAGGGGCTAGACAATAATGGAAATGGACTTATGCAAGGCTAGCGCCAGCTAGACTGTCACACCAAAAATATACACTCGCATGGCTTGTAGCGCATGGAACAAACCATATAGTTCCAGCTTTGCTTGGGAGTATTGACTTTCCAGTGAGCAAACCAAAGCAGCTAGGATAGCGCTTTTTGTCCTCACCGAGTTGTGAGAGGATAAAACCTACAGTGATAGAAGAAGTGTCAATGGCAAGAAAGACCTCACATCTGGATTCATAGTCTAGCAGTTTCAATGCTGGTGACTGCATGATGGCGTCTTTAAGCACTTGCATAGCTACCTGTTGATTGTGACCCCATTCAAACATGGCATTCTTATGGGTTAGCACCACTAGTGGTCATGCTATCTTGGCGAAGTCCTTGATGAAAATATGCAAGACACCACAAGTACTGAGGAAGCTCCACACATGTGTTATGGTGCTATACTCAGGCAAATCACAGATCTTTTGCACCTTTGATTCTTCAGGTATGTGTCCTTCAAAGGTACACATATGGCTGATGATGTTAGCGGTAGGCGCTGCTAAAATGAACTTCTTTGCTGACACAGTTAGTCCTACCATACGCAAGCGGTGCAAAACTTGATTAACCACAGTAAGATGTTCCCAGATGAAGCAGTGAATGCCTGCATTTTCCGGAATAGTCTCATATGAACCATCAGCTCTTTGATACCACATTTTTACTGATTTGATGGCGATATCGTCAATGAACAGGAATGTATACATAGGGATCTCGTCTTGTAGAACAAAGCAAATGTCACCTTGAAAGAGTTGCATGCCATTAGCATGCCCCATGGGAAGCGTAGTTAACTGATGTGGTCCTAGCAGAGTGCCAAAGGTGGTCATATTGCATGAGTCAACATGAAGCGACCACTGGTCATATCCTGAAAACAAGTGCATCATACCGTACACAACGTAGCTGGCAAAGGATTCAGTGAGATGTTCAACGAAAGGAGGAACTGATGCGTCTTTAATAGTTACCCTGTTCAGTGGTTGAAGGTCGTGAACTATACACAGTGATGTACCATCTTTCTTGATGACGCAGAACCATCTAGACTGGTAAGATGCGGTAGATGGCTCATACATGCCAGACACTATTTTCTCCTTGATAATACTAACCACTTTTCCAATGTAGCAGGTGGAATAGGGATGCTATGTTTCACCCACGGAGTGTAGGGTACCATAGGTATCTTGTATGGTGGAAAATACTTCTTGTCAAGGTGGCCACGTCCTGATGCATCCCACACGAAGGTGGTCTCATGTTCATGAACAAGCCATTGTACTAGCTTGTGTTCTTCCAGCCAAAGTCACTTTGCTGGGTCAAGGTCGAGTTCATCAGCTTATTCTTGGGTGTATCACTTTCCTGGCATAAAGTCAGGGGGTTGTGGTGGTAACTCCGGGAGGCCAGCCAAGGGATCTGGCAGTAATTCTTGCTGAATGTGGTATTCTGGCAGCATGGCAGTTGGTATGGTATTAACCTTTTTGCCTACAGGTTTGTAGACATAGGCCTTCTTCCCTTCGTCATAGGTATATACACTGTGGAATGCTTTGGTGGAATCTGTGTGAATCTCGGAATGTAACGACGTTAGGTAGTGGTAATGGGCTGATAGCTGGGGGCGAGAAAATGGCAACAATGTCTCATCGGCTATGGTACTCCTTAGGAGCTGTGGTTGCGTGGCAAGCGGTTCGGTATGGTCAGCAGAATGCAGTACGGAATTAAGGAGAGAGTCTTTTGAAACAGGAGAAATAGGAGAGATAGTGGAAATAGGAATCTGTGAGTCTCCCACAGGGTCAGTGGCTCATCAATACTCAAAAATCCTGTTCGATGGGTGTTGATGGACATTTTTGATATCCTTGGCATCGCTTGACCCACAGTTTCATTGGTATGCGGATAAATTTGCCATTATTAGGGTTGGTAAGCATTAGGTCTTGTTTGCCACTTGGCACGTCTTCCATATAACATGTGGTCATCATGTAGAATGGTCTCCCTAGCAAGAGTTCAAAGTTAGTGTTCTCAACCACTTGTACTTGGAATAGCATTTCTCTGGTGCCAAAATCAAGCAGCAGATTCTCAATTACTCCTAGCATCTGGTTAGTTGAAGTATTAGCAGACTCCATGTTGATCTTGTGGTCGGGCCGCAACAGTATAGAACCTAGCGAGCACCAGATTCTTGCTGGCATGACAAGACATTCTGCTCCTTGATCTAGTGTGCAGGTGAGGACATGTCCGTTGGTTATTGCTATGATAGACCACAATGGGACGAAATGTTCGGCAACTATGCAGCCTTCTGCATCTCTTGTGCAGAATCGCTCGTAAAACTTCATCTGCTCCTTTGTTTGCAGCAAGGTTCCCAGCTCATTGACCATAGTGGTGTTAACACTGATGCGCTTTGTGATTGTGACATCCTTCAGGCTCTTCCGTATCTCAGGTGTGATGGCTATCAGGTCTCGCATTTGGATGTTAACATTGGTGTTGAGTATACGATCAACCACGCGCTTGTCTGCGTGCTTGTCCTCTAGCAGGTAAGCATACCTATATTGGGGGCCAGAAGGGTTAGCAGTACAGGTTGATGGCTTGGTAGGGTTTGATGATGAGGATGGGGTACTACCTGCGGTAGGGGTTGCCGGCTTCGATACCTTAGCGCTTGAATTTGGCATTGCTGAGGCTTTGACCTGTGGTGAAACCACTTCCTCTACCGTGTCTGCAACTTTGGAAGATGGTCCTGGTCGAGGTCACAGCAGCACATCTACACCATTGAAGTGCACATTCTTTCCCTTATCTGCTTTCCTAGTAGCGTAAGCATCAGTATCATTTGTCTCATACTCAGCCTGAGAGATCCTTAGTGAAAGGTCAAGGTCTGCTTCAGCATCACTCCTATGTCTAGCACTCATTTGCAGAAAGGCAGAGGGGTCGACATCAAGGATTGCGTTGTGCTCATGCTCCAAATGGCAGTACAAGTTGCCTAGTACTGTAGCATTGGCACCCATGGCAGGAGTTTTGTTAGCATAGTAGCAGTCTACCTTCTGCTGCAGACTGCCCCATCCCAGAGGAAGGTCGCTGCCATCTGGCAAAAGCACATACTGGCCTCTTAGCAAAATCTTACCATCCCTATGGTACGCTTCCTTGACCTGGCAATCCCTATTTCCATGCTCTTCTGACCAACAGAACATGCAGCAGTACTAAGAATACTCCTTTTTGATAACCACGCCAGGGGTAGTCAGTTGTATTAGAGGCTGTGAAGCAGATTGCTGTCCTGGGCCCCATGACAAACTGATTTGGCTGGATTTAGGCACTGATGCCAGTGACGTGCTCGGTAGCAAGAACATGGCTGCATTATATACTTCCTTGATGTCATATGGATTGTCTGGGTGGTGATCAGTTAGCATAATCTCAAGCCACCACATAATAGCAGTCTTGGCGGTAGCATGAAATACATCAAGGAAAAGACGATCACACTCAAGGTCGGCAAGCTTCTTCTTCATGATCAAGTGCCTAGATATTTTGAAGAACTTGCAGTAATACTGGCCTAGCTCTTCTTGCAAGGTCATCGGCACACAGACTTGTTCTGCGCAAAGGTTTTCGAAGTCAGTATGGGTAAAGTGGTGATCGCCTTCACATCCAGGATACAAGAGTTTTACTGCTGCTATGAACTTCTTCCAATCGGGTAGAGTGGCTTCATTGAGCATTTCCCAAGTCTCCACCTCCTCGATGGGCACGTATCTGAGCACTGCCTTTATCTGCTGCTCATCAGTGAGTATTGCATGATCAGCAATGGCATCTACATCTTCAAGGAATGGTATCAGGCAGGCTGGTGTGCCATCAAACTTAGGCACTGCATCCGTGCCTCAGAGCGGCATACAAAATGGGGCAGACATGATTTGTTGCAGGAGTGTAGGCTTTGGTGCAAAAATAGAGTGTGCTTGCACAGCTACCTGAGTATGGATTGCTGGAACAGTTGGCAGTAAGTTAGTGATGCGTTTATGAGGTGACAGCATGGAAGGCTGTTGTGGAGGAATGAGGGACTCTTTGTCTGGTGAGGGTTGGCATGATGGCGCTGATGGCATTAAAGATGATTCCGTGGAAGGAGTGTCGATGAGAACGAAGGGTACTTGGGATTCTTCAGGCTCAAAGAATCCCAGCAGGACTTTGTCCACTGGCGTGTCTTTGTGATCAGTTAGTGGGTCATCACTGGTAAGATGTTGGTGAACAGCAGTTTTATCAGCACTAGTGTGTTGACTGGATTCTGTGATTTCTGGTTCTGATGGTACTTCTGGTTGTGCTTCTGGTGGTGTTTTGAGCAGCGCTGCAAGTTGTGCTAGCTTGGTGTGGCTTCTGAGTATGCAGCCTGGTTGCTCCAGCATTAGTGCTTCTTTGGTCCCCTCATGGTGGGCTCCAATTGAAACAAGGAAAAAAAACAGCTGGCCTATAGATAGACACAACTATTTACCCTACTGAAGATGCAAGTATGTAGTTCGACCCAAGAGGACTGCAATAGAAGCAATTTCCTTTAGTTAGTTAGTGAGGGAACACAGTAAGACTAGATGATAGAGGCAAGAAACTACTCCAAAGGTTGCTGCCATCAGCAGTACTACAGCAGAACAAGATAATCCAAGAGTGAAAATGCAATGGTAAGAGCACTTGTTAGCGATACCGAAACAATGACAGCAGTAACTGCCAAAGGTGAGTATTAGTCTGCAGTAACAATCAAAAACAGCAGCAACAGTAAGAGTCACCAGTAGCAGTCCAAGACTCCGTGAATGAAATCAAAGATCTAAGAACGAGAGCTTGGCTCGTAGTATCCTGCAGCAACTTATAGCAGTACTAAGTGCCAATAGGTCGAAAGTTAAGGCAAAAACAAAGATAGAATTGCACAAAACAAAGGATTAGTACTACGAGTGACTTCTACAGCTACCACAGACAGAGGAAGTGAAGTATGAAAAATATCTGAGAGGCTTTTTAATATAGTGCATGAGTGACCAGGATGGATAGGTGAGTATATTAGCGAGCATGTGAGGCAAATAGACTGAATATGTAATTACACTGCTGGGTACTGCGGCATGAGGTGTACATGTAATAGCACTTGCTGTGGGATCAGTTTTGACAGTTACTAAATAATATGCACCAAATGGGGCTAGATGGACATAGGATGGACATGGTTGGACGATGCAGTTTGGATGGTCAGTACAAGTGCTGCTTGACATTCAGTTCCCTTGGCTATGATCTGAGATGTGTGTAGAATAGCTAGGATACAAGCCTAGCAGCAATATGGTCGCTACAGCACATCCTTTGCCTTTGCCTTACCACTATCCACAGTCCCAGTCACAGCCACAGTGCCACTGGCACCACCCTGCTTAGCAAGCATAGCCTGTCAAACTTGTATAGTGAAGTGCACATACACCTTCTGCCCAGCGGCACCCACCATAATCTGTACTTGCAGCATCACCAGTGCTAGTCTATGATCGCAACCCTGCTGGTGACATTCTGTCAGTGCAGCCTGCAAAAGCATCAGCACCATAAGCAGGAAGAAGAAGGAAGATTCCTACCATTGCACAAGCCCACTCTTCCATCCACACCTTCTTATTTTCCAATGACTCGTCACTATCCACTAGTATGCATTTGACCAGCGCATCCATGGTCTCACGCACCTTGTGAAACCAATCAAACATGTTCATAGCCTCAGGTGAAATACCAATGTTGAAATTGAAGGTCAACATGTCTGGATAAAGGATAAGGGATAAGGACTTGCCAAGACCGGTGGCTATCTTATAAGACTTGGTAAATTAATACCTTGCTGCACCACATGTTTTCATTACCCCCATTATTGATGCTCACCCTCCATAAATGCCACTGTTCGGCACCCATGTTGGCTCTTTCTTCACATGCAGCATCCCTGACTGGGGACAGTCAGCATTCAAAGTACCCAGGGGATGTAGCGACCATATTGCTGCTAGGCTCGTGTCCTAGCTATTCTACACATGTCTCAAGTCATAGCCAATGGAACCGAGCATCAAACAGCACTCATACCAGCCATCTGAACTGCATCATCCAACCATGTTCATCCTAAGTCCATCTAGCTCCATTTAGTGTGTATTATTTAGTGACTGTCTGTTAGAGACGTGCTTGGAGGATTAACAGATCATAAAGGGCTTTGGCCTCAGCTCATACGCTGTGCCCCTTACCCAAGTATTGCCCCTTAATTTCAGATGAAGTCCTAGGGAGAGTTCTGGTGAAGTCCAGATGTAGTCTGGATGAACTCTAGGGCAGGATAGCTCGATAGAGCTCTGAAGGACTTCCAGATGATAGGAGATGATGACAAGACTACTTGGATGAAGTCCAGAGTAGAATAAGTGAAGGATGTTGCACAATAGGTTGAAGGATAGAATAGGATAGAACCATAGGACCATAGGACCAAGGGTCTGAAGGTCTGAAGGTCCGAAGGTCCAGAGGTCCAGAGGTCCAGAGGTCCAGAGGTATGGAGATCTGAAGGTGGTCCGAAGGTCTGAAGGTATGGATGTCCAAAGGTATGGACATCCAAAGGTCCAAAGGTCCAAAGGTATGGATGTCTGAAGGTAGGAGTAGCAGAGTGTCAGATGGATGACAGATGGATGGATGGATGGATGGATGGGTAGACGGATGGATGGATAGACAGACAGATGGATAGACAGATGGATGGGTGGACGAACAGATGGATGGATGGATGGATGGATGGACAGATGGTATGACTACTATAGAGGAGTAGGTCCAGATGTGAAGTAGAGAGAGTATAGGCTACTTCAGATAAGGTCTGAAGTAGAAACTAACAGATGAAGACTACCACAGGTAGAGTTAAAGGTGGAACAGAAGACAGATTACAATCAGACGAAGTCCAAAAGCAATTATGTGACAGAGAGTCAAGGCTCTGGACTAGGGAGTACTCCCATAGTCCAGAGCCAGAGACTTTAGAAGGGCTGGAGCCCAAGTGAGAACGGAAACAGAGTTATATAGACAGCAGGATAAGTAAGGATATAAGCAATGATCAGACTAAGGTCTGCAGGAGTTGTACTATGAGTTTATATACTGTAGGTAGCATGCTGGAAGGTAAGTAAGAATAGTCTGAGGCTATGTCAGAAACATAATAGTAAGTACAGCAAAACATCAGGCTATGAACTCGGAGATAAAACTTGTATGGAATAACTTATTGAGATGGAGGCAGAGATAACCAATAGCCAGAGGCAGAGATAACCAATAGCCAGAGGCAGAGATGACCAAGAGGCAAAGGCAGGGATGACCAAGAGCCGGTAGCACAGGTATGTCCTAAAAGGGGTAATGCACAGGTACATAGGAATGGTTTCGGATATGAACATGGATTGGATATGGACATGGATTGGATATGGACATGGATCGGATATGGATCAGACAAGTGTCTCGGTGTGACAGCCAAACTCGCTATAGGCTCACATGACCCCATTCTCATATAGGTATCAAGCCAGGAGTACTCCCCTATCATTATCCATATCCCTCAGCCTTTCCGTCCCTTACTGAGCCCATTTCCCATGCATTACTCCTATCTCTGGCTCCGTTCCAAGCTCTGGCAGCCTCATTGCTGCTTAGCGGCCACCCTATGGCAATTTTCCCACGCCACACGCAGCTCCCGTGACTTGCCGAGACCCATTAGGCAACCTAAAGGCTCAAGAATTCCATTCCATCCTATATCCACCTAGCTGTGCTGGTATGTAAATTTCCTTGCCTTATGTTTTGTAACATATAGTACATCCTTATTACATGTCTACTGCGCAGTTTCCTATCCCTTCTGTCTCCATAGCTATTACTTAGGTATATAAATTTCTACCTACTGAGACTAATACTTTACTACCCTTCTACTGTATACTCAGTAGGAGAAGTCACTATTACCTTTCAGTATAGTTATCAATCTTTATACAAAATACAATCTTTATCAAAAATCATAGTAAAATCCTTATCCTGCTGCATGCAATACCCTTGCTATACTGCTATACCGCTCTACCACTGCTTAGTAATATTTTCCCATGCCACATGCAGCTTCAGCATACATCACACTACCCTCAGAAACCATCTTGGCAACTTTGGCAACTTTCTCACTATCATCAGCCCCTATCATGCTATCTTAGGCAACTCAGACTATATTCAATTAGCATCCCCCTCAGGTTGAACGTACTTGCACTGCAAGTATAGCAGCTAGGCAAGCTTTCGACATATACTAGCTTAGGTGGTAGTCTGCTATCAGCCTAGCTAGATTGTAGTCTTTACATCAGATCGGATATGGATCAGACAAGTGTATCAGATTGGATATGTGAACTGGATTGAGTGGGGATTGGATGGATGTGGATTTGAGCAGGATGTTATAGTGGAAGTGGAGTGTAGAATCCAGTGTATGACACTGTCAAAACTGATCCCATGGCAAGCACTATTACACGCACACCTCATGCTGCAGTGCTGAGCAGCATTATTACATATTCTGCCTACTTACCTCGCGCACTCGCTACTATACTCACCTATCCATCCCAGTCACTCACACACTATGTTAAAAAGCCTCGCAGATATTTTTCATACTTCACTTCCTCTGTCTGTGGTAGTCATAGAAGTCACTCGTAGTATTAATCTTTTGTTTCATGCAATTCTATCTTCATTTCTGCCTTAACTTTCGACCTATTGGCACTTAGTATCACTATAAGTTGCTGCTGGATACTGTGAGCTAAGCTCTCGTTCTTGGAACTTTGATTTTGAATTGTGGAGTCTCAGACCACTACCAGTGATTCTTGCTGTTGCCACTATCTTTGATCATTACCATGAACTAGCGTTCATCTTTGGTAGTTGCTGCTATCACTGTTTCGGTATCGCTAACAAGCACTCTTACTGTTGCATTCTTGTTCTTGGATTATCTTATTCTGCTGTAGTGCTGCTGATGGTGGCAAGCTTTGGAGTAGTTTCTTTCCTCTAGTGTCTAGTCTTACTGTGTTCCCTCACTAACTAACTAAAGGAAATTGCTTTTATCACAGTCCTCTCAGGTCAAACTATATACTCGCACCTTCAGTAGGATAAATAGTTGTGTCTGTCTATAGGCCAGCTGTTATTTTCCTTGTTTCATCAGGTACACACATTCACTTGGCCCACTCATATATCATGGTACAATTGTGGCCATCAGCCCATGTCGGCTGGCCCATCCCCAATGGTACATTGTCATGCTCAGCTGGCTGTCTGAGATGGGTGAATTCACTGAAGGGGCTCAGCTACTTTCATCTTGGCAACAACATGGTCAAGGTGAAGAAACTTATGGAGCAGCATGCATATATATATGCCTTGAGGTTTGATGTAAATGAAACTGTCATCTCATATTCTTTTCTACATATCATCATTGTTGCTACATCTCAAGCCTCTAACTAACATTCCTCTTCAACAGTTAAACAACAATGCTTCACCCACAGGCAAAAAACCCTACCAGGGTGACCTGCTGATCTTTCTCATATATGAGGGAGTCTTCACTGGTGCAAAGTCTATCAGTGTTAAGTTTGCCAAATGCTTTGTTGAACTGGCAAACAACAAGGGCAATCATCCTGAAATGCCCATTCCATTGCTGGCACTCATGGTGACAGCAGTATGGTCCTTTCTACTGAACTTTCTGCTGTATTCACTCATTTTCAAGGTCTATGTGGCCCTTTTCTGGAAGACACTTGGTTCACCAGGGAAGTTCAATTTTATAGGGAATCAATTCAGTAAGACATATGTGTTTCATATCAAGTTCCTCAAGGACTTGAAGAGGGGTGCACCAGGAAAGTTTCACTGCATGATAGCTGATATTTATGAAGCTGTACAGTAAGTTTCACTGGTATGCATGGTGCTGTTTCAACTCGGATATTGACTCTACTACTCGAAGGACCTTCAAATGGAAGGGAAACAATCATTTCACCAATGAGCATCAAGATGCACTGGGGCTACTCGACCTGGATGGTATGGTGGAGGATTAGGTCCTGTAGTCACATTCATGTTGATCTATACCTGTAAAAATCACAGATTTGTTAATCACACCTAAATTTTCCTAGTCAAGATATATCTTCTGATCAAATATTAGTTTGTTTTACTTGTAACACTGTCTCATGCACATGATTCACTATGCAAAGTTCAAAATATACCCTCTGAAATTCACAATATTGGAGTCTAATATCAACTAATTTGTCCTTTGTAAATAAGGGAGTAAAAAAGTCTTTCTAAACCAAATAAGTTTCCTAATCTTTCTAAAGCTGATGATTTGAGATAATACTCGATGACTATCAAGAATTATTATAATTTAGAGGAATTTCCCTGGGGAGGTTTTTCCTGATGCCAATGTCATATACAGTGTATGGGTTCACCATCTACCATATCTCTACTGTATGTGTATGGCCATCTATTGTATACAGTATGGTGTGCAGCCCTAGTCATGGCTCAGTACACTCCAGGTAAGCAATGTGCCTAATGGCTGTTATGAGACTTTCTCCAATACAGGAAGATCCATCAGCGGCATCAGTGTCCTCGTCAGGCCAAACATATTTTTGCATTCAACACTGGCTCAAGGCTTACAGAATCACCATTGTCTGCTTTTGTGCTGTTTTCATGACCCTTCAATCCCCTCTTGCTAGTGGTACCAGGTTCAGTGCTTTTCGAGTTCTTCTTGCCTTTCTCGTTAGTAGATTTTGCAGCTGTGTTTTTACTTGCTTTTGCCATGGGATTTTATGGGTGTCATCGTTTATCGTTTGTTTGTAGTCTGATATTTCCATCATATGTTTTTTGGATGAATCATGTATTTAGATATTGAATTCATAACAAAAATACAAATTTAGACTTGTCAAACGATTTTGGTGGTGAAACGAATCGTTGAAGCGGCTCTGGAGTCGCTTCAACGATTCAGGGCGTTTCACGATTCACGATTCCACTCGATTCTGACGCTCAAAAATCGACCTCAGAATCGACGTCTGAATCGGCGTGTGAATCGACATGGTTGACTTCCTGTAATATCACGAACTCATGACTTCACTGATGAAAGTTCGGCATGTCGCCTAAGAGACACTCACAGCTGCAATTTGTCATGAGAAACCAACAATTGCCTTAGTATAGTATGCTTCATATTATATTTGACCTATGAGATCACGTCCAACCGTGGTCGTCCTAGTATGAGCCAACCTCATTACCGCCAATGTACAAGCGCTGCCTTCTTCACACAAGCCAAGAATCCGTCACCGTTCTATGGCTTCACTTATCCCCAACTACATGTAAACATATCCTGCAAAAAACTGGTCGTCTCCTTACAAATACCCCTGCATAGGCTTCTCGAGCAATAACTCGAACGCTGATTGATCGCTCGGGTTAGAGTACTCCAGCGGGCCATAGATCATGTAAATCCCTCTAAAGCACATCAGTACGACTTCCCAGGATACTTCATGCGATCCCGATGGTCTCATGGTAAGAAGCGATGATCTAAAGTCGTGCTTTTCCTTCCTGCATCCATCAGCATCCAACCTCAGCCATTCTTCTAGTGGTCTGTTCTTCCTAATGAGTTTGCCGTTTTCATACCGAAGACAGACCCAGGTAAGCACCCAGACGAACGATTCAGCATCGTGTGCGTACAGGTGCTCGACCTCGCCTGCGATGGCTTTGGGTGTCAGAAGGTTTATCGCCATGAATGGTACCGTTCCTGTGCGCTCGAGGCCACTGGGACCATCACGTTTAAACGACGACAAGTCATAATCGTTGAGAACTCCTATGATTTTACCGCGTAAGCGGTACACCATGAGATTGCTAGGGCTGACATCCCGGTGAAGCACGCCTCCTTTCCAGAGGGCCCGATGGCCTATCGGAGTAGTGGATGAATGATGATAAGCAGGAGAAGGGGGCGAAAAGACTTACACTTGACAATTTGCCACCATGCGTCAAGGAGATCCTTGCCGGAAAGCGTGGTGATCGGGATAAGCTTTCTGAACACGATAATATACAGAGTACGGCTGCCTTGTTCGGCCTGTTCGGCGTCCTTCAGTCCTAGTGCGATTCT
>MU172917.1:1131876-1181882 GCA_016695475.1 Suillus decipiens | reverse complement strand
ATCCGAAGGTATGAGGATCTGAAGGTATGAGAATCCGAAGGTATGAGGATCTGAAGGTATGAGAATCCGAAGGTATGAGGATCTGAAGGTGGTCCAGACATCTGAAGGTACAGATGTCCAAAAGTAGGAGTAGTGGAGTGTCAGATGGATGACAGATGGATGGATGGATGGATGGATAGATGGATAGATGGATAGACAGATGGATGGATGGATGGATGGATGGATGGATGGATGGATGGGTAAGCGGACAGATGGATAGATGGATGGATGGATGGATAGATGGATGGATGGATGGACAGATGGACGGATAGATGGATAGGTGTATGGATGGATGGATGGTATAACTACTATAGAGGAGTAGGTCCAGATGTGAAGTAGAGAGAGTATAGGCTACTTCGGACAAGGTCCGAAGTAGAAACTAACAGAGGAAGACTACTGCAGGTAGAGTCAAAGGTGGAACAGAAGACGGACTACAAACGGATGAAGTCCGAAAGTGATTATATGACAGAGAGTCAAGGCTCCAGACTAGGGAGTACTCCCATAGTCCAGAGCCAGAGACTTTAGAAGGGCTGGAGCCCAAGTGAGAATGGAAACAGAGTTATATAGACAGCAGGATAAGTAAGGATATAAGCAATGATCAGACTAAGGTCTGCAGGAGTTGTACTACAAGTTTATATACTGTAGGTAGCATGCCAGAAGGTAAGTAAGAATAGTCTGAGGCTATGTCAGAAACATAATAGTAAGTACAGCAAAACATCAGGCTATGAACTCAGAGATAAAACTTGTATGGAATAACTTATTGAGACGGAGGCAGATAACCGATAGCTGGAGGCAGAGATGAACAAGAGGCAAAAGCAGGAATGACCGAGAGCCGGTGGCACAGGTATATCCTAAAAGGGGTAATGTGCAGGTGCATGGGAATGGTTTCGGATATGAACACGGATTGGATATGGACACGGATTGGACATGGATCAGATGAGTGTCTCAGATCGGATCTGGATCAGATGAGTGTCTCGGATCGGATATGGATCAGACGAGTGTATCAGATCAGATATGTGAACTGGATTGAGTGGGGATTGGATGGATGTGGATTTGAGCAGGATGTTATAGTGGAAGTGGAGTGTAGAATCCAGTATATGACAAGTCACATGTGGAATGAATCAACAATGTGATGTGTTGAATTGGTGGATTTGACACGTGACACCATGGCACATGCAACATGTCAGCTGATTATTTTGTCAGTACTTGTGGCATGTGTAATGCATCTATTTGTATCTATTTGTCACAATCAACCAATCTCAACTTGTTCATTTCTTTCTCAGTACACTGAGCGCTCTCTCTTTACATTTGTTTGCACTATACTGGTGAGTTCTTGTTTAGTTTGCTGTCATATTCCATACATCTGATCTCAGGTCCGATCTGATCAGATCTGATCAGATCGATCTTGCTTCTATCCAGACCACAGATCTGATCCAGATCACCCATCCAAAACCCCTAGCTTCTCATGTTCTAAGTCCACTGTGCATACTTGCTTCTATCCCCTTTCGGTGATCTACCTGTACCAGTGTCCTGGCTGTGTATATTCCTGTCCTGCTTACTGATCCATTACCTGTGTCTGACTTGCATTTGCTGATCTGCTGCACATTTACTAATAGACTTCCATTATACTTTGTGCATAGCCCTCCAGTTCCAGACTCGCTGATTATCCGTACTATCTACCTACAGTATATAAACTGCATGTACAACTCTAGAGAACCTTAGTTCAAATATCATCTTAGATTCTGCTCATTCCATTCCTCCAAAACTTGAGCATCTTCTAGCTCTAAGTATCTTCTGAGACTAAGGATTGATTCCTGCAGTCTACACTTCTGACTCTACCTTTGGTAGTCTATATCCATTAGTTTCTAGCATGGACCTCGTCTGATACTAGCCCTATATCTTGAACCCATTCATATGCTCTGGATACCCTTTGGATATACTCTTCCTATCCATACATTCCGGATACCCTTCAGACATACCATATCCGATACCTTCAGACCTTTGGATCTGTCATGCAAGCACCTTCAGATCCTTGGACATATAATACTCCTCTGAAATAAGGGGCATACTTGGGAAAGGGGCACAGGAATGGTTCAGCAACATGATGCCTTCACAACAGCATGAGGTCAAGTCAGCCATGAAGAAATGGAACAAGGAGGGGGCACCAGAAGAAAGTCAAGCCCAGTAAAGTTTGATGAGATCTAGTGTTGTTTGAGTCTCATATTTGCCCTAAGGTACCATAAGAACCACCTCAAGAACACTCTGGAAGATTTTTCAGAGCAAATCAGGCACACCATGGGTTGTTGTGTAGTCATGTTTGTGAGTCACAAGAAAAAAGCTAGTCAGACATTGTCCATCACTTTGTAAGTACTCAAATCATCATGGAAGTCTCAAGGCTAACTAAACTATAGACATGAAACCAAGCCTCAGAATGCCAGGAAGAGGTTTTCCGTCAGCTCAGGAGGTATCAAGGAGTGGACTGCAGCTGGATTTGAATCCTTCACAGAATGGTCTAAGACTGAATTTTGTATGTATTTGATTTGGTTTTAATAATTCAGTCACTAATTGTCAACTTAAATTGGTAGACCCTTCAGAGGATGAAGAGGATGCATGTTAAGACCATACTCAATAGGTGAAAGATTCGAAGGGCTTTGGCCTCAGTTCGTACACTGTGCCCCTTTCCTGAGTATTGCCCCTTATTTCAGAGGAGTAATATATGTCTGAGGATCTGGAAGTGCTTGCATGATGGATCTGAAGGTCCGAAGGTATTGGATATAATATGTCCGAAGGGTATCCAGAATGTATGGATGAGAAGAGTACGTCTGAAGGGTATCTGGAGTATACGGATGGATTCAAGATATAAGGCTAGTATCAGATGAGGTCTGTACTAGAAACTAACAGATATAAACTACCGAAGGTAGAGTTGGAAGTGTAGACTTTAGGAATCAATCCTAAGTCTCAGAAGATACTAGAGCTAGAAGAGGCTCAAGTTTCGGAGGAACAGAATGAGCAGAATCTAAGATGATATTCAAACTAAGGTTCTCTAGAGTTGTACATACAGTTTATATACTGTAGGTAGCTAGTACAGATAATCAACGAGTCCAGGACCAGAGGGCTATGCACAAAGTATAACAGAAGTCTATTAGTAAATGCGCAGCAGATCAGTAAACGTGAGTTGGATATGAAGCACAGGTAACAGGTCAGTAAGCAGGACAGGAATATACACAGCCAGGACACCGGTACAGGTAGATCACCAAAAGGGGATAGAAGCAAGTATGCAGTGGACTTAGAACACAAGAAGTTGTAGCGCATCGGATGAGTGATCCGGATCAGATCTGTGGTCCAGACAGAAGCAGGATCGATCAGATCAGATCAGATCTGAGATCAGATGTATGGAATATGACAATGCAGGTTCAGACAGCAAAGATGACAGTAATGGACCTGTCTTATCTGAAATTACCCTAGATGATGATGGGTATGCACTGCTTCCTGTATGTGATGGCATTGGCCTCAAGGGCCAACATGAATTGATTAGAAGCATATTTCATGCTTCATACAGTAAGATCTCATATCTTCAAAACAAAGGTGATACTCATTGGTTTGTAGAAGTTTGCACCGGTGGCTCTAGACCTGTGCCTTGGGGTGTGATAACTGCCAGCTCAGCTGATTATCTAGAACCTGGCTCAGTTCCCACTGGATTTGTGGTCAAAAACCCTTCTCATATGAAGACAAAGGAGGTAAATTGGCTTTGGAAGCATTGGGAGCAATGTTCTGCTGCAGAACAGAAGCTAGTTGTTTTCATCAAGGCCAAGGTTGGTGATATACGCACTAACATACCAAATGAAGGACAAAAAAGGAAGTCTGAGAAGAGAAGAGTTAGTGCCCTTGACTTGGATGAAGAAGACCAAGACCAGCCAGCTTCCTTAAGTGGCTCTCACACCACAAAACACAGAACACTATCAGCCAAGCACTCCAACCAGACAACCCCAGATGACATTGCAATCAATGACCAATATATGTTTTTAGAATCTCTTAGCAAGGCTGAGAACTACTTGGAGCTTGTGGATGCAGTTAGGGATCTTGCAATCTTAGCTAATTGTTACAGTCGTGTATGCCCCTATTCATTTTCTTTCACTTCCCTCTGTTTGCTTGCATGACTGCTTATGTCATCTTTTCCTTCTTTATGCTTCAATGTGTCTGTACTAATAGTTGCCTTCCTTCTTTGGATATGCACTTACTTTCTCATGTCTCTCTTCACATGCCTGCCCTAAATACTTGTAGTCTATATAAGGATGCCATCCTATGCTTGTATTTGCTACTTTAATCTTACTGGATTTTACCTGGAACATCCTTTGCTAAGGACCCCCAATCCTTAGTCGTCTTGATTGTATCTAAGCTTAGCACACCTAAGTCTTAGTCTAAAGCGAACCTTTGCTTTGACTCAGCTAGTTCTGTGTAGCAACTTCACAGACCTGCCTTCATTGTTGCCGAACATATCCAACTCAGCCAGTCTAGTCCTCTCAGGCACTTGACTGTCTTCATTGTTTACCTTGAACCATTGCTCTTGTGCTTTGGTATACGAATCCACATTCAAGAAGCCTCTTGTGTGCGGCCTTTGTGTTAAGAATTATCCCAGTCCATAACACTAATCAAAAGGTTGGTATGACTCAGTGTTTGGTTTAATCTTATAGCTTATTTGTCCAACAGCCAATTTCACAGCAATGCTCTGGTTTGCCTACCTGGGCTGATTGGTCTTGGGGAGGATCTTATCTTCCTGAGAATGTGCATGTGTCACATGCTACATTGAATGACAGTTTGAAGACACTTCAGACATCTCCAATCTCAGGGGTACCATCTGCAATGCCAGTGGTTCTAGGAATTGGGCTTCTCTATAGGGAGTCTAAGTGAGTGATGGAGTACAAGGAAGATGAGGATGACCCCAATACTCCTTTCTACCTACCAAGTTCTGCTTTGGATCTGCAGTTCCTGGTTGCTTTAGATGGTGCAGTCTCAGAAGTCTTGTCTAATGTTGTTGAGCACATTGAGAGGCTGACAAAAGAGACACTCAGTGATGTGGACCAGGAGCAGGGGGATGAGGACAAAGTCAGAAACAAGGAGACAGGGATGGAGGTAGAACAGGAAGCAGTGATGAACCAGGAAATGGATAGTGCTGTGGAGCAGGAGCAGGAAGAAGTTGAAGAGGTGGTGCAGAAAGGGAGGAAGAGAATGTTTCCCCAAGCTTTGTCAAGTAAATCTAAGAAACCCAGGACTATGCCTGAGGTCCGGAGGTCAGGTAGGGCAAGGCAACCTTCTAAGAAAGCCCAGAAGATATAACCTTATATCCTACATAGCCTTTATCACTAATCAATCTTGTCCAATCATTATATCTACTTGTCAGAATTAGACCAGCCAGTGGTATTAACATGCTGGCCAGCCCTGCCTCTACATATATAGATACAGACTGGCCAGTGCACTAGGTTCAGACCTACAAGCTGGCCAGCCTTGCTTCTATATAGGTAGATGCAAACTGGCTGGTTCAAAAATTTAGATTTACCAACCGGCCAGCCTTGTTTCTACATAGGTAGATGCAGACTGGCCGGTGCACTGGGTTCGGACCTACAAGCTGGCCAGCCTTGCTTCTACATAGGTAGATGCAAACCAGCCAGTCTAAATGTTTCAACCTACACACCAGCCAGCCTTGTTTCTACATAGGTAGATGCAGACTGGCCAGTGCACTGGGTTCGGACCTACAAGCTGGCCAGCCTTGCTTCTACATCAGTAGATGCAAACCAGCCAGTGCACTAGGCTTAATCCATAGGGTAATTCATTTTATATAGCAGACTATTCTACTTTACATTTACCGGCCGGCCATGCTTTTACTATGTGCTAATCCATTATATATAGTAGAGGCTGGCCGGCACCCATCCTACATAGACCGGCCGAGGACTGGCTGGCCATGATTCTACAACCTTTTGGCACATCCGGGGCACTGGTTCTACGCAGGAAAATGACTGAAGTATGTGTCGAGTCAAGGTTTCGGATGTGCATCCATCACAAGGCATCGACAATGAACACCAAAGGCGGACTGCTGTATTTGTGGAGTCTATGTCCAAGTTTCCTGAGAGAAACAAGCATTCCATCTGATCGCAAACAGAATTCAAGGTCAGGGTAGGGTTCTCAAGGATAGCTCTATTCACATGCGTCCTGGCTAGCATCGCAAATAAATAACCGATCGTGCGCCGTTTCGTGTGCTTGCGGGTGAAAAAGAATGTTCATGCGAGTCGCGTCTCTACATGGTCTGCTCTGTCACTTTCAATCTTTCATCATTTCAGCTACCGTGAATGCAAAGGCAGACTTTCCAACGCCCATTGTGCCGTGCAGCCAAATTATTTGACTTTTTTTCTTTCTTGTCTAATAATCCGTAAGTGTAGTTGAAGTTTTTGAGAAGGGCCACCCGGGTGCCTTTTAAATATTTTGGATAGGAATGGCGTTCACGAGAGTTATCATGATGTTCAACACCCTTGGCAGTGACCTGGGACAACTTCTCCCAACTTCCTTCAGATAAATCCAATATCTGTAATGAGATCAAACTATGAGAGAAGATAAGAGATGAATATACTGACATGGACACTTGATAGGAGAATGATGATAATTGCAACGCAGACAGTGGAATGGAACAGAATAACTGAAGATGCTGATCCAAGGATTAAAGACCAAGCTGCAATTTGAATGTTTCGAGGCAGGTAATGGCCTCGTGGTTTGGCGTAGTACTAAGTCTGTCCAGCAGCGATGAGCTAGGTAACAAAGTCTGCCGCCGGCTATCGAGTGATTGAAATTATAGGGTGTAAGAGGTACGCAAGTGAGATCGAATGGAGGTATGAATATCGAGTTTAGTGTTGTAGGAAACTCGCTGGATATGTTGAAGGATGACTTGGCGCTCACCTGAGAGAGCGGCGCCTTGCCCAGTGCCAATGGATAGTAAGGAACCGCTTGGTCATAGTACGCAAAGTTCGGCATGTCAAGTTGACCGGTCTGAGAGATACTCACAACTGCAGTTTGTTATAAGAAACCGACAATTGTATTACCCTTCCATGGCTTCACATATCCGTGTAAACATATCCTACAAAAGACCGGTCGTCTCTTTACAAATACCCCTGCATAGGCTCCTCGAGCAATAGCTCGAACGCTGATTTATCGTCCACTTTGCGGTACCCCAGCGGGGTGTAAAGTAAGTGAACCCCCATAAAACACTTCTGTACGACTTCCCAGGACACTTCATGCGATCGCGATGGACCCACGGCAGCAAGCCCCAATCGACTAATCTCGTTCTTTGCCTGTCTGCATCCATGAGCATCCAACTTTAGCCAGTGTTCTAGTGGCCTGTTCTTGCTGAGGAGCTTGCTACCTTCATACCGAAGACAGACCCACATAAGGACCCAGATGAACGACTCAGCATCATGCGCGTACAGGTGCTCGACCTTGCCTGCGATAGCTTCTACCGTGAGAAGATGTACCGCCATGAATGGTACCGTTCCTGTGCGCTCGAGGCTGCTGGGACCATCACGTTTAAGCGACGACAAGTCATAATCGTTGAGAACGCCTATGAATTTACCGCGTAAGCGGTACACCATGAGATTGCTAGGGCTGACATCCCGGTGAAGCACGCCTCCTTTCCAGAGGGCCCGATGGCCTATCGGAGTAGTGGATGAATGATGATAAGCAGGAGAAGGGGGCGAAAAGACTTACACTTGACAATTTGCCACCATGCGTCAAGGAGATCCTTGCCGGAAAGCGTGGTGATCGGGATAAGCTTTCTGAACACGATAATATACAGAGTACGGCTGCCTTGTTCGGCCTGTTCGGCGTCCTTCAGTCCTAGTGCGATTCTGATTTTGGACGTGGATGTTCCTTTAAACTTGTGGAACCAGACCAACTCTGGGACGTGGCCCTGCACATCCGGATCTGTTTGTGCAATCTTGTAGACCTCGGCGAGGATGTCTGGCTCGCTCTGACGTGTCTCTTCTGGCCAATAGAGCTTGGCGACCAGTTCGGGGCATTCGTTGAGGAAATGTCGATCCCGAGGCCGTTCTGAGAGTGCCTTGCTCTTTACTGGAAACACAGTAGTCGCACGTCCGCGTATACCGAAATGAGTCACGCGCTCGTCTGATTTCACATCCAATTCGAGGTCGATTCCCGTATCCTCGACCATCACCTTGCCCGAAAATCCGGGCTCAGGCTCAAATACTCTGTTAAGGCCCCAATGTTCGTATCGCATCCGCTGCATGATGAGAAGTAAGACCAAAAACCGTGGAAGATCCTGAATGAAGTTGATGGCAGCGCTTTGAATCGTGTTCTCGCGATCAAAAAACCAGACGTAAATATTATCGTCTGCAACGAGATTTTAGTTTGATACTAGGTTAACAGTATCCCATCAGCTTACTGTTTACTATGAACGAGATGACGTGTTGCCGCGCGATATGGGCCGCGAACATTTCCGTGGCGTACAGGCCGTTCTGGACAACAGGATGAGGGGGTTTTGCCAATTCCTTCTCTTTGTCCTCAGTCTCGTTTTCATCGTCGTTGGCTCGCTTGCGCTTGATTCCTTTGCTGCGTTGCTGTGATGAGGGTCTCACTGTCTCGCACGCGTCAGTAAGGAAGCAGAATAGACATACTACAACTTACATTCATTCGATGCTTCGTGGGGGTTCTGGGAAGACCCGGCGACAGGTGTTGAACGTGTTGGCTGAGCAGGACCGTTCGTGCCCTTCCTATTGTCCTTCCTATACTCCATATATTGCACAGAAGGAGTAGGAACAACGTAATTTGTATTATAAGCAGCTGGCGGATGCGCCAAAGACCTCCGGGGCCGTTTCAACTCCAACGTCGATCGAACATCGGTCCATTGAAAGTTTTCTTTGGGCGCTTTGCACGCCGTCTCGGTAAGAACCGGAGACTCTTGAGTTTGGTGTGCTTTTGTGGCACTCAGAGCAGTTTCACGAGAGACGACGACAATATCAGGCTTGCGTTCGGACTGTTTGCCCTGGTGGTCTTGGTATATAGGCATCGGATCATTGACGTGAAGTAGGATGTCGGTTTTGTCGTCGACCTTGAACGCAGGTATTCTAGGTACTTTCACGTTACTCAGTTCGCGGAGTGCACGGTTAGCGGCTCTGACAAAAGGATCATATGTCGATGTTTCATGCTCGATATCACAACTTGATGATGGCGTCAGTATTCTCTCGCACCATTCAAAGCGCTGACTTACAAGTTAGTCAGGTGTTCCTTTATTTCTTGCGCCACAGCTCCCACATTGCAGATAGGCAGGACGGCCTCGAGGGAATTTTCAAGCAGCGTTGATTTCTCACTGACAGAAAGGGACTGAGAAAAGCCTGTGCAAATTGCAAGGAGCTCCTGCAGCATCGTATCCGCCCCACATTTCTCGAATTTTTCGACATCCCTTGCGATCCATGGACGGGCATTATTGACTCTGACGAAGTTTAATATGTGTGATGTTGGCGAGAACAAAAGGAAGAGTTAACACACTGAACGCCTACGGTACTGATATGTTCACTGACAACAGCGGAACTAGCTGCGAGTGGGGTGGACTTGACCTCACCAGATAATGCAGGGTTACGGGGAGGTGTCTTGAGTACGGTAGCGCCAGCATTGTCGGCCATGATAATGGGGCCTAAGTGAACATTTAAACTTGGAGAATAAGAATGCGCAAACCTGAGCTAGCTTTTAAGCTAGCATAACACCATTGTTAGATAGTTCAAGTCAAGGTCCACAACTGATAAGTAGTTTGAATTCAACGAAGTTGATGGCGGAACCAAATTCACGGTACAGTCTGTGGCGCAGGTGACAACCGAGGTCAAACAACATCGGTCAATAACCTTCATCATTAATTCATCATCACGACAAATTGCATGAGTGAATTCTATCTTCTCGCTGCAACAGAAGATCAAAATTATGTATGTCTCTGCTGTTTTATTTGGCACGAACTTGTATTGGTTACGATATGCTATAGGTATTTTTTGGGTTCTCCGCATGGCAAGTGAGTCGGAGTGACTCAGTGTGGGCGCAGCGCTGGAGAGAACGATAAGCCGCCCAGCTCTCATTTTTACGGCGACCATTACGTCTGTTTGTATTGACAAATTTTACACCTTCGGTCACTGCAGTGGAGGCTATAAGTAGTAATCCCCCTGAACGTGAGTAGTCAAGGAATCTGATGCAGTCTTTCTAAAGTTTCTATATAGATAGACGTCAGTCTCTGTCTGCCTGCGAACAATTAGGTTGCACGATTTTTCTATGGAATAAAAGTGGGAGTTGAGGCCTTGAGGACTCAAGGAGCCCCATCTCCGAATTATGCATTGCTGCTGCTGCCTTTGCATCTATCGGGTACTATTTCCTTCTTGGTTGAACATTTTCTCTAGGTCTGTTTCGAAGTTCCGCACGTCGCACAAGAAATTTGCAGAAGAATTCTACTGATGGGCCTTTGCCATCATTTCTGATTGACAAATTTCAAACTTCCATATCGCCGACCACTTCTGATCATTCTCAAGACACACGAAATCTGAAGATCTTATAGGAAGCTTCGTCGTTTGCCTTCCACAATCGGGCTGTGCAGTCTTTCTCCTGTAGAAAGAAGAGGATCCGGCTACTCCCTCAGGCTTCAGTGCCAACCTCATACCTTTTTGCTGTTCCCTACCATCGTGCTCCAGTCTCAGACTGTTTTTTACATATCTCATTCTAGTCAACACTATCTGACAACGTGTCGATTGAAAATCGTTTCGCCTCCGTCGATTCATTTCTCGCATTATGACCGACCTTCTTTGATCCCTCTTGCTTTAGCTGCACCATCAAATTTACTGGAGGTCAGCGCATGATGACTTTCAGTAGCTCGTGAGTGTCTTAATCCATAATGCGCGCTCCTTCAACTTCGCACTGAATCCTTCGTACATCGTTAACTGTACAATATTTTATTACTTACATGTAATCCGCCAGCAACGCTCTAACACTCATCGCTGGCCATAACACAAATCAATACGTGATCCAACCACTTGACCCCATCTTCTGACTTATGTCTGCGGGCATCCGTAACGCTATCTCGTTATGCACTTCTCCAAACAAAGCACAAACCTCCCAAGCCCTCCCTCCTGTCTTGGGAATATGCACTCGCCGGGACTCGCTTAGCACGGAAATAGCACATGGTCAATGAGTATGTGTCGATGAGCGTGTACATATGTTCCACATCCGGTTCACTCTTCTCTCGGTCCTTCAAGTTCGCATCCTTGTATTGTTTGTCTGAGCATCTCCGTCTCGTGAGTTGTTCTGGCTTCGAGAACGGTGAACCGCTCGGCGTGAAATACATCCTTGGGAAGTGTGCAATGAGTGGTGGTTGAGGGAGACACGCATATCATGCACTCGGTGATACGGTCATCAATGCATCATCATTGACCATTGACAATCTCGCGAGTGCGTGTAAATCATCCTCATACTGGTTCGACTGAATGTGGAGATCAAAAAAGCCCACGCACGCATAGAAGGCCGGTACCGCCTTATACACCTCTGAGCTGGCGACAGAATCCCCACCTATTGTATCCAACTTTGGCGGGGTTGGAGGGCCAGAAGCTATCGGCAGAGCTGCCGTAGCGCGCTGTCATATAACCTTTTCCTTCTTAAGCAGATCCTTTACACTGTATGCATTGACAATTACTTGTTCGTCGTCGGAGTTCGCATAGGCTAGGTTAGCCAGTTCAAACGACGATAACGGCTTGACCTCTTCCCGGTCCCGGAACTTATAGCAAAGCCGAGAGCTCAAGAGGGCTTCCGGAATAGTCTGTACCCGTCCGTCCTAGTTGTCTCCGCTATACAGTAGATGTCTGTCATGTAGTGCAAATCCAGATTATTATCTGGCAGAGGCATTGAGTTGCTGTCCGAGCACCGCCGCACGAACCTCGTTTGTAAAGTTTTCCCTTTTTCTCACCGGGCCTTGAGTAAAGCAACGACAGCGCGGTAAGAGATGGCGATTAATTGGGCGTGAATGATGATATCGGGATCTGCGCATCGGACTCACCCATTTCGGTTTGGGCTGCGGATCATAAGAATTCGAGGGTGACAAGCACGTTTGCGGGTGTTCATCTCATGTTCCTAGACGAATGCTCCAGCCTCCGTACGAGAACGAGTGCGTACAGCTGACCCTGAAGCTGTGTAAACCACGACCATACGCAATTTCACTTGAAAACATCTATCCTCTTAGGGGGAACAGGATTGCAGCCATATGGCGAGTTTGTTCGTCTGGTTGGTGGTCCTTGATGGCAGCTTCAAATTTCCAGGGGGAAGGGAGTGACGGCTTGCACGAGGACCTTTCGGCAGATTCCAGTAGTAGGGCTTTCTATGGTGCGCATTTGCTCTATGTTATTGGAGCAAGTGATGTCCAAGTCTTTATGCGTGAGTGGGAGCCAGAGCCTGGACATCCTAACCGTTCCTGTGGAAGTATCGGTGTGATCATGAGTAAAAAGACCACACAATCTTCGAGCTGTGAACTGGTTACAGTGAGGAGAGTGACATCAGTGACGAGCAGGTTTGTTACTTCTCACAGCGATACTCCAGTATTGCCTTTATATTACACCCATACATGCCATCAAGGATACTCCAGGGTATGAAATGGGTGAGGGCTACCAGGTGCCCACCCGACGGAACGTAGGACAGATGGCATCGGGGATGGCTCTACCCGCACGGGTACGGGTCAGAGGGCTTGCTAAAGTGGGGTATGCACGGGTTGCCGCAGGTGGTCTAGTCCTCACCCCAATAGGAGATCATTGACATGATGGTCGAATGCCCCGAACCAGACTCCCTAAGTAAAGGGACTACACGAGTCAGCAAGAGAGTAGTACGAACTACAGAATACTCACCTCAACGATAACGATGATGTTAGGATAACGTTTGGGTGGAAAAGGCGACAGCACTATGTGCGATGAGAAATTAGTATGCGGATCTGAGTGACTGGTGTCAGTAAAGCTTGAAGCTTGAAGCAGTACTATAAGTATATTCGTACTGTTACATGGCCGCCATGACCGTGATGGCGGCATAGCGCAAAGTGACTGAGGAAAATGTTCGAGTCCACCTGTGATGCACAAGCACCGCTATAAGGGTCGCTATCGTACATAATAGTGCGCTCGGCAAATGACAGTCAGCTTTCGGCACCCTTGAAGCTTCACCCGCGAAGCTTGAGATGACAAAAAGTTTATGCCCAAATAGTCCGACCTGCCTGGCTCGAACAGGCGACCTCAAGATGAATTGTTTATCCATTACAGTCTCGCGCTCTTCCAACTGAGCTAAGGTCGGTTGAAGACCTTTACGTTATTTGCTGTATAACGGAGAACACACTGGCAAAGTAAGGTTCACCTAATACTATGTAGTTATGCCGTGACTACTACCGTGACCCCAGAGATGGGCAAACAGAACAAAAACGATATTCCCAACCCAAGCAGGGTTGGCAATCGTGATATCATTCAACGTCTCAACTTCCTCTACCAAGCCAGTGTTCTCCTCAATGGCATGACAGCTGGCCCCTCCTCGCAGGTTCCCTTTGACACTTGCGAGTCCAACGACACACAAAACCCACCAAAAAAACGGCAAAAGAGGGTTGTGTCTACTGCGGACCTGTCTAGGAGCTACGTAGACACGATGAAAGTCGTTGGGCAAAAAACGAATGTCAAGATGTGAGTACGTGCATTTCGCACTTTACATCGTAGAACTCATAGAAGGTAGTGATCCAACGGTCAAACGCGTTATATGTAAGGGATGTCATATCGTGTTGGTACCCGGCGCATCCTCGACTGTGCGGGTGAAGAGTGCGTGTTGTGTATACATCGTTTGTGTACGTGCTCATCAAGTCGCCGTGATATCCAGATTCCAAATCGCACGGACACCTTATTGTCCACACTTGTAACTCGTGCAAAACATCACGGAGAATACCCGCGCCTCCAGTACTGGACGTGAATGAACCTGAATCCACATCCACCACTATGGACCAACCGACTTCTGGTACTACAACTGCGGGTGCTTCGCGGTCAGCACAACGCGGACGAAAGAAGCCGCGCGTCCCCCGTCTGGCGCCCCACTTTGCTCGAGATCTCGGTCATGTTGTCTTCCGAGGAGACGAGAGATTGCCCGATGCCATTCTGTGACATCAAACTATCATTTTATGACTCTGTTCCCCAACCGGTTGCTACCATCGATTACTGAAATTAGACAATTCGGTGGATCCAACTATCACGTTGCTTATGAAAACCTCAGTTCCTCGATACGTTTATCGTGATGCTGGTGGTATAGAATACCCACGAGAAAGTTCAAAGCTCACAGTTCCACTGTCGCTGGCCCACGCTCCTCTCGATATATCTTGATGTTGGGAACACTTTACAAATCCGTCTTTGTAGAGTTGTAGATAATAATATGATCGTAGTACTTACCCACAGACTACAACGACACAGTACTGCTTAGCGCTGTAACTGTGTAGTCAGTGGTACTTCATACGGAAATTATTGACGTAATAGGTTATGCAGACTAAAGATAAATCCGCTGGGACATTGCGGCAGACTGCGAGTTCACGCAAAATTCTACGTATTTCAGTTAGTTGGTTTGTTCTCATTGGTCGTCGAACTCTGAACCTTCTCACAATAATTCTCGTCTATGAACGCACCTGGTGGCATATAACAACAAAGAAACAACGGGAACGATCATTTTTTCTCATTGGTTACCTCAGAGTAGTAGCAAGCTTCAATCCGTCACTCGCCATGTCAGGTCATCGACGTAACTTGCAGCTACGGGGGTCATCACATATCATGGTGGTGAACGGCCTTCGGGCAGCGTGGATAATCGTTGTCCTTTGGTGTGAGGTTTACACGTTCGACCACGTCTTACACGATTGTCAGTGGCCCGATATCCATCAGGTGAAGTAACGCGATATGATCTCAAGTTAGTGCTTATGCGTTGGTTGTCAGCCCGACGCACCCAACGCTCGTATTGCACGCGTATTAGTGATAGCAGACCCTCAAATCGTTGACTACCGCTCGTATCCCATGCGCAACCCCCTGATGAAAGCTTTGGGCCAGTTCATCATCGATCTCAATCTCCGGAGAAGCTGGCACTCGACGATAAATAGAGTGCGACCTCATGCCGTTGTTTTTCTGGGTGACCTCATGGACAATGGCCGCGCGACGATGTCGAATAGCGAGTATGTTTTTCTATAATTCATCCAAGCGGAACTTCAGCTTGCGACTGTCGTTTATCCACAAGGTACGATGCATATGTTGCGCGATTCTACGACATCTTCAAGTTAAAGGAATTCTCCATACCGACATTCTTTCTTCCTGGGAATCATGACTTGGGGTGGGTTATGAATTTTCTATATCAAGGATATAATTATGAAACGTTTGGACCTCCAGACTCGGGGAAGATGTTTCCTTCTCTCTTGAAGCTGGAATGAGATACACGTCCCACTTTGGGCCATGGAATCACAAGACTACGATTGGAAATCATACTATTCTGTTCATTGATGCAGTCGCCATGGTCGAAGAAGATATGATCCGCGCAGACCGAGGGTATTCATATAACAACTGGCCTGCAATAGCAGGAGGATCCGTTGAATTCGTGCAGCAGTATGCTGCGCGTGAGCATACCAGTCCAGTTGTGCTCTTCACGCACATCCCTCTTGCTCGCCCCCTTGATGCAGACTGCGGTCCGCTACGAGAACGGGGCACTATCCGCCAGGGGCATGGCCTTGGTTACCAGAACACGCTTTCTAATGAAGCATCGCAATTTCTACTTCGCTTACTCGGACCATCCCTTATATTCAGGTTCGTTGTCCCTTGTTGCTTACGCAGACCAATTACTGAACATAGTTACATATCCAGTGGTGATGATCACGACTACTGTGATTACTCACATTCCTTACCTTTTTCAACCGCTTCTGGGTCTACCACAGTGCGAGAAGTTACAGTGAAGTCGTTTTCAATGGCGATGGGGATACGTCGACCAGGATTTCAACTTCTCTCGTTGATCTCAACTGTCCCTGCAATGGAGACCCTGACTCAATTGCCAAATTCACCTCCTTCGCTTCTAGATACACCTTGTTTCCTCCCGGATCAGCTCGGTATCTATCTCAATGTCTACCTCCCTTTCATTTTATTCTCGGTACTTTGCCTCCTTGCGTTTGATGTTCACCGAAGTCTCCGGGGCAACAAACAGGCACAGCGCCAGGCCGATGTTGCGCTGCGGCCCATTCATAACTCCTGTCGTACAAATAACGATGAATTATATCGACGTTCGCCCGGGCAAAGTGCTACGGAAGATACCGATGATGATTCAATGCTACCCCTCCCTGTGACTAAACCTGCAGGGCCGACACCCACGAGACAACTCCGCGGCAGATCCTCGTCTTCTTCGAATTCATGGACCTTCTATCTTCTAGGGCGGCGAAGATACACATCGTTGATCCTGCCGTGCTCAATTGCAAACCGCGGAATGCACGAGGTGGGGCTCCTTCGTGGGTTTTTGAGTGATGTGGTGGAGGTGGCGTGGCCTCCTCTTCTGGTATTTTGCATCGCGGCATGGCGTGCAATGCACGTCTGGGAATGATGCTAGGTGATACTATTGGGAAGCGTGGTTCACAACTTGATCGTGGAATTTTGGCGCTTCAGCGACTGATTCGACTACTATCGTGCTTTCGGGCTGTAGTCGTTGGTCTAATTTTGCAGTGTCAAAATGGAAACTCTACACTAGGAAATATAAATGACGCCGTAATGTCCGAACTGACAGGCGTGGTTCAACCTTACGAATGGCGAGCATGGATGAAAGGAACAGGATGCGGTTTTGATTGACAGCGCGTCTGATGTACCTGCGACTAAAATGATGCGTCCTGAAGGCTAATGAATGACTCCCATGAACTTGCGCGGGAACAACGGCATGCGCAGGCCGGTTGAGTCAAAAATGGGCTATAATTGACCTGACTTGCATAAGGCACGGAAAGGCAACAAGGGAGGACAAGGTACCTGTGTCATTGATTAGATGGCGTATGTATGCTTCCTGAACGATCCCTTTGAGCTGAGAAGTCGGTAGATGTTGAGGACCGCGCTGTACCTTGGTCAATGAGATATTTACTCTGACCTGAATGACCAAGACTATCCATCATGATGCATATTGTGAGAATTGACCTGGTCTCACGTCCCGGTTGTTAGCCGACGAGTTACAAGTGCGTTAGTCTTGTACACTTTACGAATATGATCGCGCGAATAAGGTAAAGTACAAGTTCGAAGATAAGCATTCGGATGAGCACGGGATGTGAGCCCGTTGGTGGGGATTAGCGCTGGCATTAGAGGCGTGTTGAGCACTGCCTGGATGGATAAGGTATACGTACGACACGACAGGTGTCGTGATATAACCGTTCTTGAGTTTGGCCCCGATATGTAAAAGATGTCTGAAAAGTGAGTTACGTTGGTTATAAAAGCGAGAATAAGGAAACAATCAAACGTTGTCCATTCCAACGCAAGTAACTTGGTCAAGTCCATTTTACGGCGAGAAGCGGGGTCCCTTTATCGATTTTATGCAAGCACGTTCGTCCTCAACTTCTTATAACGACTACCGTCCACTGAAATTACTTCGCATACAACAAAAGTCTTTTATCCCTTCCTTTCCAACGCCTTCTTCACCATTAGCAAAATATTCTACTACTGGCGAGTTCGACCAACGACGAACTAGTCAAAGAAGATCGTCGCTGTGTGAGCTCATACCAGAGGAGCTGAACATTCTCGGATCGGACTTGCCCGTCCCCGGTCTCCACAACAATCTTGATCCTAGCTCAGAACTCTATAAACGTCATCACAAACCAAGGAGCCTCCTCATACGAGCTCAAACTGTACCCTGCTACCTATCTGCAACAACCACAAAGCCGATACATATCCCAAGTTCAAAGTATGTTCATCCATCTCGCGTTCTATTCATATCTTTATGCCATCTCGCTAGAATCATGGCAACTTTAACTCCCCGCGACAATCTCAATGCTCGCGTCAAAGGCAGCAGTCATATCGATTTCAAAACAGCCACCACTGGTGTTGCAGCAAAGTCAATGCGTAACGAGATAAGCCATCTAGTGAGCACTTGCGATGAACATGCCAAGAAGGTGCGCTCCACATACCCTACACGTGTCCGTCGTGTTTGATTGCCAGCAGGCATTTGACACCGAAATGCAATCATTCTTTTATCTTTTTACCCGCTATCTCTCAGAGCGTGCAAAAAGCGTGGACCTGTGCGTCATTTCCTTTTTGGCTAGGGAGATCATTTTTCAATCATTCGCATCTTATCAGGGACTGGGATCGCATCAAGTCCCCCGCCGATGACCAGATCGTAGCCTATGATAGTCTATCTCAGCCCCATGACCACAGTAACCTTAACAAGCTTGCAGTGCTCAAAGTCAATGGTGGTCTTGGCACTTCCATGGGTATGTTCCACATCGTGGGCTCGACTGCGTCTTTTTGATGATCAATAGGCATGACCGGTGCCAAGAGCGCGCTAGAAGTCAAGGATGATATGACCTTCCTCGACCTCACCGTGCGCCAAATTGAGCATCTCAACACTAGCAACCGCGTCGATGTTCCGCTCATTCTCATGACGTCTTTCAACACCCACGAAGACACCTTGCGTATTATTAAGAAGTACGCAAATCAACAACTCCGCATCACGACATTCAATCAGTCCCGGTACCCCCGAATCTTTAAGGAAAGCTTACTTCCCTGCCCAAAGCGTGCAGACGATGACAAGACGCACTGGTATCCTCCTGGTCACGGTGACTTGTACAATGCGTTGCTGTACTCTGGTGTATTGGACCAGTTGATTGCTGAGGGCAAGGAGTACCTTTTCGTCTCTAACTCGGACAACTTGGGCGCAGTGTCAGTACCAAAGAGGTGTTCCCGTTGCGCCGTCTCTAACTGATGATTGGTTCTAGTGTTGATGAAAAGATCCTTCAACACATGATCGATTCTCAAGCGGAATTCTTGATGGAAGTCACCGACAAGACGAAGGCCGATATCAAGGTGAGTGCCTGGATTAATACATTACGGTTCTCTCATTCTCCTGCAGGGTGGTACTCTCATTGACTACGAAGGATCAATCCGCCTTCTTGAGATCGCACAAGTTCCATCAGAGCACGTAGAAGACTTCAAGTCTGGTTAGTTCATGAGCTTGCGCCTATACTCCCACTTCTGATGTGATGCCCAGTGCGCAAGTTCAAGATCTTCAACACAAACAACTTGTGGATTAATCTCCCAGGTACCGCCATTTAGTCATTCATTTTCGCTCATTGTTAATTCCTTTTCAGCACTCAAGCGCATCATGGAGACCGAGGGCATGGAACTTGAGATCATCATTAATCCTAAGACGAATGAAGATGGCCAATCGGTCATCCAGCTCGAGACCGCCGCTGGTGCCGCCATTAAGCACTTCAAGAACGGTCACGGCATCAACGTCCCACGATCCCGCTTCTTGCCGGTCAAATCATGTTCCGATCTGCTTTTGATCAAGAGTGACATTTATTCGCTGCAACATGGACAGCTCGTTCTCAATGAGAGCCGAATGTTCGAGACCACGCCTGTGATCAAGCTCGGCGACCACTTCAAGAAGATCCAGCAGTTCCAAAAACGCTTCAAGAAGATTCCGAAGATTATTGAGCTCGATCACCTGACCGTTACGGGCGATGTGAATTTCGGTCGAAATGTGACGCTTCGCGGAACTGTAATTAGTAAGTTTAAGTGGGCTGATCTGATAGGAGTCGCTCATAAAAACCCGTAGTCGTTGCCAATGAGGGTCAACGCATTGATATCCCTGATGGCTGTATTCTTGAGAACAGTATGTCTTTCTCTATTTCATATCTCCCGATCTCACATTTCCGCTTTTTCGCAGGGTTACTGTCCGGAAACTTGAATATGATCGTAAGTGATGCGCCAGGCTTCTTGAGTCGCTGCTGATGGTTTTTGCAGGAGTTGTAATTTGCTCAGGAAGAAACCTTACGACTACGCACGGACAAATACATAGATAGCATATTCCTTTTTATCTTACTGTTTTTCTGCTTGTTCTTTTCCCACTCTCGCATGATTTTGTTGTTGACAATGTCTTCGTAGTGTCTTTCTACTATGGAAAATAAGCTCTTGATGGTTTGAGTTCCATGATAGTATAGTGTTTACCCAATTACTTTTGCAGCAATCTGACTAGTGTTTTCCTCGGAGTACTGATGTCAACAGAGTCCAATTGCATTGATGGTCATACATGAATGATAAGCAACTTGACAACATACGAAATAATGGATCAAAGTTCCTAGCACAAGAATTATCGGTAAAACCAGGTTAAAGCGTAGACACTTGAATGACCTCACCGTCATATTGAGATTCCCAGAAACTAAACCTGAAAAGTGTCATCAGCTCATGTCATCACGAAGCAATTCGGCTGTGCTTACGGTTCTCCAGCACGCAACCATCCGGAATGTCAATCCTCTGACCTTCGTTGGCCACCACTATGACATAAATTCTAGCCACATTCAACAAACGCAGATAAAATACGGATGCTTGCCTATTACAGTACCACGGAGCGTGACCCCCCGACCAAAATGAACGTCGCCCGTCACCGTCAGATGATCCAAGTCGATGATATCAGGTATCTTCTTAAACCGCGGCTGGAAATCAGTGATCTGACCATGCATCAGCACGACAAAAATTCCAGCTCCAACGATGCTCCAACCTTCTTGAAGTGGTCACCCAGCTTGATGACCGGGACGCTGCCGAACATCCGACTCTCGTTCATATCCAGACGCCCATTTTGTAATGAGTATATATCGCTCCTGATGAGCAACAGATCAGAGCAGGATTTCACGGGAAGGAAGCGTGACCGGGGAACGTTTATGCCGTGAGCGTTATTGAAGTGTTTGATAGCTGCACCTGCGGCAGTCTCGAGCTGCTAAAAGTCAGAAATTGTGTCTCGCGTTCCGAGCGGACGACAAACCTGGATCACTGCTTGACCGTTGTCGGTCATCTTTGGGTTGGCGATGATGTCGAGGTCCATGCCACCTCCGTCCATGATCCGCTTCAATGCTGGGAAATAAGCCATCAATGCGATCGTTTCATTGCATGAATAGATTCCTAATAAATACCTTTGAGATTGATCCATAGGTTATTGGTGTTGAAGATCTTGAATTTGCGGGCTTGGGCATGTTCAGCTGAATGATGAGTCGAGGAAAGTGTATACTACCTGATTTGAAGTCGTCAACGTGGTCTGGAGGTACTTGGGCAATTTCTAGAAGTCTCATGGAAGAATCGTACTCGATGAGAGTGCCGCCCTGTGAATGAAGTATCAACAACCAGTCCGAGGAACTTTAGATATCGACCGGACCTTGACGTCTGCCTTGGTCTTATCAGTGACCTCCATTAAGAATTCGGCATCACTATCGATCATATGCTGGAGGATGCGTTGGTCGACCCTGCAAAAAAACGTTAAGCTACTCATTTGATTCGTTATTAATGCGAAGACCCACACAGCCCCAAGATTGTCGGAGTTCGAGACAAACAAATACTCTTTGCCTTCAGCAAGAAGATAATCGAGCACGCCAGTATGCACCAGCGACTCGTACAAATCACCATGACCTGGAGGATACCAGTGTTTCTTGTCGTCTGACGCATGCTTAGGACAAGGCTGCAACGTCTCTTTCCATATCCTGGGATACCGCGACTGATTGAATGTAGTTATGCTAATGCGTTGAGATACATATTTTTTAATGATACGTAATGTATCATCATACGTATTGAAGGATGTCATGAGGATGAGCGGTACGTCGACCTTGTGTGCTGTATTCAAGTGCTCAACCTGTTGCACGATGAGGTCCAAGAAAGTCATCCCGTCCTTGACCTCGAGGGCACTTTTCGCACCACTAATGCCTTTAGAATGCGTAAGCACAACTGTGAGGGGAATATTAAAAGATCATACCCATAGAGGTCCCGAGACCCCCATTGACCTTTAGAACGGCCAACTTAGACAGGGCTTCTGGGCCGGTGACCTGTGGAAGGTGGCTGTAAGGAATGACCTGCTTGTCATTGGGTGATTTAATGTGTTCCCAGACACTTATTGTCACTGCATTAATTATACGGAAAGGGGCGAGGAAAACAATGCTGCAGGGCTTACAGTTCCTCTCGATTCTCCTTTTCTGCGAGATAACGGGCATGCAGCTTGGAGAATGACTGCATTTCTACATCAAATTTCTAGTGAAATGATCTTACGTCAGGATGCAAGCGGGGTGAGATAGAACAGGGTTTCACCTTCCTGACCGCGGGATCCGCAGTGCGTACTAGTCGGCTAAGGTCACCTTGAGTGCTTTTAGCCAACGCAGATCGTTCATTCGGTCGAGCAGCCTTGCGGCGACGAAATCGTCGGAAACTAGCTGTCTCGAATAAAGCCATATAAAAACGGTCACAGAACAACGAGAGGGAAAACGGGAACCATAAACACGGAGTAGGAGCACATAGATATACAAGCCAAGATGGACACGCCTGGTCAATGAGGCCTCGAGATAAGCGCACAGCATGCGTCATTCAGCCGTCCTACGAGCCCATCATGGCTTGGGTTTGCACAAAAATGACAGATTGGGCGACGGGTAAAATGAGGCTCGTTGCACATGCCCGTTGATGAATGTTATTTCATATTAGGGATCCACAAAATACTGACCCCGTGAATGAGTCGGACATGGGCACGGGGCGTGCGAGCGACGCATATCAGCCTAATAGCAGGGGCAGCGTATGCCCAGTATCTCAATTGCATTCACGCATTATATGGAAATCGGTTCCAGGACAAATGATATATAGATGAAAGCGGACGAAAGAAGTAGCACCCACCGACTGAAATAAGCGATACCTGCTGAGACATACGGATCAGTCGACTATATTGCGGCACGCACCCAGCTGATTATGCGGTCGGCTGCTTTTAACCGGGCCTGTTGATAAAATATCTAGCACGTCCTCCGAATTGATAGAATGCCATTCAGACATGTAGAAAAGGTGGCAGACATCACATCATGTTCGTGCTGAGGTACATCAACGCCATGGGAAGTTCGTGTTCAGACATGCCATATCATAATCGCAAATGCAAGCATGGTAGACTAGCAAAGTAGCCCATTAGTACTAGTGATGCTGGCTGGTAGTAGCCATGCAAGTTTGGTGCAAGCAAAGCCAAATCCAAATTCGGCAGTTGCCGATCTGAGTGCGAATATTAGTAAACCTTAATTCTCGGTACTATCATCAAAACCTCAACTCGACTACAGGACTCCCATCCTCAAGGCTATCCGACATGGGTCAGTGCTGCTCTTTCGATATACTAACACACAAATGTTTTTGTTCTATTCTGATAACATTAAACTACTATTCATGCAGGTATTTCTCGTTCGTCCCGGCACAAACGTTCGGCAACTGGTGCCCAGCGCGCCTACTATCGCAAGAAGAGAAAATTCGAGCTCGGTCGCCAACCTGCCAGCACTAAGCTTGGTGCAAAGCGTATTCATACCGTGCGCGTTCGTGGAGGTAACACTAAATACCGTGCCCTCCGTCTTGACACTGGTAACTTTGCATGGGCATCTGAGCATGTCACAAGAAAAACCAGGCTTATCAGTGTTGTAAGTACCCTTAAATACCGCGTGCAGTTTAATATGATACACTGCATGTATGACTGACGCCAAATCTAGGTTTACAACGCATCAAACAATGAGCTCGTCCGCACCAATACCTTGGTGAAGGGCGCCATCATTCAGATCGACGCTACCCCTTTCAGGCAGTGGTATGAGTCCCATGTGCGTACCTACCCGAAGTCTATCCTTTTTTACCCTAGTAATTTATGTAAATGATAGTACGCCCAACCCATTAGCAAGAAGGGTGCTGCTGCAAAGACTACTGCCACCACAGAGGAGGAAAAAAAATCTAACCATCTTCAACGTATCATTGCTGAGAGGAAGCAGAGTAAGAATGTCGTTTTCTTTGGCGTTGTATAACTCATTGCCCGTTTCAGGCGCCAAAATTGATCCCCTTCTCGAGTCTCAGTTCGCTGCTGGCCGTCTCTACGCTTGCATTTCAAGCAGACCTGGACAGTCCGGTCGGAGTGACGGCTACATCCTGGAAGGCAAGGAGCTGGAGGTTTGTCTTGAGACTTGAAATAATCCTGTAACGCTTACTCACCTTTATAAATAGTTCTACGTCAGAAAACTTCGGTCAGGCAAACAGAAGCATGCGCATAACGCATAAATACTATCTCCATGACCCTAGCGATTTACCCCTTGATATGTCTGAGCATACATTTCATCATGACGACATGGCGAAAACATGGGAAATTCTTAGCTATAGTGTATGTCGACTATGCCATCTTATCGTATGCTCTGTCCAATCGCAACCCATGTCCTCTCCATACATGAGATAAACACGTTGTGACCTAAGACATATTAATATTGTTCGCGAGCAAAGTGTGGGTTTAAGCTGACCTAATCAATGTGGTTAGTGCCGTAATTATCGCGCCAACAACAGTGCTTTCGCCTTGTTCCTTTTCCCTTCCGTTCGCGTCATTGCTGTCCTTGTCTAGTCTGTGCTTTTTTTCTCTTTGGGTCCCGAACGCGTAAATTTTCGGTTACTGGTCAATGGCGCCAGCGTCCGCGGCAGCGACTGCCAATGGCTCTTCCACACGAGCCAGAGGGACAGTTCTCATATGGCGTCCTACCAAAATCATGAACATGTGTGACCTTTCCAAGGATGATGACTTCCTTAGCCATCTGCTAGTCGAGAAGCTTGGAACAGGCGCAGTCCCATTGCTTGTTCATAAGATGGATCCATCTCGAAGACTCCCAAAGACCAATGCCGAGGATCTCATGCAAATCGTTAGACGCGTGAGTATACCCTTAGCTCGCTTTGTCTGCACACAACTAATTATTCCCTGGACGCGCGTATGGTGTCATACATCATCGTGCCATAGTTGGTTGCAAGTAAGCTTGGTGCTCAGAATGCTGTTCGACAAGCCGTGGACGACCTCCTCGCGTTCGTCTAATTTTTCTGTGTTGTATATGTTTACCAGACATTCAGGGACGATCATTATTTAGTCTGCCTTCTGTTCGTTACTACCTCAAGCCCTACACGCAGAAGCAGATTAATGCTTTCGCCACGTGTGTGCAATCAGGTTTAGTATCAATGTCCTGCTCCTGAAACTCCATTTTACCACAGACACGCCTCGCGATACTTTGAGCTCTACAACCCTGCAGGGTGCATAGAAATTGCTCACACTTCTAGATACTCTCACAGGACAGGAAAGTCAGAGCTATGCATCCTCGCTACGCGCCCCTTAGCCCCTGGAGTGGTAATTATTGAACTGAAGGGATCAATGGCACATCTTTCGAAGGAGGAGGACAAGGAGCTGAAGCGTACGGACCTGAGAAATATTGACATCAGAAGGGACTTTAGTGTCATCCATTCGCGACAAATGAAGAAGAACCATCTATTTTTGGGGCCCGCCCGATTTGTGAACGTAAGTTTCTGACGGTCTATGCCTTTTGCTTCCGTTAGTTATTCACATTATCATTGACTTCTGCAGCATGACTGTGATAACAATTGCGAGCTTTTTCGCGAAGGCAAGTACATTACATTTCGCACTCTCAGGGCTATCTCTATCGGCGAAGAGATTACTGCGCATTACGGCGATGGTTACTGTGCGTATTCGTTATTCGGTCTGTCTCCATGGCTCACATACGCCACAGTTGGTGGCAAGAATCGACACTGCCTCTGTGAAACTTGCGAGAAGAACGGCAGAGGAGGCTACGCTCCAGACCATTCTGATGGCGATATGGATTCGGGTGGTGAACAAGATGCCGAAGCATCGGATGATGATGTTGAGGTGCATGCCGCAACAGTTACTGATATCAACGAGCGTAGAACGCGGCGTGGCGTTTACGCCATCATTCAGGAGGAAGATTCTGATTCTGAGGAGAGCGATGACGAAGATAAGGAGGGTGACAAACCACTTGCGAACGCCCCTGATGCTTCTGGGGATGATGAAGTGGATATGGAACTAGGTGGAGAAGCTTCCCACTCAATAGCAGTTTCCTCGTCCTCTCGTCATTTTCCGGTCCTAAATGCAATAGTCGCCACGCCTGATCCGGACGTCGAGCCATCACGTATGACATCGTTGAGCGCCGAAGGATCAGCGTCTTCCAATAAGGGGAAAGCGCAGGAAAAGTCCGTCATTTTCACTCGCCGACAGACACAGGAATTGTCCAGCAAAAATTCTACTCCCGCTCCTCATGATACTTTACGCAGCCTCTCGTCCCGCCTTAGGGGTCAGAATCTTCGGGATAGCGTGTCGGTCACGCCTAGTGGGAGCAAAGGAAAGGAGAAGGACAAGACTCAAGTCAAGGAAGAGCCTGAAGCAAGAGTTCTCCGGGCGCGCCCTTCTGTGGTCGGGGAAAAGCTAGATTTAGTTGGGCCCCCGAAGCGCGAGATTCCTCGTGGTTCAGATGGACGTCCGCTGCCAACGTGCGTGACGTGCTCAAATGTCTTGCCTGTGATTTCCGTGGATTCCAAAGTGGTGTGGGGTCTGAATTTAGACTCCCCACGGAAAGGCAAGAAGTCCAAGCAAAGACAAGAGTGTCCAAGGTGATTTTGCTGACATCCGATGGTTTCTTTGTGCTGATGGACTTTTTTGCACCAGATGTATGCGTCACATCGCTATATACGGTCAGCCATGGCCAGCTCGCCTGTCAAGCCAAGCTGTCATTGCTCCACCCCGCGATGACGTTGAATCCAGCTCATCGCGGCGCCCCCCTCAGAAAACTATCCCTGCCGTGGAACGCAAGCATGTGCCCCTCGTCGATGAGCGTCCTTTGAAGAAGCGCAAAGCTGATGACAGACCCAGCGGAGAGGTGTCAGCCAAAGCAAAGGAGCTTTTCGGGGCACTGAAGAGAAAAAGGGGGCGACCACGCAAGTACCCTCTTCCCGAAGAAGAGCTACCAAAACGAAAAAGAGGTCGACCCCGTAAATATCCTGTTCCTGAGGTGCCTCCCCGATCTCTTTCCTCATCTCCTAAGCCTTTATTAACTCCGCCTGCACCCGTGATCAAACTTTCCGTTCCCCCATCCCCAAGCGTCAAAAATAGCGATCATTCCCCCTCTTCGTCACGCAGTAGGCCAAAGGCTTTGGCGGTGCAATCACAACCTCGAGACTCGAACGGCCGGTTTGGCAAGAAAGCCACGACGAACGGAAGATTTGTCCGAAAGAAGTTCCATGGTCATTTTCAGAACCTGACACGCACAGAGAGGCTTTTCCGCAGAAATATCAAGGTCACGCAGTGGCTCGCTGGCAGGCATGAAGAAGATGAGACGGACGACGAAGAAGCAGACTCACAGGACTGGGATCGAGCGAATGATCCAGAGACCCTTCCTACTGGCAAACGAGCGGCATCATTCCCACCTGAAGGCTCAGCACCGCTAACGAAGAAACCCCGACAGTTTCCCAGTCCATTCGAAAGAAATGATGAAGCATTAGAGTACAGCCCCTCTGTACCCTCTGGGCCCTCGGCTTATAAGTTCAAAGGGGTGGGTAGTAGTCTTCTGTATCATCCCAATCCGACAAATTACGCTCGCCGGAAGTGGGCACCGTGCCCTGATGATGTGTCTCAGGATGAAGAGGGTAGTGGCCCTTCTCTTCCAACGCTGGAAAGTGACAGTATCGGTCCTGTCACGCCTGATGATCAGACGCCGTTACCCATAGCTGGTCCGTCGCAGCTTGAGCATACAGTCGCAGAAAAACTAGCTCAGCGAGCTAGTTGGCGAGGGCCTGTACACAATAGCGTTCTAACCTTTCGACCATCTCCAGTCAATTTTGCCAGACGTCGTTGGTCCTCGATGTCCAAGTCCCTCCTTGACTCTGGTCCAGGAACTCGTCGCAGCGAGCGGCTGAACCCAAAGGCTTCCTTCTGTGGAGAAGACGATTCCACGAGAGTTCCTAGCGCAGGTGGACTGCATGCGACCCCCACTGTTGGTTCACGATCAAGCGTTCGCGTTTCGTCTATGTCGGAGAATATGTATTTAGAAGGTGGTGCAATTCATCGTGCCGGGTCCTATGCATCATCATTTGACGACGTACGTACATCTACTTCTTATACTTAGAATTGCACATGAACAATTTACAGCTGGGCGAGCAGTTTCCGATCTCAGATGTGCACCGCCGCACTTCTTTTCCGGATGACGGTACACTTGACTCGGCCAATTCTGACGACGATCGAGTTGTCGAAGGGCTTCTTTCTGAAAGCAAGGAGGCTCATACTGGCGTTGTAAATGAGGAGCAATTCTCTCATCTCCGTGTCACATATACGGCTAAACTTCCTGCCCCAGTACCCTGGAAGAACGCTCGTGGAACACCTATGTCTCATTATTTACGCAAATCCGCTTCATTTCATGCCGACGACGAACCATCCTCTCCCACTCGTTTCATTGACGCAGGTTGGGAATCTGACTGCTCTCACTCAACAGCTTCACTAATTGCCAGGGCGGAGTCTGAGCTGTGTGGACACGGTTAAACTTAATATTAAACTAAATTATGTGGTCCCGTCCACCTTTGAAATCGGTTAGATCGTTACTTGTATCAACTACAGTAGCATTTTGTAATTCTCGTCCATACGCTCCATACTTACACCAATTTCTCTGCTGCCACGTATCGAGTGCGTATTCTAACGGTACAGTAAGGCACGCTGTACCCACAATTCGCAGTACCTCTTCACGACTGCCCATCTGGCTTCAATGAACTCCGGCCAGCCCGCAAGATTTCGTCTGTAGAAAGGAGGTTCACTGCGATCACAGAACTGAGATTTGGGTCTCAGCAATCATTCTTCTGATAGAAAAGGATATCCGCTTACCATGAATGTAACATTTGCCTCTTCACCCTGTAGTTGTCCCAGATGCCTTCCACAGTCGGATCAAACGGCTCCCCTGATTGTAAATCGATACCAACCGTGTTTCCCTCCGCTTGTTCATCCTATTTCGATCATTGTAAGCAAATCAAATACAAATGGAATGATATCGCAAACCTGCAGCGCCACCACCACATCCTGAACGTCGAAGCCTCCGTTCTGCGCAAGAGTCTTTGGAATGATCAATAGTGCATCTGCATACGCTTGCACGCCCATTTTGACGCGGCCCTTGGCAGCTTTCTTTACAGGACCACTCAAATGACCTGCGCATGCAACCTCAAAGGCTCCCGCACCGGGAATGAGGGCCTCATCCTCAAGTGCATTTTTGACGGCGCGAAGGCCGTCCCGTAAAGCATCCTGGATTTGTTGGATCGTGTGCGCATTTGGACCCTTGATAAGGAGCGTGACGCTCTTAGGTTGTTTAACTTCTTCCACGAAGGTGTACTTCTCTTCGCCTAGAGTGTGCTCATAAACTAGGCCCGCCCAACCGAGAATATCTGGGGTTAGATCGTCTACGGAATTTTGCGCAACACCTCCGCAAATGAGCTGCAGGCTAAAATACGACCGCAGTCAGAGTAATATCTTTACGTAGCGCTGAAGACATTACCGTTCCATATTGCGTCGCTTAGCACGACGTAAAGCAAAAATGCCATTCTTTGCAAGGATATCAAGACTTAGTGGATCGATGCCTTTTTGGTTAATAACGACAAAGTTTTTTGGCTTTTCGCTGGCGCCGACAGCTTGATCACACACGAGATTCTTCAGTTCTACGATCTTCTTCACTTTGGCGTCTACGAAACGCCGCTCGGATTCGACAAGTTTTTCACGTTGCTCGGCGGACGAATAGAAGAAGCCGGAATTAACCTCTCTAAGCTTTTGTGAGTTTAGAGTTAGGAAAGCAGTGCTGAAGGACGTACGTCTTTTCGTATTCTAAGCTGACGTTCAACGTCAGAATGAATGCATTCTCGACGCGTTTGGGCATGTCCGGATGCCTGGCACCGTGATCCATGACCAGGCCACGCACGAGCTGAGTTTCTGACGCCGTGCGGTGTTGCATCTTCATAATTTCTACCATGTGCAGATCTATTGGGTCGCGATACTGATCTTTTGCTTCTGTAAGAACTTTTAGCAAGAGGACCCTGTTGTTTACATGAAAGGCGTGCCTTTGGGGGGTGCTGGTGGCCTGATGGTGAGCACAGCATCTACCACATCTGCAGCGAGTTGCTTCGCTAACGAGGCGTGTAGCTTAGTAGCAAGCGAAGTGTGTGCGACATTGATCAGAGTTGGCCTATCCAATTTGGATGGCAGTTTGAACGTGTCAAGGAACTAGGCGCGTCCATCAGAAGCGTAAATACATGCAAATGCGGAAACCGACCACTAAAGCCTCTTTCTTCGCGAGATCGAATCCTTCTCCTATGACGGTTGGGTGTACGCCTTCAGATATGTAACGATCGGCTTGCTTAAGTAACTCTCCGACCAGTAGAACTACTGAAGTAGTTCCGTCGCCAACTTGATCATCTTGAGCGACCGCAGTTCGAGCGATCATAGCTGCTGTTGGGTTTTGTATTTGCATCTCGGATAGCAACACTTTACCATCCTTGGTCATTTTGATCTGACCGGAGCCGTCCACAAGCATTTTTAGAGTGCCTCTTGGACCTGAAATGGAGTCAGATCGGAACAAAACGGTCGCTCGAGAAGTGATACTAGTGCTTACCGAGATTACCCTTCACTACGTTAGCAAGACCCATCGCGCCTGTAGTGTTGACCTAGTAAAGCGATGCATGAGATTGGAACAGCGAAAAGCTAGAACATGCGACTTGCCTGCAAGGCAGCAGCGCGTCTGACGCTCTCTGCCTTTGGATTGATCAATTCTATTGAGGAGGACATTATGGAAGGAACAACGGAAGGAAATACGCGAGTCCAATAAAGCCGAGCAGAATTGGAAGTTAGTAAACGAGCTCGGATGGCGGAGTACCAATCCTATCTTTGCATTGAAATTCGTTCAATGAACCGCACAACTCATTTCGCTCAAGCTTGCGCTCATTGTTTTTACGCTACGCATTGCGCAAGCCTTGCACAAGGCAGTCGCGTTTTTATCAGCAAACGTGGCAAAGTCTCAATACTGATCATGATGCTCCGCCTAAACGAACTGATATATATCCTCAGCTGAAAATGCAGTTTTCTCAGAAAACCAAAACCTTCAGCCATCTGCAGGTCTCACAGCTGAGCTTCTCATTCACAGAATATCTCTTCTCTATTCAATAAAACATGCAGCGCACTCAAAAGTCTTCGTCGTCTTCGGATTCATCACCTTCGCCCACTCCTCCGGGAAGTCATGCTCTTCAGCCGACTGCGATTCGTTCAGAATCAGTACGTCTCATTTTCTTACACCGTTTTCTTCAATTAAGGCTAACGTTTAAAATCAGAAGGCAGAGCTAAAACCGTTGTTCACGCAGGAACCCCTATCTTTCTCAGAACGGGAGAAGAAGGCTTCTCCACCTCCGCGCAAGCGCAGGAGGCCAGTAATCCCGGAGACCCCCGCTTTGACTTATAATCCTTCTCAGAGGATGATACCATCGGGGCGACAGGAACCCCCACAGACACCAGTGTCGCTGACTACACCTATTTCATCTACCAACGAATGTTCTGGTTTGGTACCCGACGAAGCTGATGACCAAACGCCCCCTGATACTTCCGTATATTCTCACCCTGCCACTTTCAAACGCCCACGCACCTCAAGTAGTAGCGGCGACTCACCGCAGTTCCCTAGTTATTCTGCCACATACTACAACTTCAGGCATCCAGATGTAGCGGATCATCAAGATTCTCCATTTCCTGGAGGAAGTTCTTCCGCTGATTCCTTCGCCTCATCTCCAGTGCATCACTCTTATGGACCGGAGATTGGATACCAGCCTTTTCAACAAGAGATGACAGGACAAAATGCTGCAGATTGCACGCAACAACGTAGAGAAGTCTACCGGGACCCTAGCTACCACCCACCTCAAGAGGGTGCCTGGCCCTACTGCCCCACTTATTCCAATAATATGTATCGCGACCAGCCGCATTAGACGCTGATATTGTTTGTCAACAGTCTCCCTTGACTACACCACTGGTTGGTGTTCATTGGAGAAGAGTAAACTAGTTTGACTGACCGTAGTGGTATTGGTGGATATTTTGCGGAGCCGTATATCTTGAACCGTTTCACTTAGATGGGTTGTGCGTCCGATCTTACTTGTTAATATACCGAATTTTCTGCGTATTTTGTCATTGCCTTCTAATTGCAGTCATGTATTGTTACTGGTTTCGGTTCCAATAAGAGCGCGCGCCGAAATTATATGAAGAGCGAACTTTAGTAAGTCTCACCCAAGAGCTCGACATGCCTTCTCATCCGAACGCTGCTCAAGGGAAGCAGCCCAGCGCAGAAGAACATTATCAACGCACTCTTACCCGCATTGGGCAAATTCAATCGCACCTCTCGAACTCTCCACGCGGGCAACGACTCAAAGGTAAAACTTGCATTATTACCGGTGTTGGATCATTGCATGGCATAGGGTAAATGTCCAGTCGTTAATTTGTGCAATGAAATTGACCTGTGATTTACATCAGCCGTGCTTCTGCGCTCTTATTCGCACATGAAGGTTCGTGACTACACTTTTGGATGTACCGCCTGTCACAACTTTCTCGATGTTCGCAGGAGCAACTCATCTATACTTGCTCGATTTCTCGCCAGAAAACCTGCCCGAACTCAAATCAACTATTGAGAAATCATATCCGGATGTGAAGGTGGGGTCCTGACATTCTTATGCGTCTAATGGCTAACTTATGTATCACAGGTAACCCCAATTCAAGGCGACGCAGCAAATGAGACTGCCATAGCAAATGTCTGTGAACAAGCATTACAAGATGAAGGTCGATTGGATGTATTCTTTGCCAACGTATGTATCAGGTCCAACAGACAAAATCTCATCTTGCACTCACACATACAAAAGGCTGGTTTCGCAAGTAACAAGGCGCTTCCTGATTTGACTGCAGAAGGTTTCATGGAAAGCATGCGAGTCAATGCATTGTCGTCAGTTTGTCGTATTGTTTGCCATAATACTTGGTTTGACTTGAAATAATAATAACAGGTGCTTCCTTGCCATCAAGTACGGCTCCGACGCGATGATGAAGACTAATTCATCGAGAGGGAAAGATACCAGTGGAGGAAGTATTATTTTGACTGCATCTGGCACGTTCCTTCATCCCCTTTGCATTACTACGTATGTTTCTAACAAAATATCAGTGGCAGGGTTGCGGTCGGGGGCAGGGACCATAGACTGTGAGTCCCACTCCTCCCCATCCTCGACCTGCTACAGCTGACCCGACAATCAGATAGCGCAAGTAAAGCGGCGTAATGTTTCGATCATTTGTTCTCAGCAGAGAAACTCATTTCGGATCAGTGTAAACTCGATCGCGAAGACGAGCGTATATCAACTTCAGAAGACTGACATTCGCGTAAACACAATCTGCCCTGGCCTGATCGAAACCAATATGACCAAGGACATGTTTGACTTTGCTCGCCAACGAGGCAGAGGGGGCAAGATTGGCCAACTGAACCCAATGGGTCGCTTCGGCGTCGCCCAAGGTATGAACTTCATGCCGTGACCATGTGCACTCGATTTATCACGTCTTGCAGAAATTGCTCACATGGCCTTGTTTTTGGCTTCGGGTGAGAATACCTCTCTCCATGAAATGCGATCCAGATCTGATCTGTACCCTGATAAAGATGAATCGAGTTATGTCAATGGACAGAACATTGCGGTTGATGGGGGGCTTTCGTCATCGCACCCTGTAGTCCCAGGACGGTGGGCCTGATAGGCTGCCGGACTATCTCAAATCGCATCTTCTCTAGATCTTCCGTATTTTTGTCACAGTGTTGCCTTTGTACTTAATACTGATTGAATCAAATGCCTGATGACGTTTTGGGGAGGCCACATCGACGCGTTTTGGGGTGGCGAGTCCGCGAGGGCACTCGCGGAGTTTGCTCTCAGTTATCATCACCCTTTTAGAGCTGGTAGAGTCTTTTTTCGTGACATACCTCAAGCACGCGAAATGTACTTAGTGCGATCGAGGCATGCAGTAGATTCAAGATAGTCGGCACATGCCAGTGCGCGATACATGGGTACCACTTTGGGCATGTACTCGAATATTTACCCAACTTACTCTGGCCCAAGAGACCTGCAGGGCGCTCGGAACCTGCATGAGCATCCATACTCATGCGACAGCGACAGTTCATAGCTGCTCAGTGTCTGATAGTACTTTTAATTCCATCCTCATATGAAGTCTCCAATCTAGGCTTCTCGTAGTATGTCCTCGAGGTCTTAATACCCCAAAATGTTAATCTTCATTGCAACGAAAAGACCATTGAATGGAATCGCGAGGGTAAGGGTATCTGGATCCTCGATCGAATTGCGGTTCCGCGCCTCGTGGTCAATTTTTCTGAATAACGTTTGATGACAAAATTTTGAGGCAGTTCAACAACCTATACGATGGTTCACGGAGACATCTCCAGCACTCTGTCAAGGATGGACGATAGTCCTCATGATATACTTCATGGAGTTCCTAATGTTCGTGTGCGCATGCACATCTCAAGCTCACAGTGCCTTGCTCGGACCAATCAGTTGAAAAAGTCCAGATGATTCCCCGCAAGACTGACCGTCAGCTGGCATCGATACCTTGATCTGTTTTGTTTCGAGCGACACATCCTTCTCTTCAAGCCAGCTCTAGCCAATGTGATGCGGATGGATGGGTCGAGTAGGTTTCCCATTCAGGCTGTCAAGGCTTTAGGGTGACCAACAAAATCCGTGACGTGATGCAATGGATCATTGATTTTACAAACCAAAGCACCATAATTTCCCATCGTCTCTTGTCATTAACCGCAGCTCGGTGCTCTTCAGGCGCGCCTGATTCACTGGTTGGACTCAACTTTCTCGTTAATCGGTTGAAGGATCATCGTGTTCGGACCTTGATCCGGTACCCGTCGACCGGCAACTTGAACCTGGGCAGAGTAGTGGTGCTGAGGCGAGCGTTCAAGGATTCAGATACAAAGATGACTCTGGTCGATGAATTGGACAGGCTAGCGTGCGAGATATGGTAAATCTAGAATGCAAATCCAATACTCTTCTACCACCGACAACAACTTCTGCAAAACTCGGAAGGATACGTGACGTACCCCATAGGCGGGAAGCAATTTGTTGACATACGATCTTGAGAACCCGCGGCGCTCTCTAGTAGACCGGGTATGGTACCTTTAATCAAACAATACGTGATGCTGTCTCGCTGATAGAAACTCAAAAACCGAACTTACTGCGAAAGACCCCGCGCAAGCGGTACAAAGTAGCGCGGACACACTACTTTGTCTGCGCACTCTGTCAATGCTTCACTGCCCCATCCTTCTGAGCGCAGCTCCCCGAATCAAATCCAGCCATCGGGCTGCATCGTCGATTCATACAGAAAACCATCCCGAATACAATTTATGCTGTGCGTAATCATGATTAGTGTCTTTAACGTAACTTGACTATGGAGAAGATGAGGACTAGGGCTGGTTGTGGATACCCTGAACACTGGTCCAAACTCCCTTCCATTCCCATGGTATGTAAAGCTCGCTGCAGCCATAAAGAAAGAGGCTTGAGCACAGGAATACATATGGGAGGGAAGGGAGTCTGGCCATGGCACAGGACATCACTTTGCCAAAGAGTGAGCTGCGACATGCAAGGGTATGGAGGACTCGTCCTGCTTTTATAAGAGTGGGCTTCATCCAATCTAAGCTAGTCACTCACGGCCATACCCATGTGCGTGTACCCGGAAATACCCCTCTGCTCCCTGATACCGAACGAAAGAGGGTAGGAATGTTCGTGTCTTCTGTCACCCACACATCGAATGACTCCAAAGATGACGTGCAACCACAGTTTTGGGGGAGTTCGCTCTCCCACCGGAGAGCACTGTACAGCACTAAACAAAGCGATGATCCAGCGAAATGTGCTTGGCGATCGGAAGGGATATTGGGCCTCGACTGCCACTATTTAGAGCATAGTCACTTATCCTGTGGGTGTAAGCGGCATGAAGAATGTTGCGTTCTCCTTATTCGTGTGGGCTTCCGCAGTGATTGACCCATTCGTAGGTCATCACCGAAGGTCGCCTTCCTTCGTCTCCTCATAGAAGTCTGCAGATTTATGCACTTGGAGATGGGGTGTTGATCTTTGACCCTGCGTAACACGAGTTCAGACTTTGCACCAGGCCTTGTAGATCTGTTGGAAGTCGACGGAAATGGAGCCTTTGCTCCGGTAATGGACGCCTCCCATGTTTAGTTTCAAAGCAGCGCTGGTCTAGTATCTATTCTCGACTCAACGAGACCTAGAAGGTATTTGTTTCTGTTTTGTGTTCTCGTGTGCTCGCGGAGTATTATGAAGTTTACTCAGAAACCCCGAAGCTCTTACTCGACCTACAATATCTTTTAGGCCACCGATCTCTAATTTTCATCCCCCATATCGCCAATTTGTTTTTAGCTGTCTCGAACCTACCAAAGAAAGCGTATGAGTGGGCTTCCGCACGGACCCTTCCGCAACTGATGGCTCGTAGCATGCGATCGTGGGTGGCCTGGACTGCTGACCTTAGAAGCCCGCGATGCTTCCACGAGTTTGTGCTTCCGAACACTGCAAAATCGATTCGTCCATCCAACCACAAGCAGCATCCGATATACAGGCGAAACAAATTGACGAGCAGCGACGTGCTTTAAACCATCTACGTGTCTGACACTACTCCTTCATGATGTCCTACGCCTAAGTAGATGTCAACAAGGAGCCGTGTAGTGAGGGTGGGGTGAATTGTCTGTTTAAGATACTTGGAAACTAATCTGTGAAATGTTTACTTTGTTTAGGTCTTTTTCAAGCTTTCGTCCGAGATATCAAGCACAGGACACAAGTTATAACGTGCGAGGCATATACACATGGAGAAATCGAAGATGTATGCCTCACGGTTACCTTGCACTCGGTCGAGGGCACGAAAGGATGAAGAGTCACTTGCGGACTAACACTCTGATGCACAATTATGTCTAGTTCTTTGCATACACATTCGCACTCTCCATCCGAAACCATCCCAGTTTCACATGTGGTAAACCAACTCACCTGAATGTGAAGTTAGTTCTGGTCGCAACGATTACTTGTTCTGGTTTAAATCCCCAGGAATAACTTGTGCACGAGGCGGAGCAACTATTCTTGAACTAGTATCAAACAGCGTCCGAGTATCACCGACTTAAGTTTGGTGCTTGGGGTAACTTTGAAGGGAATGATCTCCCGTCAGAACTCACCCTGTCTCCGCGACAGCGGACTTATTTAATCGTGCGAGACTTCTGCCGCGGAGTTGCTGGGTTTCTGTGGTCTTTCTTCCTTATCAGCAGGCAGGAGAACAAGTGATTTGGCAAGAAATATGCAATTTCAGCATCATGCAGAGGGTTACTGACTATCGCGTCACCTTTGGGACCGTCAGTCAGCAACTGCTATCGCTGTGAAAGCTTTTGTCATGTACAATCTGCGACTACCATGTCCGAGTCCCAAGCCTGTCATCCATGTGTAGCAGGACCCAATACTTATCGACGTCAATGATGGGTCAACGCACCGCTGATGCCTCTGAGATTTCGGACTTTTACTCCGATATGCATATAATGGCAGGGGGAATGTGCCTAATCATGTATCTTCTGAGTTTTTTTCAGTCGCAGGTGCGCGTCCCTGCACAAATATCGATCTGGGTGAGTTTTACGTTAGTTGAATGAACTGAAACCCATATCTTGAAAAGTCCTTCTAGTATGTTATGCGTATTTGGCATCCATGCCTTGAAGCCATGTGCATGAAGGTTGGTGCGTCGCGACAGATGCCAGTCAGATCTGCCGAAAATTTGTGCCAGGAGAATGATGCATGAAATATATGGTTGGTGTAAACTTGAGGGGAAAACATTGAGTTCTGCCCAATGACCACTGCACAATCAAAGGTAACTGACCGAAACTGCCCTTCGTCCGTGCACCTCGTAGACAAAGCGGTCAAAGCTGGAGTGGTCGTCTATGGATGCCTGCTACTAAGTAGTAGTAGAGCCGACGTACGGAACCTTCTCACCTTCAATGCTCAAGTCGTTCCCAGGCAATCTTGCCCTTTCAAACTATCTTTCATTGAGTCGCTATCCAATATTTCTGATAGGTATGACCACGTTCTAGATGCGAATGACTTTGGACAGAACAAAGATATTAGGCCGGTAGTACGTACAGAATACTCTATTCTGTTGTGATGCATCAGTTTTCCCGGCGGCTGTGACGGCAGCACCGTTTGAAGTAAAATGGGAACTTTCAAGTTCTTAACCAAGTCCATCATTCATTTCATAGCTTCATTTGACTGTGGCACCAGCTGGAACCAATCGTACAATCGGATCAATCGATGAAACTAAACCTGCTATACTATCAGCTCGTTTGAAAGTATGCGTAGAGTTACGCACCTTTAATTACACTGCAGTTCCGCTCGCTAATCGGTAATTCCTCTTACTAGTTGTAGGCAAACTTGTCGTTGCCATAACGCAGAGCCTCACTGATACATGCACGATGCTGCAAACGTCCGCAGCCCATCAGGATGGCTTTCATGGCTGTTACGATCACTGTGATGATGCTGCTATCCACTGTACCATGGTCCTAGGCATCTTCCATTCCCATGGTATGTACTGGGGCAGTATCCTTTGTAGCGGGGCATATGCCTGCAGTACAGATGGGAAGGAAGCACCTCTGACCATGGACGAGCACATACATACATCGCACGAAGTGCAAGTAATACACGCAGGGTGGGTATCCCGAGTTCTAGCCTTGGCCGAGGCTGAGGGCGCGGACGCAGCGGGAGGATCGTTTCACTTCGTAACAGTGAAGATGCCGGGACTTGTCTTGGATCTACAACTTGGGAAGGATCTAAAGTACGGATTCTAGAGACACATGGAAGATGAAACGGTAAGGGTAGGCAAGAGGGTACAGCTCACTCTGTTTCAAACTTGTGGCTGATTTATAGACCGCGGATTGTGGCCTATTGTGGCCTGGATTGCGCAGGGGAATGTCATTTTCATTTGGCGAAACACGGGGAAGTGTATTTCATCAGGTTATCATGAATCGATTTGATGAACAAATGAATCACAGAGACGGTGAGAGTCAAAAGGACCTCGAGGCTTGTGGTATTTGAGACTTGAGTGCTCACAATTTTTGACTAAGTTATAGCTTTCTCCATGATCACCATCCTGAATCGTCACGGTTGCCCAGTTATATGCGAGGTATGATAGCCATCTGGTCGGAATTCTTAGCCTGCTTAGGAACGTGTCCAACATGCTGTTGCAAGATCAGGCAGTTTCCTTGCTCCTTCTGTGAAGTTGTGTGAGTTTCTTTGGGCTAGTTTAAGGACTTTTTCGAATTTAGCCAACAAAACAGATATTGACATGGCTCAGTCCGATAGTCGAGATCTTTTTTTTTTCTTTCTTATCTCAGATCTTTCCCATAGGTCCTTTCGGCCATCGATTGTACCACTCCAATAACTTGGCTTCCAGGTGCATATGAATTTTAGGGTTCTCCTTGGGTCCTGCCATTCGAACCATTACCGGCGGGTATCATGACACCGTGCACACTCCACATCAACCCCGATCGCATTCTGATCTGTCTCAAAATATGCGACAAGAACTCCGTGGCCTGGCAACTACTCATCGGGTCAACAACCCTCATTTTTGAAAAATGGATCTTGACAACGCTCATGTACATACTCCTTTACTCGGGAGTCCAGAGCCAAATAGTCTTATGCCACCGACGGACACTGATCAACTACCAGCTGTCAAAGGTGATTATTATGCAACATTTCTCAGATCTCAGAACAATATTTTACCTGCCATATTGCGACCCGCGGACAGGATCGAGGTCCAACTACACGGAGGCATTAATATTCTGGGCGTTCTTCAAATATTATATCGGCACTGTGCGCAGGAGTCTCATGGTCACCGTGAGGGTCATGGTACAGTAATTACTACCTTTTGTTACCGCTGCTACAGGGGCGATTACCACTTGAACTGCAGGATCACCCGGAGTTTATGTCCAACAGTACGACTCGGTGATGGCAATGGAAGAGAAAACTTTGGGCGCTGATCGATGACGACAAAAAAACTGCTACCGCCAACCCTTTTCTACACCGTGTTTGAAATGGTTCCAGTTCATTCAAAGCCTCGCGGTTTCCATCCGCTTAAGAACTCGTGATTCTGGTAAGTGGTATAATCACCCGCACGCCCTCTATACAGACTCGACTCACACAGATCATTCTATAAACAACAATATCTGCACTATCTGACCTGCTGAAACTGTCACTCTGCCACAGCATACGATTCGAAAAGCTTTCTGCCACCGGCATCGATGCAGCTTGATCGTCCAAGATATTTTCACTCGTGTAACTCTCCGCAGGGTTCACCACCATTACCTGCCGAGCAGACATAAATTTGCAATGCTGTACACCAATTAAGCACAGCGCTGTGAGGAGTCCGAGGGATAGGATCACTGTGGTCAACATGCTTACGTCGCGGATCTCTGGGCACCGGTACTTGAAACCATCTCGTAGTGATACGGATCATACGTACCACTCTAGGAGACACGGATCATATGCAACTCCAGGAGACATCAGCGCTTTGGGGAATTACAAGCCAGTTTTATGTTTGTTTCTTCCTTTTTCAACACAACCCAGTATTAACCGCATGCGGCATGAGCGTTCCCAATCACGTCAACACCCTAATTAAATGTGTACGTAGGTCTCAATCGCTAGCCGCATCGTTCTCCCACTACTAGCTGTCCTCTCAGCCAGGGTAGCTAGGAAGCATATCGGGCTTCAAAATTGTCAGTTGTGACTTGTAACCAAAACGTTGGGATTCAATCTATTCGGCAATTGTCCAGGCCATCTGTAGCTTTGTACGTGCAACATGCAGCATTGAAAATCATCATCCTGGCGAGTCGAGATCTTTCAGTGTTCTCTTATTTTTTTGTATAGATTAACGTCTACTTTAGAGGTTATCGAAGTAGTCACATATGTCGTGACATTATATCATCCCGGCATCCCACGACTCGGGTTTACCCTGTTGCCCGGTTCTCGTCGGGTTGTGCCCGATACAGCGGGACGGAACCAAACAGACTAGAAGAATGCGGATAGACATTTGCGCTCTTTATCTCCATCCTATAGATCCATTTGTAGGTACCATGGGCTTAGGGCGACGGGTGGAGTTTCAAGTCATTTTTCCCAATTGGCGTTGGGGAGAGCATCGTTGTGTTACAAAATGACGAGTTCGTGTTCGGATCGGCGGATCGCAAAGCAGTGCAAGTTATAACCACGGCTAACAGACATACCGCGAGATACCAACCACAGATATACTATCGTATGCTAGAATGCGCGACACCCTGTTCACTTGATCCCCAGACATTTCACCTCTGATTTAATGAGTCACATAATCTTCATCGCATAGAAGAACCACTCACCAAAGATCAGAGTAGAGTTGGCAGGAATGTCAGACATCTTCCGCGCCCCATACCCCATTGCTGGTGGCACAATAATTTCACGTTCCGCACCAATTTGCATACCGGCGACTCCAACGTCCCAACCTGACATAACATTAACGATAAAGAACAAGGCAATGAACTAAAGCAGCTAACCTTTGATCACCTCACCTGATCCGAGCTTGAAAGTGAACTGCAACACGGTGAACATATACTCAACAAGCAAGAAACCTAATGCCTGCTTACGGGTTTGCCATCGGTATTCTTATCAAAGATCTTTCCATTCTGCAATTTTCCGATATAACGCATGGAAACTTTGGCACCATTCTTGGCGGTCTTGCCGTCACCGGGTTTCACGTCTCGAATCTTGACTCCACCAGCGAGCTCTTTGTAAGCATGGCCCTTCTTCTCCTCAGCAGCCTTCTGCTTTTTCTTATCCTTTTTATCGGCTTTCTTTTCTTCCTCCTTCTCGCCCTTGGGCTCGGCTGCCTTTTCCTCAACAGCAACAGGGATTGCCTTACCGTCTTCACCTTTCTGCTTCTTCGCCTTCTTTTTTTTTGACACCTTCTCTGGTGGTTGCTCGTCGGTGTCCATAGCATCATCACGAGGACGTTTCGATGGCTTGGGTTCTTCTGCCTTTGGTTCATCCTCGGCGAGGTCTGACAATTCCTCGAAGCGCCTAGTGCAGTTAGATACATAGTGTAGGACAACTGACGGTAATGTGCTTACTTGGCATCATCCTCAAGACCGTGAAGCTCGTCAAGATTTACCTCGACGTCCGAGCTGACATCATCCAGGTTGTAGGCCTCCTCGTCACTCATGTCAGACTCCATGTCAGAATCATGAGGTGGCTGGTCGGCAAACTGGTCTATACCACGTATTATTGAAGTCTGATAGGCACAAGAGAACTTTAGACTTACCAATGTAGTTTCCATAGAGGTGAACAGTGCTGGATGGAGGACATGCATGAGTTATATTGGCCAACAATAGCTTGAACCCAGCTCACTTTTTTCCGATGAGCTCAAAGGTATACTCCTCATCCTTTTCGAGGATGAGGTCACATGCTGACTGCTCAATCTATGCAATAATGGCAGGTTAACCGCGTACTAAAATGAAGTAAGATGTGTCATGCCACTGACCTTGCCAGCAGTTAGTGAACAGAGAACAGTGGTAATCTCATCTTCCGGAGACTCTTGGTCGACTTCCTCCTCCTCTTCGTCGTCCATTTTTGCAGGATTTAAGTAAGTCAACTTGACGGTCGTTCTGCCAGACTCGTCAGATAAAGTTTCTCCGAGAGCGGCATTCTTGATCTGCAGGTCTGCCTGAGGGACAATGGTCTCCTTCTCGCCTGGCGTCAACACAATACTCCTACAAAAAAAATGAGATGCAACAAGGGTTAAGGCATAAGCAAACTTACCAAACAGCAACGGCAGTCATTAGTGGTAGTGGTCTTTCTTAAGACGAGACAAAGCTCAAAATTTTTGACGAGGACGCGTTTCCTGAAAGAGACGCGTTTTTCCCAAATCGGTTATTATGTACTCGACATATCAATTCAGACTCCGCAGTCTCTAGATTCATCCTCAAGCTCAAGCTTCAAGACTCAATGGTAGGTCGATGATCAGGACATATAGTTGATGCTTACTGACAAGGCCCTCGAACCGTAGTCGAACACGCTCAGGCCGTATCTTTCAGCTGTCAAATCAACTTTAACAGCGGCTTTAACGCTTGAGAACTTCTCGTCACAAGTAATCATGATGGGATGCTATCTGACACATTCATGAACTCACAATTACCTAGGTCGTTGAACGACACAACAAGCCAGAAGTAGAAGTTAGGTATAACCGCATGTTTTGTGTCATAATTGCATGTACTCATAGCGATCGGTTGCAGAGGCTCCAAGGAGGTTCTACTGAACTCGCTGACCATATCACGCAATGAGAATGAACGCGTCCTGATCGAACCATCTGTGAACTCGATACGCATGAGTATTAAGATTAAACAGGCCGACGAAATCGAGCGTATTTTATGTCACAAGTTCACGCGATTCTTGATGCAGAGAGCGGAGAGTTTTGTCGTGCTGCGCAGAAAGCCCGTCTATGTGAGTGAACTACTCGAACATAAGCGGTCATCGTGCTCTAATTCTTATCCAGGGATACGACATATCATTCCTTATTACGAATGTCCATTCAGAGACCATGTTGAAACACAAGGTCGTCGATTTCATCATACAGTGCGTGGCATCCGAATGCTTTTACATCGTTCTCTCATCCCCGGCTAGATTTATGGAAGAAGTAGACAGGGAAATAAGCGAGATGAAACTCAGCCTCAATGCGCGCGCGCGCACGGTAGCCGAATCGTATCTTACCGCTGTTTGTGTCTGACTCACTGCGCCTTTCAGTAAGCTAACTGGTGTGCATCACAGTTTAACTCTTGAAATTCTATTTTCTCAATTGCCCCGTTTCACCACGCGCGATAGAAATATATTTTCCCCTGCGCTGTATAGTCTGTTCTCGTACGAAGAACCCCATACTAAACCTGTAATTTTGCATAGTATTTGACTTTATACTGGTGAATGTCCATACAAGCAACTGGTATAGTATAGCGGTATCGACCGACACAGAATTTACATTTCGCGTAGAACGATGATTTATTGCATTTCGTCTGGCGATCAACAAGCTTCGTCGCACATCAAAATTTTCGTCTGATTCGTCCGGATATTGAGCCGCCTGGCACCGCTGCTACTGTGGTGCTTACCGCGTTTGGGCTAATCGAATGTCATACAACTAGCTTCCTACTAGCTATGAGTACGTAGGGACTCTCTACGCGAGTACATGAGGTTAAGGACCTTCATACTAAAACCATTTTCAAGGGTGATCTTAGATTCACCGCTTCACAGCCCATCATCCGTTCATCGCCAGTGCTCGGACTCGCACGAGTAACCATAATTTGCCGACCGTCCAAACCTCCCCCGGATTTTCGAATCATAGGTCACCGTAGACTGTGATATTGACTGAATACCGGTCGAACACTTTTGAGCGCTTCTTTCCAGCAGAAGCATGACCGCCGTTCTTCACGGACGCTGTCACCTTCTTGCCTGCTCTGAGCAGGTAAGACGTCCAGTCGATCTTGAGCCGACTGAGTTGATCTGCAGGAGGCTTCTCTGAGGTGATTTGGATCCACGGGCCCCCATCTGGTACCCAAGATACCCCCACGGTGACGACGAACTGTTCTTTCGTTATTGAGTTGTGGTATGTGAACGATGCTAACCATGAGGAATCCACAGCCTGGGGTAGGTGATGTGTACATCTCAAATCTTGTAGGGGTTTTGGAAATAGTACTGGTCTTCTCATCAACAGGACAAAATTACTGTCATGCGTCTGCGAGTCACATGAGGGCGCTATCTCCATATCGATCACAGAGAAGCCTTGCTCCTTTACCCCGACGTTTTGAATGAAGAGCGACGTTGAGGTGTTGAAGAGAGATATATGATTAGAATCTGATAGTAATGAGTACGAAATGTGTATTTGTTTGACTATGAATTTCTCGCGAGCGTCAACGATGTCCTCGAGGATATGATTATCTATCCTTTCGTAACGTTCGGCATTGGCCACAGAGCGCCGTATTCGAATACCAACCATGTGGTACTCTCCATCACTTGCGCGACGTCGACAGCTCAGGAGAGCAATGAACTCGTCCGGTTCATGCATGAGAGATCGTAAGGGAAGGCGTATATCCAAGCCGTCGTTAGTGGCGGCAAAGTCAAACCTGGGGACCGTATCTGGGCCAACGAATTTTTGGTAGTAACGTATCCATTGGTCGGAGGGCACGTCTTCGATATTGCCTGACTTGGCAAAGTAATCAGGGTACAGGGCAAAGGGCCAAGTTCCTACTTTGCGACCACCTGCGGCAGGATTGCTCCATGCAAAAATACTCTGGTCATGCGAAGTACGCATAATCTCCAGTTGCAGTCTGAAGAAAGCCTTTTTCTCCCCCTCCCCGTAGATAACAGGCATGTGGACCTTGAATATTCCCATGAGGGAGTATGCTCTATCTTCTGGTCTGGTCGTCTTCCTCCCAGCAGCCCACGACATCTTGGTTGCGACGCTGAAGGATACCCTGGTGGTCATCAACTTGTCTGACCCGGCATTTACGCGAGTCAATACGTCGGCATGTACTCTCGTAATGGATGAGAGAAGTTCAGCTAAACTGTTCTTACTCCCAATCTCCCTCCAGCGGTTGTCGAAAAAGAACAAGCTCGTCGGCGCGATAAGCTCTTGTAGAGTCCACCCCCTGGTGAACCATTCGCTTTTGGCAAATGCGGATTCGATTTCCGGGTCTCCATTGTCGGTAACATCGTCTAAGTAGACGTAGCATACCTGGGCGTCTTCATACCACGCATACATAGAGTTGATTGCCTCCGCAAGTGCAGCGCTGCTGTTTTTGTCGATGCAACAGGTATCAATCCAGACGTACTGATACCCATCACGTCGTGCCTGTCCGCAACATCCCTCTACTTTGGCATAGCCTTTCATGCCTTTCGCATACTCTTGATGAATGTCTGCAAATAGGACTTCTTCCTCGCGCCACCGATGCGAGAGTATCGCATAGTCCGGAGGATTGACAAATTCCTCTAGCTTCTTGGTTAAAGTGTGTAAAAGGTGCATGCTTCACTGAAAGGTGAGCTGATAAATTAAAGAACCAGTTTGAGAACCCACATAATTTACGCTACGGATACCACCCACGGTCCACGGCCAATACTTGCTGATCACTGATCTGAGTCTATCAACCCCGATCGATAATGTATTGATCGATAGGGACGAACTCGCTGACGAGCGCTTGATAATGGTATGGAAGGATCTGTTAGGCTATCTGGCGGGCCGGATCACCGCGATAAGTAAACATTTAAACATTCATATTATTCTCAGTCCACAATTTGCAATCGTAGCATGGTGCTAACTTAGTGCGGCGCGCTTTCTTAATTATGCAGGCGAGAGAAGTCGTCCATTTCACATTCATTAAGGAACAGGGTGCACTTCGTGTTGGCCGTCACGGTGGCGCCGCCTCCCAACCAGGGTGCATCAGCCAGCAGATGGGATGAAGTGGATAGATCATCCACAGTAGCACACTTGTGTATGGTATGCACAAAGGCTTGATCGCAGTTGTACACCCTATGCAAATATCACAGTGGTGGATGTCGCCCCTGCAGAGTGTGATCAGTATAACCTGTATCCAGCAGAAACCGAAGGACGTACTGAAAGAATTTGCTTGCATGCCGCCTCCAAGAAGATGCGCGTCCAGAAAACAAGGCGCGGCGCTTTGGCTTATTCTGAGTTGATGCCCTGACTTCCTCGCATGAAGTAAACTGCGCGAAAGGTGAAACATGACACCTGTGTACTACAACGTCTCCTTCACAAAATTGTACACAAGGAAAGGAGATGATGCACGCCAGCCGTGAGTGATACATGAAACATGTCAACGGAATGCTAGTTTATTACGCCGTCACTAAAGCAGATCATCTCATTGGCGGTACCTGGAATGCAGCCATTAGCATAATCCATGACAAATAAGAATATAACGCACCAAAGCACACACTTCCTGTTTCTTCTCATTTTGCGCTGAAGTTGCAACATACCATAAAGCAATGCTTCACCAGTTGGTGGGCACCCAGGGACGTAGATATATCCTCGGGCGCAATCCCTGACAGATGTTAACTGGGCTGTCGTCGGACCAGAATGAAAGAATGCTTACGATCACAACCACGGACAACAGCGTATGAGTAGTGGTAGTATCCACCGCCATTTGCGCAAGACCCCATGGACGCAACCCATATTGGCTCAGGCATTTGGTCATAAACTTTACGAAGAGCAGGAGCCATTTTGTTTGTGAGGGTACCGGCGACAATCATGATGTCGGATTGACGCGAAGTGGCACGGAAAAGTATACCAAAACGATCCTGGTCCATTTCGACAGGGCAACATGCAAGACCGAAAGTCATGGGCCTGATCGAACCCTGGCGTGCCCAGTTGACAGCTTTGTCTAACGTTGACAGGACGTATTCTGCAATTCAATTAATCCTAATACTCAGTTGAAAGTGCATGAGGCATACTCATCGGCCTTGTTCTGGAACTGCTCGAGGCTGACTTGGCTTGAGCCCTGCATTGCTAATGTGGTGATGGGCTCAGAAACCGAAGTGGGTATAGTTGCGAGCGCCGGCGCAGACTTTGATATGTGCACAGTCCGAGCAGCTATATTGGAATGGCTAAAGAAACGGTTCGCAAGGAATTTACTGATGGAACATACCCTAAATCCCGAGAGCGGATCTGAGTGCTGCTACCTTATAGGCACTGCTGACTGTACAAGAGGCTCATGAATCATACCGAGTTATGACACGACGCATATATTCACCTGGGGCTCTTCCAATGCCGAGAAACATGACAGTCAGAGGAGACAAGCTGTAGCTCGATACTGGTTCCGACCATGTACGACAACGGTGGTTTCCACAGTCGGGAATGCTTATTTCAGCAAGTAAATTCAGCAAGCAACCCCCTGTCAGCCAATGGAAGTTGTTTCATTGCTCGCTGTCCACCTTTGTCTGGCTCAGGGAGAGTTGTGAACACGACCTCATTATGTTGGGCTAGTCCGAGCGTTAGCTCACGGGATGGAAGCAGGTACACTGAGAGGTCGGGCAACCTGCTTACAAATTAGGTCGTACACTGACTCTTGTGCGGTATAAACAAAGGTCAAGGTAGACTTGAATGCCCTCATATATTCTTCTAATGACGATGACACTGGTATACGAAGCATTAACAGCTCGTGAAACGATATAAAAGGGGGTGCTGGGCAGGTGCAATGAACGAGAGCATAGCGAGTGATAAACTGTCGAGCTCGATGTTGACGGTAGAAGAGTGAAGGACAGATTACATAGCACTCAGCTGGAAGTGTGGTGCCGAGAAACTCCGATGGGCTACGTCTCGGCACCTGTAAGGGAGGTGAGAAATCGATTTGGTTCAAAAATGATCAAAATCATTTCAACTCGAAGCTCTGATTTGAAACGAGCTACATACAACTTTTTTTTGGTTTTCACAAGTCAAGCGCACCTCTTCAGGCCATTCGAGTTTACGAACTAAACGAGTTTTCCGAAGCCCCATACAGCGCAGAATTCGACTGGATTTCGAATTAATTTCAACATATGACAGTTGAAAAAATGTCGCAGGTGTTAAGTCGGAATATGTAATATTTAATCTATTGTCAGGACTTGATTGCTTGCGCTGAAAAACACGGAGATATTAGGCATGCACCATGAACTACAACGTAGATGTAGTCTTTCTCATTCTGGTGATGGTGTAGAAGGAATGGATGTGACTGAAAATACTGTTCTCATCGAGAATCTGGATTCTGGAGACACTCACTGGTGTGTTGTCTTTGGTGTCTTTAACCTGATCCAGTCGGCCCTCTTCGTGTTCTCATAACAGATTTCACCGGAATTAAAACTCAAGTTGTCAACTCGATGTTCAGCTGAAGACCATTCTGTTACTAGTATGCTTGCAGCATCCCGTACCTGAAAAGAAGCTTGGGGAGGCTTGGGAAGCCAACGAATTTTACAAGGTTCTATCTCATGCTAGGCTGTGTTTATGTCGATGATCAGTACTTACAGTAAATTGCATGAAGATATTGCGTCAACAGTTCTGGGGGCAACCTGGTCGTCCATTTAGTAAAGTTGAGCGGGTTACAACGTTGTTTTCGTTTGGTGTAGCCTTACTCTACAGTCATTAACAGCTCTTTGAGACAGGAAATTTATTTTTTTTCGCCATCATTGTGTTATAGTTGTTTCTATTGGCTCAACTTAATCTTTCCAACCGAGTAGCCTATCTCTAGAATACACGCCTAAATTTTCAAAAAAAAATATCCAACAGTTCGAGCTCAACGTTAGTGCTGTGGGCAGAACTATTTCAAGGTAGTTCTGCCGGCAGAACTGGCAGAACCATGTTCTGCCAACGTGGCAGATGGCAGAATCACGTGATGTTTTAACGATGCAAGACTACTAACTACATCGATGTAAGACTGCTCGACAGCAACATAGAATTGATATTCCATGTCCCATCTTCATTTGCATCATGATCCGTGACCATAATTTCATCCTTGATCGTGGCAGGCACAAATCCCTCATCGACGCACTGCAGTTCTGCGAAGTCAAACGCTCTCCCTCGCAAAACTTCCTTCCCATCCAAATCCCAGTCCGAGGCAAACTCTGTGCCCATTGTTTTTTCCACATTATAAATATCTTCGAGTTGAGCAAACTCAGCATCAATATCATCAAGTGAGATTGATTCAGAAACTTCAAGATTGTCACTGGAGACTGCTGAAAGTGGGGGAACGA
>MU172917.1:1107536-1131131 GCA_016695475.1 Suillus decipiens | reverse complement strand
TAGTACATCCTCCCACGGTTCTGTCGGGAGTTCTGCCACATTCTGCCCGGGAGGTCTGCCATCTGCCTGGCAGTGCCAGTTCTGCCCTGCCATGTGGCAGAATGGCAGAGTTCTGCCCACAACACTACTCAACGTCCGAAACAACGAGGGGACCTGTTTTTCGGCAGGTGTCACTCACCGAGACACCTGACTGATTAGGTAATTTTATACAAACAAACAATAGATTTTGTTATCAATCGCTATCAAACCCAATAGCATTTCCACTAGCCGACAGACATTCCTTTGCTACACATGTTATTCTCAACTTCATGCAATTATAACACATGTTCTGAATAGCTAGAACTGTTATCTATACATACTGAACAATTTCATATCTCTCTGATTCACTGTTATTGTGCAATGTGGAATACAAATTTCAAATTGTCTAAATTTAGGGTTTTGAGTAGTAAAGACACGCGTCTTGGTATTATTCTTGTCAATCAACATAATACAATATTTTCCATGGGGCAGGATATATATCGTCTAAATGCGCACAAGCAATTTTGAGGGAAGAAAATGTGTTGTTGTTGTGCGAGGCATGTTTGGTATCGATGAGCCGTTGATGACTGTATATGCCATATTATAACCAGTCAGTGGCCGAGTCTCGTTTAAGTTATGATAGTTGCAACGACTGCTAGATGACCGCCTTTATCAATTCTGGGTCGGAGGTTATGAGTTCGGACATGGATTAAACGAGAGAATGGCTCACATCGCCAGTTTTATAGGAGCGGACATTCGTAAATCATGATAAAATATTTGTGATTGGAGAGTTAAATAATCCAACTTATGTGCTACCTAGGGCTGGTGGCGATGTTGACCGGTGACCCCCCTTTAAAAGGTCGAGTTTCCATTTACGCGCTACTCATCTTGATGTGGAGAGTGGGAATGCGTTCATCCTGAGAATTTTCCTCGCATAGGCTTCTCAAGATTTCAAGCTTCCCATGGCCATCGTTTTTGTCACATGAAAGTTAGGTCGATAGTAGATCATCCCCAGTCGCGCACTTGTATGCGTAAAGGCTTGATTGCGGCTATGCGCCCCATACGGCCATCACAGCGGATGTCGCCCCTGCGGAGTATGATCAGCGTAACCTACATCCAGCAGGGACCACGTTGGCTTATTTGTTATCACGAGTTGATGCTCTAACCTTGCATGAAGTAAACTGTGCTGAAGGTGAAACACGGTACCTGCGTCTACTGGGTCTCCTTCACAAAAATGTAGACAAGGAGAGGAAATGATGCACGCCAGCCATGAGTGATATATGAAACACGTCAATGGAAATGCTAGTTTATTACGCTGTCGCTAAACAAGGCTCAGGCATATCATCTCATTTGCGGTACCTGGAATGCAACCATTAGCATAATCCATGATAAATAAGAATACAACGCACCAAAGCACGCTCTTCCTGTTTCTTCTCATTTTGCGCTGAAGTTGCAACATACCATAAAGCAACGCTTCGGCAGTTGGTGGGCATCCAGGGACGTAAATATCCACGGGCACAATCCCTGACAAATGTTAACTGGGCTGTCGTCGGACCAGAATGAAAGAATGCTTACGATCACAACCACGGACAACAGCGTATGAGTAGTGGTAGTAGCCGCCGCCATTTGCGCAAGATCCCATGGATACAACCCATCTTGGCTCAGGCATTTGGTCGTAGACTTTACGAAGAGCAGGAGCCATTTTGTTTGTGAGGGTACCCGCGACAATCATGATGTCGGATTGACGCGGAGAGGCACGGAAAACGACACCAAGACGATCCTGGTCATAGCGAGCAGCAGCCATATGCATCATTTCGACAGCGCAACATGCAAGACCAAAAGTCATGGGCCACATCGAACCCTGGCGTGCCCAGTTTACAACTTTGTCTAATGTTGACAAGACGTATTCTGCAATCCAATTAAGCCTACTCAGTTGGAAATGCATGAGGTATACTCACCAGCCTTATTCTGGGGTTGTTCGAGACTGAGCTGATTTGACCCATGCATTGCTAATGTAGTGATTGGCTCGGAAGCAGATGAAACCGAAGTGGGTATAGCTTCGGGTGCTTGCGCAGACTTCGAAGTGTGCACAGTGCGAGCAGCTATATGGAAAAGGCTAAGGAAAGGGTTCGTAAGGAATTAATTGATGGAACATACCATAAATCCCGAGAGCGGGTCTGAGTGCCGCTACCTTATAGGTATTGGTAACTGCACGAGAGGCTTATAAATTATATTGAGTTATAACACGAGGCATATATTCACCTGGGGCTCTTAAGATGCCGAGCGACATGACTGTCAGAGGAGAAAAGTTGTAGCTCGATGCTGGTTCCGACGATGCGGAACGAACAGCGACAGTGGTGGACTTGATTCCCACAGTCGGAATGCTTACTTCAGCAAGAAGATAACCCCTGTCAACCAATGAAAATTGTTTCATTGTTCACAGGCTAGCTAGCCCTTCCTACTTCGCACCACAAACTAAACAGCATTCAATGCAGGTTTCTATAAGTCAACCTCTTCAAGTCATTCGAGTTGACGAAATAAAATGACAAAGCACGTACAACGCATCATTTCGAATTTCGACATGACAGTTGGAAAAACGTCGGAATGTCAAGGACTCAATTGGTGGCACCCTCAGGGTGAAAAACAAGACAGCCATGCATCCCAAACTACAGCACAGATTGTGATCTCCCGAATCTCACTCTAGTGATGATGTAGAAAGCATGGATCTAACTGGAAATACTGTTCTCATCAAGAATCTGGATTCTGGAGGTCGTCGAAGACGCTCACCGGTATTTTGATATCGCTATCTCTGGTTTTTAATCTGATCAGATATCCAGTACTATCGGCGCTCTTCGTCTTCTTTGCACCTTATAGTAACAATCTTTACCCAAAATTGAATCTCAACTCGATATCCAGAAGACTGTTCGGTTATACTTGCAGTACCCTGAACTGGAAAAGAAAGCTGGGGAGGCTTGGGAGGCCAAAGATTTCCATGAGGTTCTATATCTCATTCCGGGTCGTGTTTATGTCGATGACTGGCCCTTGGAATAAGTTACATACTTTCATTGTGTCGACAGTTCTCGGGGCAACTTGGTCGTCTGTTTAAAGTTGAACAGGTTGCAACGTGTAGCCGGGTAAATTTTACTCTACGCCAATGTTAATGACCAGCCAGTGGCTGAGTCTAGGTCGCGCAACTGCATCACTGCCTTTATCACACGATTTCTGTGTCGAAGGTTTCTTTAACCGAGCATAGCATGCATTATGTAAACGCGAGGACTGTTAGTTTCATTTTTGTACAAGTGAACATTCGTAAATCACGATAAAATACCAAGTTAAGGTTGCTTACTAGTACGTGCAGCCTAGTCCATTAGAGGCCTATGCAAAGTGCGCAATTAGGCAATAATTTACATTTAATTTTGACCCCCCTTTGAGAGGCCGAGTTTCCATTTACGCGCTACTGGTCTGTCGATCCCTGTGTTCTTGATGTGGGAATGCGTTCATCCTGAGAACTTGCTCCACATGGACTTCTCAAGCTTGTCATGGCCATTGTCTTCAGCCACATGAAAATCGGTTACTGGTCACCGGCCAAGTGCCGTGCAACCTATTCTGAGCGAGCAAGGTAATTCAAGCCTCGTCCCCCATTCTCACGCAGAAGCTTGGCCATGCTCCGTTCAGCTACTTAAGTTACGTGACCTAGGGTCTTGCTCTTACCTTAGCTCGATTTTTTGTTGAGTTTTTTTTTATCCCTCTTCCCCCTTCTTTTGCAGCGAGTTCATTGTGATGTTGGCCTTCCTCAAGTCCGCTGGTGTTCGTGTTTCGGTCACGACCACTACAGAGCCAGCCAAGGTCGAGAAACCAGATCTTGAAGTTGACTCTGCGGCTCCAGTTCCAGAAGCATCTCCTGCCGCGGACGCTGCCTCCATTCATTCAGTCAACTCGTCCTCTTCGTTGCATTCATCTGCTTCGAAGTCCTCCCACACTGATGCCTATGGAGTACCCTCAAATATGGGTACTCCTCAAGCAGCTAGCCGATCGCTCACCCCCGAGCAACCCACGTCTGTGACCTTGCCACAGTCATCTATGCAGTCACTTTCAGTACCTGCTATCCCAGGGCGAGGTCCTGCTGCTGAATCTGCGGGCAACGTGACCCTGGAGGTGCCGAATGCAAATCCTGCAAACCCTAGTATTAAGACCGGAAAGGAATCTTATCGTTTCTCGTTCCGTTCATTTTCCTTCTTGCGCTCCGACTCAAAACTTACTCGGCCGGAGCGCAAGCCCTCCCAGCACTCCGATCCTATCCACACACAGTCTCACATGCTATCCAAGGCTACAGAGAAAGAGAAACGCGCTAGCAAGGCATTCACGGTTCGTGCACTGCAGTCCAAGACCTCTGATAGGCGTACGAGAGACACTGCAGTCATGATTCGTTCCGTCATTGTGGGCGATCATGAAAAGACGGACGGTGGAGCAAAGAAGTCAAAACCACTCTCTGTATCTGACCTAGCGCGTGTCAAAGCACAGCTTCTCGACCCAAAATCCGCCAGAAAGATAGTTGACCACCTGCACACGATGTCTGCATCATTAACAGATACAGGGTCCGTTAATACCGGCCCAATCCATGCAGTGTGTCTTGACGCGATCGACAAGGAAATCCACGAGCAACACTTCGTACAGCTTGGTTCGGTTGCTACTGCAACAGCGACTACAATATGTGACGCGTTGGCCAATGTGCACCTCGTCAATCTTCTCACTGCCCCGGACATGGGTTTCGGTGCACCAGCATCATCACCGGGACTGCTGGCGGGTGCCGTTCCCAGTGCAGAAACCATCATTGATGGCCTTCAGCAAATCACCCCGCAGTTACTTGCGCTTGGTTATGCATCGAGCAAGGCGATCTTGCCGGACCACAAGGGCGTCATTGTGCCTACAGATCGTCTATCTGTTCTGACGTGTGCGTATTTTCTTTTCCTGGGATATCGTTCAAGTTTTAATTAATTATTGTTAGACTGGTGGGGCTTTGAAGTATGCATGCCGCCTCCCACAATTGAGTACCTCAGTGCAGCCGCCTCTCCAGGTACTACCTTGCTCAATCTGCTGACTGCATTGTCGGTCGTCAGCCCTGAAGTCCGTGAGGTATTGCCGTTCATTCGCTATATCGCTCAGTTTGTGCAAACCGAGTGGCAAATGATCAAGGCAGCCGATAAGGGTAAGGGAGTTGTCTGCTGTGCTACCTGGTAGGTCTTTGGTCACCAGTATAAACTTGATTACTGATTTTGTATTCCAGGATCATGCCAGTGGCAATGGTTCCTCGTCCATGGGATTTCCCTGATCCGCCTCCTGCAACTATTGTAGTTGCTCCAGGGGCAACTCTTGCCCCTACCGCATCGAGGCCTACTACAATTACTGCTACGCCTAAGCCTTCCGTTGATGCGCCGCGCGCCTCGTCCACGTACTCCAGCGAAACTGGCGAGGAAGGGGTACGACACGGGATATCAAGTGACCCTCCTGTTCTCCCAGAGCTCAAAGTCAGTTCGCCTGCGTCGAATGATGGTACATCTTCCATCGACCTTCAAGTCCACAAGCCTTCTGCGGATGTCCCTAGGGATGCTGATTCCATTGCCTTTTAGTCGTTTTTGCTATCTTTCTCGTCACGACCTGTCACGATTTTCTTAATCTGGATGCTGCTGTCTTTGAAGGCGGTCCTTTTGCTGTTCGGTCCCTGCTTTCCGTCTGGTTTTCTGTTTTCGACCTATAATCGTCTGGACTTAGTATACCCTTCTTTACATCACACTCGTTAGCCACTTTTCATTCTTATCGTTCCCCACGGCAGAACTTATTTTACTATTCCCGCAATTTATGCACCAAGTAATGCCTCAGCTAAGGTTGGATGCTATTATTGGAATTTCGATAATTCGGTTGGATCATTCAGCAAAACTTGTCAGATCAGTGTCTCGCCGCTGCAATCGTCCTAGTTGTTACACATTCTCAAACTTGTACAGGTATGTCTCCACCCAATCATATTCTACAACAAAGTATCCTGCGTCGTAACCACTTGGTCAGGTTCTGAGACAAACAGACCGACAGTAAGCACCGTCCGTCCTGTGATTATATCAAAGAGCACGCACCGACTGAGATGATATCACTACTGAATGATTTCAGTGATGAAGCGCTTTCGTCGGACATCTCGACGGTGATCATCTACACAAAAGAAGTGTGTCAACCACGAGATAGATCTAGAGCCCAATCAACAAACCCCTAGGATTTTGGTCGTGTCATCGACGACGGTTCCACCTGTTGATGGTTTATCAAAGGTCCGAAGATGGTATGATAACTTGAGAAGCCTACCTTGCTCCTCAATAGTTTTCTTCGTAGTCTCGTAGTCTGCGCCAGACTCAAGAGAGACGATGTATTCTGATAATAGATATGAGTGTCACTGCCAGACTGAACATTGAACTTGGTGTACGCACTCGGCATTGTTCAATGAAAAGGTATGGTTTAGAGGTTGGTATGGAGGGCCAGCTACGTCGTACGATATCTTATCGGAACCTAGAGAACTGCGGGGGCTGAATAAGATAACCGGCCTGAAAAGGGGTGCGGTGACGCGTCACGTAATACGTATTCGCGTTATTCCGAGTGAATTGAACCTTTTGTCATTAATCGGTTGTAATTGTGTGCATGGGATTTGCATTCTCCGGACTTGAGTTTTCTGCACGAGCTATCCTTAGATTTGTCATGCCTGTAACACGGTCAACTACTCGGTCAGTTGCATCAACGCCAGTGGGAAGCAACAACTTGAAGACAACAACGGTACCACCATCTGCAGTGGGCAAGGCTAGCAAGCGAAAGGCCGCTGAAGGAACAGCCAAGAAAACGCCTCGCGCTAAGAGAACAAAGTCTTCCGATAACAGTCCTGCAACACCTTTCGCATCAGATGCATTCATACCGCCTCCACCACCTCCTTTGCAGAACGAGTCCGAGGAGAAAAACCTGGTTCCTGCAGTCTTAACGTTCTCATTCGAGGAGGCTAAAGCGCACCTAATTCGCGCTGACCACCGCTTTGAGGATTTATTCGCAAAGCTCAGATGCAAGCCTTTTGAGTTCCTTGAGCAGGTGCATCCGTTCCGGTGAGCACGATGTTTTTAACTGAGTGACATAGAATGCTAATGTATCTATAGGGCGCTTGTAGAATCAATTCTGTGAGACATATCTTCGCATATGTCACTATGCTAAACTGAGTGCACGTTTTTCAGTGCTCAACAAATTTCATGGCTGGCAGCCCGATCCATTATCCATAGGTTTACGCGGTTGTATGACCCTTCATTACCCGAAAAAGTAGCAGATTATTCGTGAGTCTGACTATATGCCAAAAGCGTGCTACGCCTGCTTGCATCAGTCACGGTGCGGTGTTAACGGTTTCATCATAAAGTGCATCAAGATCTGCAACATCTTTCTTCCCTACCCCTTATCAAGTTGCCAATACGGATATCGTGACACTCAGGTCTGCTGGTCTCAGTACACGCAAAGCCGAGTACGGTCAGTGTCATTGTTGATTTTTTTTTGGGAATTCCCATCAACCGAGTCTAAGTTATGATTTTCTGCAGTACAAGACCTCGCTGCGCGATTCGCGGATGAAAGGCTTTCAACAGAAAAATTACTTGCTGCAGATGATGGACACCTCGCTGAAATGCTTATAGAAGTGCGAGGGATCGGACGGGTACGTAGTCAATAATATCTTTGTGCTTCATTAACGTCTCACTTCTTCCCACCAAGTGGACTGGTGAGTGCTATGTTGCTTTTGATCCAAGGATACCTCATAATTCTCACCCAGTTGACATGTTCGCAATCTTCTCCCTCCGTCGTCCAAACATCCTCCCAGTAGGTGACCTCGGAATGCAGCGAGGAATGTTGCGCTGGTTTCTCTCTCGCCATTCGTCTAAGCACCCCTTTACAATTTCACCGCATAAAATAAGCGATGGCAAACCTGATGATGATAAAACAAAGCGGGCAAGTACTAGCGCGATGGGACCACCGCCTACAACGCCTGCACCGAAAACAACACCTAGTTCTCAACTGACAGAACCAGATAATGAGGCGTTGCCGACACCATCCCAATCTAAATCGCAGACTCCTGCTTCAATTAATTCGATTCTTGCGCTTCCTGAATATTTCACTCCCTCGATTGACAAGACTCTCGAAGCAGACGCGATGAACACAGAACCCCTTCCTGAAGGTCTGAGCGTCGCGAATCTAAAATCAAGGCTAGAAGGAAAGAAGATCAAGTATGTCACCTAGATTCTTCTCTTGTGGACAATTTCTCATCAAGGCTCTCTGAAGAGGAGCATTCCTTACTCCGAAAGAAATGGAAGATTTAACCGCATCTTGGGTGCCGTATCGAAGTCTAGGTGTTTACTATATGTGGGCTCTATCAGAGGATAAGAAATAGTCATCACCCACTTCCACTCTGGTTGATAGACTATTCGTCCCCCGATTTACAAAGTTAGATTTTTTTCGAAATCAATCAAATTATTATGCCTTAGTCGATATAACTCGCATCGAATTACTAAATTCTGTGACATGGGTCTAGCATGCATGAGCGTGCCACCTGAGCAAGGATATCTGCGCATATGGCAAGTTCTCAGGGATAAGATACACGGTCCCACCCTCATCGACTCATGTATCCAGTAAAAGACTAATATTATACTAAGTGTTATGCGCGATCGTCTCTACTGAAAGAATCCGTGATCAAGAGTTCCTGCAGTGAAAGTACGTATTAGCCAGTGCCGAGGTCAAGATACTGAAATCTACCTCAGGTGCAAAGGGCCACCGGTCGAAGGCGCCGACGACAGCAGCCCAGTCTCCTACACTCATTTTCTTGATGACCTTCGTCATGTCAGCCCTCTGATCGGGTCGAACGTTATCATCCGTGAGGTAGGACCTTAGAACGTCTGATCCAGGTGCTAGATGACTAGAGAAAGACCAATAAATTTCTCTCACGATTAAAAATGAACTCTGAGCCATACCCAACGGCGTTCTTAAGAGGGGTCGACTTCAGCACAAAGAGTTTCCGTAGGCAGTAATCCCATTTGTCCAGCATGCCCGACTGAATGATCTGTGCATGACGTCAGTGATTTTCAATGTGCAGAAAACATGGCACGTACCTGATGCTCCAATGGTCTGAATGTACCTGCTATGAATGGCGTACCTCTGCGCCGGTTTTCAGTCTTTGAGGTTTGTGCAGGGTTTGTAGCATCAGGGTAGAAATGGCTATTATATGGTACCAGTAGCCGCGGGTCAATGTTGTGATTAAACTCAGAAACAGCTTGTGCGATGACGCTTAACTTGCACCGAGCCGGATCCTCAGTAGAAGCGGAGATACGCTGTCACTTGTATCAGATAGGGATAGCTAGTCCGTTGGATGAGATCACCTACATCCCATACCCAGTCGTGCATTAGATAACTCATTGGAATGCGACCGTGTTTGAACAACCAGGACTGTTCTGGTGCACAACGCAATAGTTGTGCTAAGAGCTGCTCGCCCAGGACATCCATGGGAAGGTGCGAAATAAAGTGTAGAGTTGCATTCGGCTGATTCCATGGAATTTTCTCCACGTCGTCCAGGAAGCCTCCAACTTCTAGTTGATGATAAGAGTCCCACGAAAAGCCGTTCATCGGCAAAACTTGTACTCTAGGGTCCGCTTCCTGCAGGGGCTGTTGAAGATTATAAGCATAGGCAAACTCCACAAGGCTTATTTCGCACTTTCAGAAAGTTGAGATACTGTTCTACGTCCTCAAGCACAATAATTTTTCGGATTCGTTCTTTCGGCAACTGCATCAAAGCGCGAGTTAATGCACCAGGACCTTTGTGGACTCTGTAAGTACAAAAAGATTGGAGTTTAAATATGGGCATTCTCACCAGGATACGCTTCCACAATAACTTTATCCCTCGAACCGCTAGGAACGAATGAGTCTGCAACTAGTGCCGCTGTCTCGGGATTAGCGATGGAGATACGACTTTTGAATATCATGCCGCTAATGGGAAAGTAGTCTCGCCATTTCGAACGTGGGGGCAGATTGAACCTGTCGACCGGGAGTGTGCTAGCTCTCGGTGTCCTGGCCTTCCTGGCAGGTTTCGGGGCCGAGGCACTTTGGGGTCCAGCTTCGGGCTTGGTGTCCTTGACGCTTTGAACATCCTTGGAGCGACTGCGCCTTTTTGGCTGTGTCGTGATGGCCTTCGCGATGATGTCCTCAGGAATATTCTTGGTCCTGTAGGAGCATTTAATGCTTGTGGAAAATGGCCTCCGCAGGAAAAGCGGAAAAGACATTTGGTGATGACTAAGCTACGCGAAACGCGTCTAACCCAGCAGCTTAGAACACGTGCAGGACGTGATGTAGATCATACGTGTATACGATGTACAGCTTCGTCCAATCACTGTGCCCTTCCGACAGAATCGCTATGAGACCGTAACCACCTATTTGAATCATCTTCTAATTTTTTTTCAAGTTCCTCGAGTCGCTACAGACTTCGTGTTGGGCCACCCATCAAATGATGAGCCAGTGCGTGATTGGCTGTGCGATGCTATTCAGGAGATTATCTGTGCCAAAACATCAGTGGGACACTGGCCAGTGGCGCAATGATCGATCTCCTCTAAAAACACTACCACTGATGATGAATCCCCCCCGACATACCAATACACATACGGGCATACCTGAATCGACGGTTGTACTCTCGCGATCTAATTTTGTGCGTTGCAACCTACATACTACCATGAACCCTCTGTAAGGCAGCCGCGAAATTATTCGACATAGACACCGCAAGTACTTGACCGACCCCTTGTTATCTAGATCGTATATCGCTTGCACCGACGAGGAAGTCATTGACGGATTAACCCACTGACCACCGGACATCGTCACTGACTCGAGATTTTTTATCCACTAAGCGAATCACCAGGATTGCAATGTATGTGACCTAGTTTTCTCATTCTTGTTATGTATATGGGAATCTGGAGGCTAAACGCGTGCGTTGTGATACCTCCAACAGTTTTCAAAAACACCGAGACCACCCGGGACTTCAAAAAAACTGCTATTTGATTGACCTTGATTATCACTGAAGCGGTGTCCGACGATATGATGAACATGTGAGTTGAAATGCGCCAATAGCATCATGATAGCCAAATCAGCTCATAGTTATAAGAGTTATGAATGACTACGAGCGCGTGTAGACTGCTTGTATAGGAGGAGCGTGAACAAATGCGATATGATAAAGAATGTAGATGATAGATATTGATAACAATATGATGCTGGAAGATGAATGCGGAAATAGGATTCTAATACTTGTTATTTGTCTTGTTACATCCAAGTAATAACTGTACATGCTTGCAGAACGATAAGGGTGCTCGGGTATGGCTAAGCCAAAAAAAAATGGAAACAGGAGGAAGTGGCGTCGCACCTGACAGGGTATGACGAGAAAGAGGGTAAGAAAATTAAATGAGTGATACAATGTGTGAAAGGACAGAGTAACGAGAGACATATCGTTATTGACAGATTTCAGACAGGTGGGCTGCGAATGGGGTGATGGTGCTAAGGATTGAAACGTTGAGCGGCGATCCGGTGCTGAGGTAGACGCTGGATCGGCAAACTCCGGCTACAGACTGGTACAGTTATTCCGTATGTTACCTCGTGTTCTTCCATTTGCCAATCAGAATGGTAACCGCCAAGGAGGTGGAAACACCGCTGAAGCTGGAAACCTGACTCAGCTTCGACACGAATAGTATCACTTTTAATTTCAAATTCACCCTTTTTGCCAGCGAGCAACTGCTTATATGGCGTAGTGCCCGTGCTCCGCTTCTGATGCAGATGCATTGTAGATCTATTGCCGCCAGTTTTACGATATAGATGTCGGTAAGACCCTGCGCAGTTCATTTTAATCTCGCACACCGGATTCAAATTTAAGAGCGAATTCTGCCAGAACCTTATCTAGTACGATACCTGCAATCATGGTCGCTCCCATTGTTAATACAGGAATTCAGACAGCAAAGGTAAGAGTGCCAAAATATATTTTCTAGACGAGGTTTATTGACTGCAACTACTCTAGTATTGCAATGGTACGTGGACTTCGTACAGGAGTTAGCGGCTATTTTCATCTTGAATATGTGTAGTGGCTGGTCTAGGAGTTCTGGTAGGTCTACGAGCCGTGGAAAATATCTCCTCTTATGTTTCGTAGATTTTTGATTATTTTTTAACGCTCGAACCTGAGGTGAGCATTTCTTTATCGAGTCCAAACATCTCTTGACAATGTTGCAAGGTTCGGTGGACATGGAACAGGCGCTGGAACACCACTCGTGTTATTTTCGTAATTTCACGCTACATGGCCTTTGTAGCAGCTGGTATGACTTCGTACGGTGAGCAGCTACCCGAATCTCCTAGTACGTGACATTGATGAGTGACTAGCTGCCATTGCCACACGAGCGAACGAAGACGTTAGTATCTTATGCTTATGTTGCTGTTGTATGAACTGAAGTACATCGAATACAGTGCTCGAACTTCAGCCGTGCTTCAAATGGTAATGAATATCTTGAGTAATCAATGTTTTACTAATTTCACTGCAGCAATTCACATCATCAGTATTGTAGCTGCTGAAGGTGTGTTCCATCTCTACAGTGTCTTCTGGGTCTGAAATTATCCCTTCTTTGCAAGGTCTTTTGATCATTCGTACGTATGTATTCTGGAAACAGAACAAAAAGCTCTTGGTAGTATTGCTCGTCTCGGCAGCTGTACGTTTGTTTGGTTATATGCTCGATTGTCTATTAATATCGCAACGTAGATTTGCATAGCGTGCGCTGTTAGTATTACACAAGTTGCCAGTGATTTACTAGCGACGCCCGTAGACCCTTCAGGTGGGTCTCCTTGATTTTTATTTTCTTGTTGTGACAACCTTGCTTTCAAAGCTCCCCCCACAAGCAACTGCACTTTTCAAGCGGGTCGCACCAGTGCCATTCAATATGGGTTTTTGATAGTCTACGAACTGTGTAAGGATATCTTGTTCCTGTCCCATCTTAGCGACACATTTCAATCCTATCCACCTAGTGCTGCTGTCTTTAATGGTGTTCAAGAAAAATCGCGACTACAAAAATTCCAAAAGTCGTCTGGTAAAAGCCGTCTTCCAGGGCGGAATGCAGTATATAACTGCCATGGTTTGTGTGTGGCCTTTTGATCAATTTAACATGCCCCGTACTGACACCCCTCTTCTAGTTGTTTCATTAGCCAATATATTGATTATGTCTGTGGTGCCGGTAAGTTGCACATTGTATCCGTTCGTTAGACAAATTTTGCTAATTTAGGGAAGGCATCATATAACATGTTGATGAACTTGTGCGTGGCCATTCGTTTAGGATATTCCAATGAAAAACAAACAAAAAAACTGATGCATCACGACAGGCCACAACTTGTCCTCCACAGCATGTTGGCATCCCGAGTGCTTTTTAGTCTGCGTGAAAGTGACCAGCATGAATTGGACGGCAGTCTGGGGACATTGCAGATGTCAACATTTCGTCCAGCTCAGCGCAACCAAGTGGTCTCTTCACTTGATTGATTATATCCTATAGTCATGGTATGGCCCATCGGAATGCAGTTGTGACATAAAAGAGTGTTCGCCTATCAAGGGTTACCAACTTGGAGGATGCTGTCACGAAGCACGATTATCTACCGTTTCATCTGGTTGCCCTGTTCTGCATCTTCATTATCTTCTAAATTCATCTTCAGCGACATCGTTTTTGGGTCTGCATCTATCCAATTCTTCTAACGGTACGGAAGCGACCCCTGACGTTCTCGCAGGAGACGCTCAAGATCTACCAATGACACCCAACTATACAGGGTGTTGTACCATCGTATAGATTCCGCAAGTGAGGCGCTTGGAAAAGAGGGGCATGATGTATGCATACCGAGGTTTTTTAAAATCCTATTTATCGTCTTCTTGGAGAAATGCCCGTTGTAGACAGTACATGCTGTGTTCTAGAGTCGTCAATAACATATACATTAGCTCACACGCCGACGTCGTTGCTAGCCAATCAGATCCGCTACTGCATAGCCAGACCACGTGTAGTGGCTGGAGCACATCGAATTAAAAATCGAGGAAAATGTGCACGCTTGTCTGGACAAGGTTAAAATATTAATAGGTGAATCGGGCTTGACAGCTAGGATATAAACTTTGTTACAAATCTGTCTATGAAGGTCAGCGGAAAACCCACCATCAAGCTGCAAATGATTCTTATATTATGGGGTCCTGCATACGAAACACTACTAAAGTATCGAGTAGATGTCGAACGTCGAAATAATCATTTCCTTGCAATAGGATAGGGGGATCAAACTAATCACGATAGTGGGAAAGCGAACAAATACCTGTTGTCTAGGACAAACTTTCAAAGGCGCAAAGTGGGTGTATAGTAAGCACGTGCAGGAAGTGAGAATAAGTAAATACTTGCCATGCCATTCAACAATCAATGATTGGCTATGCATGTCATGCATCCGAGTCTTGCTTATAGCTCTTCAGAGCGCAATAATAGCTCCCATTCCTAACAAAGTAATCTGTGTAATCATGCCCTGGTGACTGCAAAATGGAGTAGAAGCACGTGCAGAATTCCTTAAGCTCTATTCTCATTCAATTCTAATGCTGAATCACCTATACCATCCACTGTTTAAAAAATACCCTATAACCCGAGTAACGATGCAGACTTGAGTGATCAGTGTTTAGCATTTACCATTATGATCGTGCTTGACAGAGCGCAAGAAAATGCCCTGGGACCAATGTTCAGTAACAAGCACACCAAACTCACAAGAATCTGAGCCTTATCCAGAGAACGGATAGAACGCGATATGGACATCACTCATGAAACACTCGCTGGTATAGTGCACATAATCCGGGAATGATCGATCATCATCATGAATGAGGCAGAGTAGTTGGGAGGCGTCGACAGTTTTGAATATGAAGACTGTTGATAAAACAAGCACAGAGAGAAACCGATGCACAAGATTTGCTATACTGTAGAGACAACAAACTTTGAGTTGTTGAGAAACCAATGTCATTGATCATGTATCCATTGATGCCATCAATCAACTGTACAGTTTTCTTCGAAAGGGTTCCCACGCATTAGACCCGACTCGCTGTGCGTAATGGACTGTGTGATGCTACTGAAGGCGCATCAAATCAGTGGAATGCTGGCGCAGTGATGGATCCCCCTCCAACAAGCGCTACCTCTATCCTTTTCGACATACCAGTGTACATAGCTGCATACTTTGAGTTTTCCTCTTGCGGTCCAATTTTATGTGTCGCGACTAGCGATGAATCCACTGTCAAAGCGTACTGACAGGATAATGCTCAAAGTTATTCCGCATAGTGTACGGGCGTGTTCTTCCATTTGGGTCAAAATAGGAATCGAACACCTACTACCAACATTTCGATCTTTTCCTTGAATTTCAAATCCACCCTGTTGCCAGCGAGCAGCCGCTTACATTCACTACATTGGAAATACAATTGATACCGATAGGACCCTGTGCAATCTCGCACACTGTATTCAAAATTAAATCATGTACTAAAGCGTATAAGAACCCATTATCTAGCACGATTCATGCAATCATGGTCGCTCCCATAGTCAATACAGGAATTCAGACAGCAAAGGTAAGAATACCCGAATCTATTTTCCACATGAGGTTTATTGATCACAACTACCCCAGTATTGCAATGGTACGTCGACTTTGTACAGGGGTTGGCACTGTTTTCATCTTGAATGCGTGCAGTGGCTGGTCTAGCAGTTTTGGTAGGTTCACATGTCGTAGAAAATATATCCTCTCATGCTCCGTAGATTTTCGACTATTTTTTAACGCTCGAACCTGAGGTGTGTATTTCTTTTTCGAGTTCGAATATCTCTTGACAATGTTACAAGATTCGATGGACATGGAACACACGCTGGAACACCACTCGTATTCTCTTCATAATTTCACGCTACATGGCCTTTGTAGCAGCAGGCATGACTTCATACGGTGAGCAGCTACCAGTATCTTCAAGTATGTGGCATTGACGGGTGGCTAGCTGCCATTGCCACGCGAGCGAATGAAAATGTTGGCATGTTTTGCTCATGTGCCAGTTGTTGTATGAACTGAAGGACATTGAATACAGTGCTCGCACTTCAGCCTGGCTTCAAATGGTGATCGATATCCTGAATAGTCAGCATCTTGTCACTGACTTTTACTGCAGCAATTCACATCATCAGTATTGTAGCTTCTGAAGGTTCGCTCTATGTCTGTAGCGTCTCCTGAGCCTGAATTCTATCTCTTTCTTATACAGGTCTTTTGGTTATTCGTACATACGCGTTCTGGAAACAGAACAAAAAGATCTTGGCAGTGTTACTGATATTTGCAGCAGTACGTTGGTCTAGTTGCATGCTCAGACTGATCATTCATTGATATTGCAACGTAGATTTGCATAGCGTGCGCTGTTAGTATTACACAAGTTGTCAGTAATCTAATGGCGTCCACAAACCCTTCGGGTGGGTCTTCTTTATTTTTCTTTCCTTCAAGTTGTTGTAAATGACTTTGCTTTCCAAGATCCCCCGATAAGTAACTGCACCTTTGAAGCAGGTCGCAGCAGTGCCATTCAATACGGCTTTCTCGTAGCCTACGAATTGTGTGAGGATATCTTGTTTTTATGCCATTTTAGCATGCTTTTTCAATCTCATTAACAGTACTGATGTCTTTAACGGTGTTCAAGAGATATCAAGACTATAGAGATTCCAACAGTCGTTTCGTGCGAGCCATCTTCCAGGGCGGAGTGCGGTATATGACTGCCATAATCTGTGCGGCGATCTTTTATTCCATCTGACGTATTTTGTACTGAAGCCTTTCTTCCAGTCGTTTCTGTGGCTAATATATTGATCATGTCTCTGATGCCGGTAGGTTGCACGGTCGTCGGTGTATCTGTTCATTTGACAACATGGCTAATTTGGGGAAGGTATCATACGACGAAATGATGGACGTGTGCGTGGCAATTCGTTTATCATGATCTAATAAAGGGCACTGATGGCATCATGACAGGCCGCAACTTGTCCTCCATAGTATGTTGGCATCCCGTGTGCTCTTTAGTCTGCATGAAAGTCATTGGGGTGAATTGGATGAGGCGACATTACAGATATCGACATTTTGTTCAGTTCAGCACAATGAAACGCACACTTCTTTTGATTGATTATATTCTGTAGTCGTGGTATGATTCAGACGTGACGTGAAAGAGAGTTCGCCTATCAAGGGACGCCAAACTCGAGGACACTGTCATGAGCATGATCACACCTGCGGTTCCATCTGCTTATCCAGCTCTTCATCTTCATTATCCTTTCTAAATTGCTCTTCACTCTTTAGCGAAATCGTTATTGGGTCCGTCTTCAATTCTTCTGACGGTACAGAAGTAGCCCCTGATGTGTCAACTATGCCGAATGTGCAATCATTAGACCTCGGGGCCGCAAGTGAGGTGCTTTGAAAAGGAAAAGAGGGGCATGATGTGTGCATGCCGGCGTCGTCACCAGCCAGTCACAGACAGAACCACGGCCCACGTGTGATAGTCAAAGCATAGTTAATTAGACATCAGGACTTGAGAAAGATGCAGACACTTGCCTGGACAAAGTTAAAACATGAATAAACGAAATTCGCCAATAGGGCTTAATAGTTAGGAAGTAAACTTTGTTACAATTCTGTCTATGCAGTCATCAATCCACTTTGAATTGAAGGTATGCGGAAAACTCACCATTTGCAAATGATCCCCTACTTATAGTACGTCGGACGTTCGGAGTAACAATTTCCAATAGGATGGGTGTAGTAGTTCAAACTAACTTATGAGTAATGGGAGAGCGAGTAAATGCCGGACGTTGACTAGGAAAAGGGTGAAAAATGAGTGTATAGTAAGAGCAGGAACTGAGAACAAGTGAGGTATTATGGACAACGTGTTATTCAACAATCAATGCTGGGCATGCTCGGGCAACATGTTCAAGCATTTTATTCGATTAAAATGATCCTAAAAAAGTTCCGACATCTCTAGCGCCTGCTAGGCAATTCAGCAATAGAAGGCGAAATTGCTAATACGCTGAGCCAGATATTCATCTGGGAAAAGCATTCACGCTGCGTTACTACAGTGAAACGGTTACTGGTAGAAAACCAAAATCTCGAATGCGTTCGCGATGTCGTGACTCGGAGCCTGCTAGATCTACAAAGCAGCATGATGTTAGTGGCGCAGGGCAACGGATGGAAGATATTGTCTGTGCGCAGGGCCATCTCAACGAAGTTCTCATTGCATCAGGCTACTATGCCTTGGATTTACTTGTTCACGGCTATTGACTTAGTCATAGAACTCTGACGATGTGATTTGGTGTGATACTTATTGGTAGACTATAAAACACAATACATTAAAAGATGGGGGGATCGTGTTCGTAGGTCAAAGACTGTTTTACCGGTGTGAACTACAACAGTAGGACGTAAATTGATCGTGATCGAAACACTCCACGTCAAATTATAATCGTAATTTTCGTAATGACTGGTAGTGTGAACAGGGCTTCTGAACATGCTACCAACTATTCGAGAAGCTCGAGAGAAAGCTCGATAAATATCAGTATTAAACTGTAACACGCTCGTAGCTGATAACAAGGGGCGAAGTACATCATACTATCTGTTGCAAAAACGTACTGCATACTGCGCAACATGCTGGTGCTTTTTCCAGTCACAAACGCTACTTGATTCATTTCCGACGTTTTGGTTGGCTAGGGATGTCCAATTCGAGTGAGCTGTTGTTACCGATCTGGAATTCGTCCGACGTTCGCTTTCTGGATGTGCTAATATCGAATGTAGCGGTGTTAGGCATTGGAGAAGAGGGGGGTGCGAGAGGCGAAGGAGAGGAAGCAGGCTGACAAGAATTAGGAGCAGGTCTCGTGTATGAGGTGAAGAAAGTAGTTTCGGGAGATGATGGTCCTCTGGTCAACATTTCAGATCTACGTGCAGGTGCTGAAGCTTCCGTTGTCAAGTGTCGGAAATAATGACTGATCGCTAACAGCCCTTCGTTAACAGGTTCAAACTAAGGACGAGAAAGAGTTACAATGGGTGTCATAAAAAGAAAAAAAAATTGAACCTAGGACAAGATAATATCAGCTTTGGATCTTTGGGCGAGTAAATTGTTCAAAGAATGCACACCTTTGCAAATTTCTGCCCTTCCGACAAAATGTCGAGGCAAGACCGTAGACCCTTCAAACACCACTGCCGTTCGAGCCAGGAAAGGAGGTGATGATTCCAGAAAGCCTGAAATATATGGTTGAGCGTGGCGTCCTGAGGATTTGGAGCACACGACAGATGAACGACCCAGTTCTGACATGCGTACTCAAGGGCGTCGGAGGATGATCGACTTTGTTGCCGTGCTTCATTTGCGAAAGTGGTGAAGGCATTCATAGCATGGATGATCTCCCGGTCAGGTGGGGAAAAACCCTCTGGTAGTGTAGAGGCGAAATGGTCCTGGTACATCAATGCCACGAACACTGGAAACATTAGGAAATCCGGTAAAATCTTGAATCGTTGGACCACTTGGAATGCTGGAAGTAAAGCCAATTCTCCGACAATCATATAATTGCTGATTGCTTCCAATGTTCTCGCAAATTCTTCCATGATTACCCAGACAGATGCTGCAGGAGTGGACTGCCATGCCTTGCCACGGGGTGTCTGTAACCAGTCCCGCCCGTCCAAGGTCTGTAGCCAGTCTCTCCCATGCAGGGTCTGCAGTAAGTCGTGTCCTCCCTGGGTCTGCAGCCAGTCATGTCCACCCTGGGTCCGCAGCCAGTCGCGTCCTCCCTGGGTCTGCAACCAGTCTCTCCCTCCCTGGGTCAATAGCCAGTCTCTCCCTCCCTGGGCCTGCAGCCAGTCGTACCCTCCATGGGTCTGTAGCCAGTCGCGTCCTCCCTGGGTCTGCAGCCAGTTGTGTCTGCCCTGGATCTGCAACCAGTCGTACCCTCCCTGGGTCTGCAACCATTCTCTCCCGCACTGGGTCCGTACCCAGTCTCTCCCTCCCTGGGCCTGCAGCCAGTCGTACCCTCCATGGGTCTGTAGCCAGTCGCATCCTCCCTGGGTCTGCAGCCAGTCTCTCCCTCCCTGGGTCAGCAGCCAGTCTCTCCCTCCCTGGGCCTGCAGCCAGTCTCTCCCTCCCTGGGTCTGCAGCCAGTCTCTCCCTCCCTGGGCCTGCAGCCAGCCTCTCCCTCCCTGGGTCAGCAGCCAGCCTCTCCCTCCCTGGGTCAGCAGCCAGCCTCTCCCTCCCTGGGTCAGCAGCCAGTCTCTCCCTCCCTGGATCAGCAGCCAGTCTTTCCCTCCCTGGGCCTGCAGCCAGTCGTACCCTCCCTGGGTCTGCAGCCAGCCTCTCCCTCCCTGGGCCCGCAGCCACTTTCTCCCTTCCTGGCTCTGCAGCCACTTTCTCCCTTCCTGGATCTGCAGCCACTTTCTCCCGTCCTGGATCTGCAGCCAGTCTCTCCCTTCCTGGGTCTGCAGCCAGTCTCTCCCTTCCTGGGTCTGCAGCCAGTCTCTCCCTTCCTGGATCTTAAGCCTGCCTTCCTGGGTCTGCAGCCAGTTGCACCCTTCCTGGCTCCATAGCCAGTCTCTCCCAGCCTGAGTTTGCAACCAGAGTTGTCCTCTCTGTGTCTGCAGCCAGTTTTGCGCTCCCTGTGTCTGCAACCAATCTTGCCCACTCCTACTCCGCAGCCAATCTTGCCCACTTTGTATTTGTAGCCACTCATGCCCCTCCCGGGTGTACAGCCAAAATTTCCGCTGCGTGATCTGCAGCCAATCTCGGTGCGTCATTGGCTGCCAATCCGGCCCACGCGTCATGCACAGCAAGTGTTGTCTGCACATGGGCTGCCACTCTTTCCATACGGTGTCCTGGGCATGGGGCCACACTCGCGCGCCCTGGGTCTGGAGCCACTCTCGCGCACGCTGGGTCTGGAGCCAGCTTCTCCCGCCACGTGTGCACAGCCAGTATTTCCCTCCCCGAGTTCGCAGCCAGTCGTCTCTCCCGCCTTGAGTATTCAGCCAAACTTGTCCCGCCTTGGTATGTAGCCAGACTTGCCCCACCCTAGTCTGCAGCCATTCTCGTCCTCCATGGGTCTACAGCGAGGATTGTCCAACCTGGGTCTGCAGCCATTCCCGACCTCCCTGGGTCCGCAGCCAATACCGCCTGCGCAAAGTCTGAAACCAATCTTGCCCGTGCGTGTTCCGCAGCCAGTCTCTTCCGCACTGGGTTTGCAGCCAGTCGCGCCCTCCTTGGGTATGCAGCCAGTCATCCCCTCCACTGGTTTGCAGCCACACGCGGCCATCCGGGGTCTCTGTCCAGTATTGTAAATCGGAGCTGTGATCTCCCCGGAGCCATAGCATACTGATAAGAACTGACAATGGCTCCAGTGGCTGGACGAGGAAGGCCAACGAGTCTTTTAATATCTGGGGGTCCTGGGGTTGCATAGCTCGGCTGTGCCTCTGTAATTCTAAGAGAGCATCTAAAAGGGCTGTACTTTTCGAAATCTTTTTCATCATCAAGCGAAGAGAGGAATCAGCGAGTAAGGAGTGGGGTGATGGCATGTCGTGTTCGCGTACTTGAGGGAGGCCGCAATTTGAAGGGTTGGAGACATAGTCACGAATGGAAGAGTGATAGATGTTCACGGGGAGAATGCTGTCTGTAGGGATATCCACGACAGACCGTAGTTGTATCAGTGTTGTCTGCACATCTCTGCCCAAACCAGGGCCAAGAAGCAACGAAATTTGCGAAATGGGAAGAGGGTCTGCGAGCACGGCAACAATGGACAAGTGCAGGTATGCCCGCAAGGGGTCGGAACATGTGGAGAGGATACGATCGTATAACTTGTAGACCTCCGTTCCTGGTAACAGCTTGCTCGTCAGCTTGAGCATCAGCTGTAACCGATCGTGGGGATCCTTGTCTTCATCGTCGATAATGAACTTCACCATTGTAGACGCCACGATAAAACGTCTGCCAGCGCGACTCGCCAGCTGCGCGAGCTCAACCATTGTTGGCTGAGGGAAATCGGGATGACGACTTGCCAACTTTGCGAAGGAATGTTGCATGAACATATATATATCTGTGTCAACATCGGCGCCGTCTAGTGAGATGATGGTAGCCATGCCCTGCCCCGACATTTTCACTGGTATCTCGCACACAAACGGGCGCACCTCGTCGTTCTGAAAGGCTTGAGAAATGTGGGATTCCGTACGACTCGTGAGCAGAATGTGGGTCACAGGCAGATCAGGTTCACGAACAGCCCGTGCAAGGGAAAGGATAAGCTCGGTAAGCTCATGTTCGGACGTGCATTCATCAAGGGCATCAATAACAAACGTCAAAGGCGGACACCCACACAATCTGAATTGGAGTTTCCGTAGAGGCTGGAGAAAGAGAGCTTCCATCTGATCGCAGAGAGGCGTGTCTGGGTCTAGCAGAGCGGGATTATCGCGGATGATTCTATTCACATCATGGCGAATGCTTGGAAAATTGGTGGCAAGCTGATAGACAAGCGTTGCAAAAAAATATCCAGTCGTGCAGCGTTTCGTGTGCTTGCGGGAGAAAAAGAATGTTCCTGCTAACCGCTTTTCGACCTTTGTCTCCTCTGTTACTTTTAGACCTTTCATCCTCTCAGCTACGGTGAATGCAACGGCAGACTTTCCGACGCCTGCTGTGCCATGCAGCCATATAAGTCGATTATTCTCTTCTTTGTCCAGCAATCCGTGGATATATTTGAGGAGATCTACCCGTGTCCCTTCCAAACATTTCGGGTGGGGCTGACGTTCAGGGGAGTTATATTGAGCACCCTTGACAGCAACTTGAGATAGCCTCGCCCAAGTTCCTTCAGACGATGCAAGATCTATCAAAAAGGTCAGAAAGCGAGAAAGCGATAAAAGCGATAAAAACCGACATTGTTCTTCACTCATTTACGAAGGTTGTGATATTCGTGATGAAATGGACAGATTGAGAGTACTAGCTGGATACGCTTAGAAAGAATCTGGGGAGTATGATTTATCTCGAGGGACGACGTAGGAAGATTTGAATCTAGGTGTAGATCTGTTGGAGTCGAAGTTGTCAAGGGTCCCAAAGCACGATAGAGACGGGATAGGATAAATGGATGGTTTAATCTATGGAAAGCTTGCTGAATGGTGGTGGATGATACAGTTCAAGTTTAAGGACGAGTGTTGGGCGCTCGTCTGGTTGCAGGAAGCAGTTGAGTGACGGTTACATAACTCCTTGTACTGGCATTAGTACTTACTAATTAGAGCCCGTCTGGACAACGAATAACAAATTCAATTCGCCAAGTCACATGGTCTGGGAGATCCCGGATCACACTTCAAGTCGTCGGTTAGACGATTCAAGTTGATAACGCTTCGCATACATGGATCATGATATTGACCTTGAAGCCCAACAACAATTTGACCAACGTCGACGTCGCTGGTCTGTGATTCTCGTAGCTATGATATTACAGATTATGAACACATACCAGCTTCTGTTCTTATCCTCAACTGTCC
>MU172917.1:1092517-1105061 GCA_016695475.1 Suillus decipiens | reverse complement strand
TATAGATCCATCACTGTTACTTGATGCATTGGATGACATGGCGGTCATGGTGGGGAGGCCTGTGTGGGAAAGAATCTGTATGATCCGGGATCTCCCAGACCATGTGACTTGGCGAATTGAATTTGTTATTCGTTGTCCAGACGGGCTCTTAGGTATGTATGTAGAAACCTGTGCTTATCATAAGCATAGGGATTGTGAATTGAATTCCGTCTCAACTCCGTCATATTCTTATCATTAACATTAACATTATCATTCAAAACACGCACATAGTATTAGTGTGATTACTGCTGTAACATTCCTAAAGCCCTCCGTTACAGTAAGGGCATCACCACAGTCGAGGTAGCTTCTATTCCTCACAAAGCCAAACATAGAGTCCAGTGCCTTCGCATACAAATTATTTCTAGTTCTAATGTAATCATCCAGTGTCCCATTTACAAGCCTTGTGCCGCTCGTACACATTCTGTCGTAATCACTGTAGCCATGCAACACTCCCCAGTATCCCATCGTTGACTCCCCATTTCCCTTGACGATATATCACCAATGAATCTTATCGTGAAAAAGAGTGAGACAGGTCAAATGTACGCAAAATCTCAGCATGCATCAAAGTCTCACCTCATTGACAAACTCATTATTGAATCCCATGACCTAATAGTCTCCAGATGCACGCAGACATTCAGAGGCAGCTCACATCAAGAACGCCTCTCAGTAACTCGAGGAGATCCCGTGTTTTGAAGTGCAATGTGGCGAGCTGATCCTTCACAATAATTATGGTAAGCACAAAGGCGCCTTGTGCGTGTACCGCCCGACGCAGCGCGACGGGTGTGGTATAAGCCATTGATCATCACATCAGCTATAGCGATCTCAGCGTATGTATATTCATCCTCAATCTTCTGACAAAGTGTTGGCAGACTCACATGATCACATCTCATAGTGTCCTCCCAAGTCTGTGACCTGCTGTTTCTACTTTGAACAGTCCCAAGTCCCAAGCACACACTGTAAAATCTGAACTACGAAATTCGAAATTCTATACACGCACCTTAACAATAACTGTTCTTGATTCAGTTTTTGGTGTTAACTCTTTCCCACTCATACGTCGACATCAAGAGATTTCTTTGCCTGCAGCACTGAATGCCGTTGTCGTTACGCTGCTCTCGTGCATGATACGCAGCTCTCGATCTCTGTCGTCCAGACGACACGATTAGATATTCCAACATTGAGCAGTGCTCTCACTCCTCAGCCCACGGTACCCATAACATACCCAAACCTCCTCCATTGCTTCATTATCAAACTCAAATAAATGTTCTCGATAAACTCCTCTCGACCCCGTGGGTTACAACAAAATCGTTGTGCTTCACCCTATTCCTGCTCTCACCCGCGGCAGGACCACATCTATAGGCGTCCTGAAGTATATCAACGCTAGTCGCGCCACTAGATTTCAGCACTTTCCTAGCACCGTTTCTGCGTCGGTCGACTCCGAAACGCTATCGTGCTCACGAATTAGTCCATGCGTTTCACGGGAACTTGACTCTGGAATACACTGCTCACGGCGTACGATTGCATGTATTCGTATTCTTATATCATCGAAGTATGCGCTGGAACATCGCAGTATTACAATGTTGCGATGCACACCTCGACGCCAGAGGAAGCCAAGGCAGAGTTTTGTTGTTATACTCTCGCTATTCCGATTTTGTCATGCAAAGTCTTTTGATAATATTCTTAGCTAGTGACAGCTGCCTGTCTGATGAATAGGAAACGCAGATGACGAAGCAAGATCAGATTCCAAACCAATAGGCAGAACTAGCCAAAATTTTGTCGGTGGATGGTTGACACACCTTCCGTGAAGGATATTTGCCAGGCGATTCATGGTACTGGGTTGTTGGCCGCGCTTGACTTGATGGTATGTTTACCTTGATCTTTACTCCCATTGCTGTGTCCTGATCTGCACACAGAAGCTAACCTTGCACTTCTAGACACTGAGAGTGAGCTTCAGGCCATCACAGTGGAATGCTCATCAACCTGCTCTACATCGTCCACCCGCTGCCACGAATTGGGACATATGCGCGCACATGCACTTTTGCGTATCTGTAACGTGAATTGTCGATGACGTTCATCATCTGTTTGTTACGTTAGATGCTAAACATCTTCATGTATCAATGAGGAGGGCTGAAAGAGAGCATTTGTCAAGTCATTGTGCGCTTGACAAGCGGATACTGCTCATCGCCACCAGATCAGAATATCAGGCTGTATCACATTGGCATTGGTTTACGACACTCGCAACTCATCGTCTGTTCTCTACTGAACTTAAACAATATAGTGGCCTCCGCAGCAATTAAGGTATTCATGACAAGTGACTGAGCTGCCAGTTATCTGCTGTGCCATAACCTGATCGCCACCGAAGGTGCGTTGAAAGCATGATACCTAAATTAACTGCTATCAACTCACAGCTTGTTCTGCATGGTGGAACGGGCACGGACTGCGAGAGAAACCAAGGCCAAACTCTGTGGGTGGAGGCTATGGCTCTATCTACCGGACTGACTACAACACATGACTAAATCAGCCGCTGCGCCAGTGCCACCTGACGACCCGGTCGACCCCCTGCTATCCGTCTCCGTGTGACCCCTGCACTGTGCTCATACTAGTACAAACTGTAATAGTATATGAGCATCCCGCTTGTAGTAGTAGTAACTGTCAAAGAGCGGAGAAAACCTACTATTCGACATTTTAACGGGCACGTATATGATGCTGAATTTCAAATTCACCCTTTATGGGCATGTTCATCATGGTGCCTGTAGTACTCAAGCGCCATTTATCAGTCAGACGATATGGATCAATGGGACCTGGTCACGGTTTTGACTGAATCACCTGTGCAGTCTATTTTAATCTTGCACATTAGATTCAAAATTAAATGGCAGTGGGAGCCTATAAGAGCTAGTTCCACTGGAAGCCTTATCTAGTATAAGCGTGCAATCATGGTCGCGCCCATAGTCAACACTGGAATCCAGACAGCAAAGGTAAGAATTCCCGATTATGTTTTCCAGATCTGTGGTTTATTCTATAAGTACTCTAGTATTGCAATGGTACGTGGACTTCATATAGGGTACACACTATTTTTATTGAATATGCGCAGTGGCCGGTATGGGAGTTTTGGTAGGTCTACAACTGGAAGCCATCGTCAATGCTCCTTCTTATGCAGCGTAGATTTTTGACTATTTCTTAACCCTCGAATCTGAGGTGAGTATTTCCTTATCGAATTCGAACATCTCTTAACGATGCTGCAAGATTCGATGGACATGGAACACACGCTGGAACACCACTCGTATTCTTTTCGTAATTTCACGCTATATGGCCTTTGTAGCAGCAGGCATGACATCATACGGTGAGTAGCTACCCGTATTCTTCAGGTATGTGACATTGACGTTTGGCTAGCTGCCATTGCCACACGAGCAAACGAAAATGTTGGGGTGTTTCACTCTTATGGTTATTCTATGAACTGAAGGACATTGAATACAGTGTTCGCGCTTCAGCCAGGCTTCAAATGGTGATCGACATCTTGAACAGTCAACATCTTGTCACTGACTTTTACTGCAGCAATTCACATCATCAGCATTGTAGCTTCTGAAGGTTCGCTCCATGTCTGTATTGTCTTCTGAACCTGATTTCTATCTCTCTCTTATACAGGTCTTTTGATTATTCGCACATATGCGTTCTGGCAACAAAAAAAAAAGCTCTTGGCAGTATTACTTGTGCTGGCGGCAGTACGTTTGTCTGGTTGTGATGCTCAGATTGATCGTCTATTGATATCGCAATCATGATGCAGATTTGCATAGCGTGCGCTGTTAGTATTACACAGGTTGTAAGCGATCTGGCAGCGCCCGCAAGCCCTTCAGGTGGGTCTTCTTTATTTTCATTACTTCAAGTTGTTGTAGACAACTTTGCTTTTCAAGATCCCCCCACAAGCAACTGCACTTTTGAAGCAGGTCGCAGCAGTGCCATTCAATACGGCTTTCTCGTAGCCTACGAATTGTGTAAGGCTATCTTGTTTATGTCCACCTTGGCGTGATTTTCAATCCCATCCACCTAGTACTGTTGTCTTTAACGGTATTCAAGAGATATCAGGACTACAGAGATTCCAACAGTCGTCTGGTGAGAGCCGTCTTCCAGGGCGGTGTGCGGTATATGACTGCCATAATTTGTGCGGTGATCTTTGTTCAATTTAACGTATTCTGTGCTGAGGCCTTTCTTCCAGTTGTTTCTGTGGCCAATATATTGATCATGAGTGTAGTACCGGTAGGTTGCATGGTGTATTGGCTCATGTGATAGATCTTGCTAATTTGGAGAAGGTATCATATGACGAGATGATGGACCTGTGCGTGGCAATTCGTTGAGATGGTCTAATAGAAAACTGATGCATCGTAACAGGCCACAGCTTGTCCTCCACAGTATGTTGGCATCCCGTGTACTCTTTAGTCTGCGCGAAAGTGACAACCGAGAAATGGGCGGGGGAACATTACTGATGTCGGCATTTCGTCCGGCTCAGCACAATGAAAGGCATACCTCACTTGGATTTGACTGATTAACCTATAATCACATTGTGCCCCGTCAGAATGTATACATAGCATAATAATCTCGCCTATCAGGGGCCACCAAACTGAAGGAGACTGTCACAAAGCAAAATCATCTGCTGCTCCATCTGGACCCCCTGCGCTGCATCTTCAATGCCTTCTTCTAGTTTTCTCTTCATGCCCTTCACATCTTCCAGCGACGTCGTTGGGTTCGCCGCTGTCCAGTGCTTCTGACGGGATAGAAGTAGCCCGTAATGTTCTCGGAGGAGACGCTCAAGATCTGCCAACGTCACCCAACCATGCCGAGGGTTATGCAACCATATAGACCCCGCAAGTGAGATGCTTTGCAAAGAAGGACATGATGTGTGCCACCTTGACGCGAGGGCAGCCGTGAAAGTTTTGTCATGTAGTGCGTCGGTTTTATTTCGCGACATCAGTGTCAGCGATTTGAGGCACTCGAAACAAGAAAGGAATTCAGGAAAGGCCTCGAGAAGTTCCTTTGGATTCTTTTAGCAAATGTTGTATGTAAGCAAAAAGACGGCGCACCTGCGAAACTACTCCATCGCTCGAGTAGAATGCAAACGAATTCAGTCTAGGCAAATTCTTTGCAATCGCTTTCAAGGCTGCTAGTGCACTCGGCATGTCGCTGAGACGGGTGATGACCTGCAGCGCGGTCAATGGGCCGGTGGAATAGGAAAGGATGTTCGAGGCAGTACTGAGGATGTCGTCTTTGAAAAGCGCGTGATGCAGCAGACAGAGCTCCACTTCCTTGATTTTTCTATTCGGAACCACTGCAGCCAGCACCAAAGGGGACGCAGAGACCCTTGTAAGTTTTGTGAGAGTGTCGCTAGGTAGAGCCATGTCATTCACGAATTTTCCACCGAACATGGCATTGCGCAGTTCCGTCTGCTCTATGATTAATTTGATGAAGTCCCTGTCCCAATCAAGTGTTGTAGTGAGAGAACGAAGTCGAAATGGACATCCATGCAAATATCTCGCGTAGGGGCCATCGAGGAGAATTGTAAGATCCGTAAGCGAAGAAGCGTTGAGCAATGCGCTACGCAGCAGGTTAAAGAAATTGGAGAATACGTCATGACGTCGAGTGACATCAGGCAGGATCATAGTACGAGTACAAGAAGCAAGATGCGGGTACAATGCAAAGCATCTGAGGCATGGTATAATCATGTCCTCGGAAGGTTGGACGTTCCTATAAATCACGCGCTGGGATATAAACCGGAAACTGCGGCATACGAGTGCCGTTTTCACCAGGTCTGCAGTCCTTAAGTATTTAAGTATGTGGTGGATGAGTTCGGAAGGGATAGAAAGGACTGTGACACCTGTGTCAGAAAATAGTCAAATGGATTTGGATCTGCTGGACGTACTGCCTTGTGTACCAGGTCTATCCTGAGACTGATCGGCATGAGGCTCAGGACAGTCTGACTTCTTCTCCATGGAAGAGACTATTTCCGTGTACGCGGTATTGTGCATAGAAGATAGCGTTGTGTCGGATATCTGATTGAAGGTTGGCATGATGACATAATGATCATATCAGGATTGTTGGCTTGGTAGCAAGCGCGACTTAACTGTTGCCCTTTCTCGATGAACTTTAGGTCGTTGTCTTCATAATAACATTTGCAACATATGGATACTTCTCCACGACGCTCCAGAAGGCGCTTCTCTTCCGCATCTATTGGTGCGACATGGAATACGCAGTATTCACCACATTCCACACCTGTTTCACGTGGTCGCCGCAGAAGGTCCTCATCCGTCGACTTTGATGATGATGTTATTCGCAGTTCAGACGTAAAAGAAGAGAAAACGAGACATGCACCACTCGGTGATCACGGCCTTGAGTGCGAGAGAATGCTTGAACCCGAACTTGGAGTCCATCCATTGACATATGCATCACTCCCTCCAACTCCTATACTGCCGTCTCCGCCTCCCTCTCCACCTCCAATGGCCCGGAGTCAGGAGCCGCAGCAACACCAGCCATTATTTTCTTTATGGGATTACCTACGGGAAGAGCTCCTTGCGACTGACTTCGATTCGCATCAGGAGTTAAAGTGGGAGAGGGTGAGCAATTTCCTGAGTATTCCTCTGGCAATGGAAAAGGTGCGTATAGATTCATGTGAGCGACATAACAGTGCTCAATGAGGCGTAGATCATTGGCTTTGGCTTCATACTTTGTTTAGACTCATTTCTCTATACTTTTACGATACTCCCCATCAGGTTCGCATTGGCGACCATCCGATTTTTTCTGAATTTCTTCAGAGTCTCAAAATTACCTCTCCCACCATCACAGAAAGCTGACATTCTTAGAATGATGCTGCTTGTGGTTTCTATCATGGTGTTGATTCCGCTTACGGATGCCAGTAAGATCTATCACTCTATACGCGGACAAGACACCATCAAACTATACGTAATATTCAACGCGTTAGAGGTACATATGTCGATTCAACTGGTGCACATAACTAAACTTTCTGCGTCTTAGATTGCTGACCGCTTGTGCGCATCGATAGGGCAGGATATCCTTGACTGCCTATTTTCCCGCTCGACGCTCGAGGTACTTTCTCGTCGAGTGCCGTTTACGTCCAACACGCTTCGCCCATTCGTATTTTTTGTGCTAGCTACTCTCTACATTGGTCGGTCTCTGTCAATAGGCCTTCATATTGTGTCATTAACTTTACTTCAGCTTGCCACACATTAGTGATGATTTACCAGCTGCTATCTCTCAATGTGGCCGTCAATTCCTATGACCACGCACTCCTGACTCTTCTCGTCTCGAATCAGTTCGTCGAGATCAAAGGAAGTGTGTTCAAGAAATTCGAGAAAGATAACCTCTTTCAAATCACATGCGCGGATATCGTGGAACGGTTTACACTCTCACTCATGCTTCTCATCGTTGCGTTCCGCAATTTAATCGAGCTAAGTGGATCTGAGTTCGATTTCACGGGTGGATTCGTCCTGCCGATGAGCTTTGGCTGGTTCATGGGCAACAATGTCCTATGGACAATATCCTACGTAGGTCATTGGGATACCGCGTCCAGACCTGCTTACGAAGCTTGATCAGCCCGTTGTGACAGTGATGGCATCTGAGATCCTCGTGGACTGGTTGAAACACGCATTCATCTCCAAGTTTAATCACATACGGCCATCTGTATACGAGCGATACACAGATGTGCTCTGTCGTGATTTGGCCAGTGGGAGTGCTATAGGACGCCTGGGTGCTCGAAAGGTCTAGTGTTTAGCTTTGAGTCGTATTTGCATTCACTGACTCAATGCAGCATAGCTATGTTGACCAATCGCCATTAGTGGCCCGGCGACTTGGCTTTGCCTCCCTTCCGCTTGCAGTTGTCGTTATTCTAGTTGGCCTTCAGTCATTAAGTCTTGTCTTTTCTCTTCGCTTTGAAGATGAATGGAGTTGGGATGCTCTCATGGATATGTCAAATGCCGAAGTCGTACATCTATTCAAGTGGGCCGTGATGGGAATGGCATTTTGGTTATGGTAGGATTTCTGTTGTTTTCATAATTTCGCGAAAGCTCACTCTGATTAGTTTTCTCGCCTTAAAAGTTATTCTCGGTGTGAATCTTATTTCATATGCGACGCGTCGCCGAGCAGGCGTGGAGGCCCGCGCTGCCGCGGACACTATCAACGACTTTGGGCGAGATCCTATAGGGGAAGGCAAAGAGGAGCGCGAGTACAATAAACAGCTCAAGAAGATGGTGGATGATTGGAGAGACGATGCTGTACGAGTAGGTGAGATGGGTGAAGGGCGCATGAGTGGCGGTAATGGACAAGGTGGTGGTGGTGACAAGAAGCGGGTGCCACTTGAAGAGTTGACTCGATTTACAATGGTGAAACGTATCTGGTGATAGAAGCTTGCAGCGGCAAATAATAAGGATGCTTCTTTGACATTCCTACTAGATGTAATAAAATTGACTAGACTTACAGAATCACCATCTGAATGGAAGTACTCACGATCTGATGTGCGTTAAGCAGATCGTAGTCCCTCAAATGATAACTTTTCCCCCAATCATATGCACATTGATATACGTAGGTATGTAGAACAGCGCCAAATCTCTTTCCGCACAAACTACTGCCGTCTTCACAAAATCACTGATGTGCAACCTGCCGAGGCCGATAACTGCCAGTTTCCAGAAAGCTACCCATTAGGTCAACCACGTCAATGATGCGGCGGTAAGGGCCACCCGCGCGTGCATCAAGAGGACGACCTTGGGCAATTGCCGTCTCTATGTACTCCCTAAATATCTTCCGAAAGTAGCGCGAATCGACCATGTCAAAACGAAGTGGGCGTAGGTGCTCTGGGGTACGTTCGCTACAAAGAGGCGCTATAGGATATTGATTAATCAGTTTACGGATGACGTTCGGGTTCTGCTCCACCAAAAATTCACGGTAGTCCCTGGGAGGCCGGGAAGGATGTCCATGGTCTGGCACAGCAGGGACTGGGATGTCGTCATGAGATGGAACGTGATGAACGTTTACGCGTGAGCTGTGCGCAGAGCGCGAGATTATTGGACGTGGAGCGTGGGTGGTAGGAATAGGGGGAGCAGGGGAGTACGAGCAATCAGTGCTCGAATTAGAGCGAGTACGTTCTGCTAGTCTGCCATTGCGAGTACGGTCGTCAAGGATCTGCAATACCTCTGCCGAAGCTTGATTAACGGTGACCTCATTCCTCTGCTTTCTGCGGGGAATGGAGGGGTAGACCTGCTGACCACTTGTACTCGAATTATGGGCAGGCACTTGAGGCCTTCTACTATTTGAGTTCAGAGAAATCGCTCTGAAACCGCTGCGAGGAAGCCCCTCAGTTGGTTCTGGGGAATGGGGAAACTTGGCCAGCAAGTCATCGCGTTTCTCGAAGGTCGTCTGAGTCCCATGGTAGTAGGTGTGTTGCGACAGTTTTCCGTGATATATTTCGAGCATCCCTGGAGCTTGCTCGATGTACACGATGTCGGATTTTTTGAGGGGGGTCTTACCACGGTATACGGGCCTGGACGAATCAGCACGAAACATGGGGGCCCTCCCGTCTGAAGAAAGGAGGTATGGCATTGATTTAGAGTGCTTAAGCGACGCCGTCTGGTCGTCATTGGGCCTGAGGGGTATTGGTTACTATGATGACGGTGAGTGAAATACGAAAGCCGTTGGCTTACTTTTGAAAAATTTTCTTGAACGAATTCATGAACGATATGGGATGAGGAGACGTGAAGTCACAAAGAATATGAGGTGGTGGTCTGATCAGTGGTAGAGAATCTGCATTTCAATATATATAGGTTGTGCTACTGTGGACGCACCACATCGTCCACATCCACAACTACAAAGCAATCCCTCAAAATCCAAAAACGATTTAAGTGTGGATACTTTAGAAAATGCTTTGATTACCCACCTATGATCATATCAATGCCACTGACATCACTCCATTTGTGTCATAAAGGCAGAATCTGCAGTAACCGACCAATGATCGGGAACAGTTGCCACAAGAAATCCATCGCACGTCCTGCTCATTATTATTAATTTATCAAGACCTTATAGTGTGTACTCAATGAACACACGATAGAAATTACCGACAATGACGACTAGCACACTTATTCGGATGCATGAGAGTCAGGATAGGGCATGACGTGTACGGAGACGCTACAAAGAACAGTTGGCTTCCTTCTTTGATTGTCTCACTTGACAAGGCCACTCAGCGCACCTTTTAAAGCGTACTGTACCTGACCCGCTATAGCTTGATCCACGCCACCCAACATCGATAAATATATAGAGTGTATCCGGGTTGGGATCTCAAACAATCTGAAGGTGATGTGAATAGTCAGCCAAGTATTGTCATTGAATCCGACAAAATCACGCACACAATCACTATGGCCTCCGATACGTATGGAGGATAAACTTGCTTATATTATGATTGATCTCTAGAAATGTCGAGATACTCTAACGCACGGAGGTCCTGCTTATGGTCAAAACACGACTCAGCCTTACTTACTCTAACAGTGCAATCCGCATACAATCCGCACGCCATCATGCGCGAATAGCCCTGACATGAGCTGTGGTTGCAGTCCAGAGCTGCAGCAAGTGACAGAAGGATGTGATCACAATGGTTGATTTCCGAGTCATGAAAAAAAAATAGTTACAGGTTATTGCTTGTAGCTCACAACGCGCCGGTCCACAAAGCAGGTTAGTGAAAGCTTGAGGCTGAGGCCTGGGCTATACATTTGAATGAATAGGCGTACGCAGTGTCCGAGTCGAAGTGGGTACGACACAGAATCTGTCAGATCCAAACTCAGAGTTATATGCGTGTAAATAAATTTCCTTTTTTAAGGTTGCCTTTGTGTGTGATACTTCAAACTCCAGAAATTAAGATATGTGTCGATGCGTGAATATTGCGCAGTATATGATACTCAGTCGAAGAAACAGCTTAATGTCGAGCTGGCAGGGTAAGTATAGAACCATCTGGCCACTACATTGTCAACCTTCGACATGCATGAAAAGTGCTGACAGGTAAGATCAGATGCCAAGAAGAAAATAAGTAATAGTATTAGCTACAACACGATATCCATGGGGACATGAAAGACTGACTCCTGTGCAAACCCAGATTAAACATATAACCAGCTGCGCCGCAGTGTAGTCGACCACAGCCAAGCAGCTATGTACGAGCAAAGTCAAATTCATGCAGAGGATTAGCGGCCCGCTGCCGCTAAGTCCAACTAAAGAATGCTGTGCAATTAAATGTGATCACGTGCACGTTATATGGAGAATGACATCATAGTATCTTCCTGTTTGCAATCCAGATGTGCGGAGCTTCGCCCTACCCGCAGTACGCAGTTATGTAAAATCCCTTCTTGAAAACCGATAAAGGTCGCTTCCGTCTTAAAGATCTATCCATCCTCCCTCGTTAGACTGCGACAATCAACATGGCAGCATCAAGCGCGCTTCCTGGTCTCTTTTTCTGTTTTTCAGGAATGCTCCTCCTCATTTTTGTATGTTCCATTTAATCTTATCATCTTTTTATCACTTTTTTTTAATAGTGCTTATCATCTACAGGTTTCCGTATCATCACCAACGTGGAACAGCATATCCTTTCTGGATGTTAACCAATACTCGTTTGGTGTATTCGGTTATACGGGCTCAAAGGTTCAAGTTGGTTACTACTTCCCTCTCCCGGGAGATATCAACACAGGAATTCTTCACAGCCTCACCTTCGTTCTTATCCTTTACCCAATTGCTGCTGGTCTTTCCGGTCTTGCATTCCTCTTCGGAGTGTGTGGGGCTGGATATCATCGCGCGGGCACTGTCTTCATGAGTTTCCTCGCTGGACTTGCGACACTGTGCACTTTGGTCGCATGGGTGATTAGCATGTGTTTATTCGGAATCGTCAGAGAACGCCTAAGAAGCAATAGCATCAATGCGAATTGGGGAAATGCGAACTGGCTTGCGCTTGGCGCGCTGGTTGCGCTGGTTCTAGGCTTCTGCACTGCGTCATGCGGAGTATTCGGACACTATAGGCGTTCAAGGACCTAGTTCATGAGTGTAGATGTTTTCTAAGTAATGATATCCCGGGGGTGAACGACCGAGATGAAAGGACGACGAAATTATCTTCTATTTCACATGTACATACTTGTTACCTGCCTTGGACTCACCCGTTGTGTTTATTCGATTGTGTACTTGTAATATCCGAATCGTAGTTTATATTACTATGATCAATGGAATCGAAATATTGCTTCCGATCAAGTCACACTGTATACGTGTCAACATTGTACCATGGGATTTATGAACCACACATATCATATTTTGCAGCTGTTACACCGAGCTCAATGCACATGCCGTCTATCACTCTCTACCAGTGTTTCTACCGCCAGTGACAAGCCACTGACTAGCCGGAAAGCCAGGTTTGGCTGAAGCCACTGGCGGTACGACGGCGGTAGGCTTTTCTCAGGCCTTAGTAAGCTGAGCGACACGATATGATTGG
>MU172917.1:1045682-1089547 GCA_016695475.1 Suillus decipiens | reverse complement strand
CATTCTCAGGGATAAGGGTGGGTGAGATGCGAGACGACTCGATGTTGCACAAAGGTGAGATCAGTCATCGATAAGACTGCTATAAACTAATCTACAGCAACCTCCAGAAACTGCAAAATCTCTTTCCATTTCAGGTATTCAGCCATTGCCAAAGCACTGCCACTGGCGGCAGCCTGGGGCTAGCCCATAGGCTTCACACGGCCTAGTGTTGGCTCGCCACTGGCGGTAGAAACACTGCTCTCTACATATCATCAGCACAGATTTTCGGACATTATTTCCGACCAGTAAATCAACAAGTTCCAGCGTGGGAAAGTATCGTGGAATTCGTCCGAATGAGATAACTAAATTCCGACTAGGTACGGGGAAGGGATTCGGTACCCAGTCTTGGATCAAAAGGCTGAAAGAAATATTCGAGTGAGACGAATTAGTCAATCGAGACTGAGAATCAAAAGTAAACGTGTAAGAGGTGTGCAATTAAACTTGGAGTCATTGCGTAGTATGCATGTAACAGATTTGGATGAGTACGTAGTACGTACAAAAGCGACGTGAAGAATCATGCACATGTTTAAATACTGTCCAGTCGATCACGACCAAACCCTGCATCCTACTACGTTACAGATGAAATTTGGGAAACATGAGTAAGAAGTGTTCTAGTACTCATTAGAACAGCTTGCCTCGCTTGGTATCTGTTCAAGGTGCTATTTTTGTTGTTAGGGGCTAAAAAATCACCATGAAGAAACGTGCTTTCTCGAATCGCCGGAATTCGTGCCCAAATTATATTGACTGATCATCTTACAGTGCAAATAATGAGCCTGGCACAGGCTAACTTGTTAATATTTATGGTAACTTCGAGAATCAGGAACATTTGCATCTGCGTGGATGTGTGGACGCAAACTTATCAAGGAGAATGTTTGTGTCAATGTTTGTGTATCATTGTACTGGCCTAGAGAATCATTATTTTATCAGGGTTGAAGAAGGATGATTCATTCTGAGTCATAGCATTTCACGGCCAACAGATCATCTCGCTACTAGGTGAACAATCATACTGCACTAGCAATATCGTCTTTGATAGCTCATGGGACCGAGAGCAACATAATCCAGAAATGTTGCATCAATAAAATGACAAAGACACGTTATCTGAAGGTGCGGACGAGAGAGAAAAAACATGTACCTGGTAGAAAAAAAATATTTTCATGTTAAAAATGTCTTCACTGTAACCAGGAGGGGTTAGATGCGGATGTCCGTGGATATGAGGGATCACCGACGGAATGTAGCAGATTCATTTTTGTGTCACTATGCTCCTTTTTTGCTCAAAGTGGCCATTTAGAAAGAAAGCTACCCAACTCCTGTTCACTGGTCAAGCACAGAGACGGTTGCAGGAAGGGAATAGTAAGCCGAAGTTATCTCATTGTCATGAGGACTGGCAGTCTTGAGGCCTCAAGGGTTGAATTGCTGTGGGAATACCACTGAGCCACTCAGGAGTTTGTGCTTCAGATGAAAAGCGGCAGCCGTATATCAAATATTGACTCGACGACTAACCTGAGGTATCACAGTATCGAGAAGACCCAAAATTCTAGCATGGGGGCCGTAGAGGCAATGATTGGGATCAAGTCTGAAGCTCTCTTGGACATGCACGTCAAGCAAGCTTAAAACTGGACCCAAGTATAATGATTGATCGGATATATTGGATTTCATCTCTATCACCGTTTATCATCAACTCGAAGTCACAGAGGCATCAAGTTGGACGACTTCACTCATATTGCATCTTGAATTCAATATCACATCAGGTGTATGAGATATTCAATTCAAGGCTTCTGATTACTCGAGCGGCAGGGAAATTAGTCCAACTCGGATCATAATGACCAACCCAACAAATCATTATGAATCAAAACATGGATGACAACCCCAATAAAAAAGCAGAATGGCTTACTCTGCTGACGATCCAACAACTCTCTGGAATCGAAATCTTAGTCGGGGAAGCGCACTGCTATCAGAGCGCAAAGGGTGAGTTTGATCTTGTCAGTAAATCGAAAGCAAACTCACCTAAATAACCGTGTTGCAATATCAAGAGCAGCACTGGGGGCCACCAGTATAGTAGTAGTTACTATCTTGGAGACATTGCATGCTGGAAACAGCTGGTGTAGCACTGACATACATCAATGCCGTCAGAACAGTAATGACGGAAAGCAAGGAGAAATACGTTGATTGTACGAGATAATGTGATGGAATCTGTTCAAGTTCGAATAGGTCGCAAGTAGCATGAAACAACATCCTAAAACCTCGCTAAACATTCTGGGAGTAAACAATAAACACCGTTCGTCAGGTCTGTACTTGACACAAGAAATTAGGGATACTCACATCTAGGAGCCTGTAAGCTTCCTGCTTTGAGCGTCCCTACATGTACACGTTGAACATGTACACGTGAGACAAGACTGTACAAACAGGACGGGACTCCTGAATCCTGGGCTTTGATCCGTGCGTGTGACCGCATCAACCATCCTGGATTTCAAAGATTCTTGGCCAAATACGAACTTGACACTGCTGAGCCCATCGTTCACCAAAGTACTGCTCTTAGCAATACTACTTGGCGCAACGGCAAATTGGGTTTGGAACAAGCTCACTGATGTGGTCAAGTCAGTCCGGAAAGTGCCACAATTTCCAATTCTCCTTCCAAATTTGGCAGGTGTAGAAGTCAACTGCGCTTTGACCTCGTTGAAGCAGACCTTTCAGACTCGCGACATCCACATGCTGCGCAGCTGCAAGTATGTATATTCAAGTTGTATGGCTTATTTCTTCTCTTGAATGCGTAGATTCAGAATGGCCGTCCTTTCTGTCGTTGTTCTTTTCGGCCTGTTTGTGATCTCTACTTTTTTTCAAACCTTGTCCCGTCGCTCGAGTCTGCAATCTGGGGTGATGTCAAATGAAGATCCATTCCCATCGCCAGTTGGTGGTGTTCCAATGGCTTCTGACTTTGGGACATCAATATTCTTCTCCTTACTGTATCTCTCGCTCATACCCATATTCGTCTCCCGGTTATATAACAAGCATTCGCGGGTCATCGTGAGCATTAACGCAATCATTACAACTATAGAAAGGTGAAACCGGCTCCCTACTGCCTTGACGCCCGTTGCCTCATGTCATGTTACCTTTCAGAGTTATAATATTCTCTCTACGAGCCTGGCAATCCCGCAACTCTGCGGAAAGGATATCCCCGACCTTGACGACTTACATGCAAGTCACAATTGCTTTGCCATACATTGTCATAGCGCACGATGTCGTGGCCCTTCTGCGCTGCCTGTATGTGAATTCTACCAAGGGTTCGGCAGGTTTTACAGACCCGCACGATTCACCTGTCGCTCCTTCGATGTCATCCTCTATGCATCCTCTCTCCCCACTTCATAGTCCTTCGATTCACCTTTCGGATGAAATACACATACACGATGACCCCAAAAAGCGATTTTTCTATCGCTGGTTTACCGATGTACTGAAGCTGGCCTTCCTCGCCGCTACTATCCCGGGTATAATCGGCAACGCACATTATCGTGGTGGAATGGATAACGCAAGCACAGCCAACGAGGTAATGATCACCAGGTACATTAGATCTTCACTCGAGGAGCTTCGTCTCACATAAACGTCTTTGTCCAGGTACCTAAGCTCCGGTATCGCTCTCTTTCTCATACTTTTCGTGGCAGCCCTGGTGGTTCGCGCCAGAAGGCTGCCCAAAGTGGAGCCGATTCACATCACTCTACTTCTTTCCATCCTCGCTTGCAACGTAAGGATTCGTGTTCTCCTTTTTATTCGTTTACATAATAATAAGTCTCCTTGATGGACAGGCATCCTCTGCGATCTTCCGACTGTTGTTCATGTATCACCGCACGACTTCCCTTACATCAATAGCACCGGGCTCGGGTAACACTCCTTTAGAAAAGGCGACATTCTATATATTCCATATGCTTAGTGACTGGCTGGCTGTCGCTCTGCTACTCGTTCCGAATATCAGAGCCATCTTTAAGACGGGCATGTGGGGGGACTGGAGAGCCGTTGATCCTCCCTCGCAGGAACAGGAATGGGCGAGAAGAAGGAAAGAAGTCAAAGCACGAAGGAGTGGGCTTATTGTTTGACGCGCGGACTGCACAGAAGGACGTAACATTTATTAGGTGACACTCAATTTATATATGCCTAAGCACCTACATCACTCTCGGCTAGCATACTGGGTCTCGGCGATATTTATATTTACTGAATACTGATTTTTCTACATACCATTGACTTAGTAATTGGTGAATCGATCAAGCCAAAGCATAGCTGGTATTTGCAAAATGAACTACTAGCGTAAGACAACAAACTAAAGAAATCATAAAATTACATTTGAACAGTCTGCATGTTATAGTCAAACACCATCCCTAATCTTAAACGAGTACCTTGGGCAACAAGTTGCGGAACTAATAACATAGATAATCATAAGGAGCGTCATCATCTACTACTTGCGCTTTGTGAAAGTGATATGAAGGTTGTAGGGGAGCGTTAGGGCAAAAGGGGAGAATGCGTTCTTTAAACCATCTCGATGAATCGAATCTGCCGGTAACGTCCACTCGTACTCCCGCAGCAACATTACGGCTAGGGCACGCTGCTCGTAGAGCGCAAAGTTACGAGCAGGGCACTGCCGAGGTCCAGAGGCGAAAGGAACCCAAGCATCCTTGAGAACCGAGCTCTCGGTCTTCTCGAGGAAGCGGTTTGGCCTGAAAGTGTTGGGGTCACCCCAGATGTCATTGCGGTGATGGATGGCATAGATGTTGTATATAAGTGAGGTGTTGGACGGAATGTAATACTCTCCGAGCGTGACATTTTCCGCAGTGACACGAGGGACGATATATGAGATCGGAGTGTTGATACGAAGAGCTTCGCGAATGCAGGCATTGAGGTAAGGTAATGACGCAGAGGAGAGGGTGTCGACACTGGGATCAGAAGTAGGTCCAAGAACGCAAAGAGTTTCCTCGCGCGCGGCGGCTTGAATTTCTGGATGAATCGCAAGGAAGTAAATAAGGGTGGAAAGACCTCCAGCTGAAGTATCCTAAAATAGGCGTTAGTCTGCTATCAAAAGGCAGCGCATTTGACTTACGTGGCCAGCTATGAAGAGGACGACCATATTATCACGAAGTTCTTCTTCGGACATCGTAGGCTCTTTCAGCATGAAAGTCATCATGTCATCTCCAGGGTCATTTCGTTTTGCTCGAAGCAGCATTTTAAACTTATCCACCAAGTTGTCCATGCGCTTGATGACTTCCTTGCGAGGGATAACCTTCTCAAGGAAGGGCATAATCAAATAAAGAGGGTTGGCAATATCGTGCATAATGCCGTTGTATTCTTGGACAAACAAAGACTCGGTCCGAATGGCATCAAAGTCATGCCCAAGGACTGAAGACCCAACTGCATCGAGGGCAAAACGCTGCGCGAGTTCGGCGAAGTTGACAGTATGGGTGTCATTCTCCTCTGAGGGTGGGTTGATGACATCAAAGAGGTTCTTGGACAGGTATGTGAACTGGTCGACAGGGATGGAGAGATTGAATGCATCTCGGACGACTCTGGAATGTTTCTTCCACCTGTCACCATTTGCCATGAGGATGTTTGAGCCCCCAATAAAGCGCCATAGCAAGAGACCATCGGGCGGTAACTCTTTCGGATATAGCAAAAGGTTCTCCGACATTTTAACTGCAAGCTGGACGAAGATTAATAAGAGCTTAGTGACAACACGAAAGGCATGCCTTGTGATCAAGAATGTGAATCATCCATCGGCCTAGCGCCCACACAAGAACAAGTCCTTCACCTCTCTCGTTTGCGTATGGCAGAATGAGGCGCCTGATGCGCACGTCCTCGACCTCACCTGATAAATAACTAACCAGAAGAGAGAGAATAGGCACACGAGGGAGATGACGTAAGTGTGATGGCACGGTGAACAGTTGAAAAATGACAAGTGTGGCTGCAAAACTGGAAAAGGTCCACCAGAGTGCAGTGGGTTCCATGATGAGGTGGTAGAATCAGGGTGTGAGGGGTCCTTGGACGAACGCACATCCCATTTCTTTAAGTACCACTTCAGGGGTGCTAGAAGATGGGAATAAGCAGCGAGAAGTTTGATTTCGTGATACTTCAACTGATGATGACGTTGTGCAGGCGCAAATTCACATGTTTCATGCGCTAACAAAATCCAGAGAATACAAGTGAGCTGAAGCGCTGATCTTCTGACGAATACTGGTAACCACTGTATTGATATTTTCACTAGGCAGCTACTAATGGAATAAAGAATTGGTTGCCTGTTATTGCAGAGTATTGAAGTACATACCTTAGGGACAGTACATTACAAGCACAAACCTGCATGCTTGAATCATGATGCGCATCCAGTTTGAAGTCTCCATAATTGGACGTGGGCACTAGCCTGAGTAGGCGAGGTCAGTACTTGTGGTCAAAGTAAAAAAATCCCTCAAACGGTGGGATCACCGGCTGTGACCGGTGCCGTTATCGGGAACATACCTTGGCCCACAGGACTATCGGTTCACTCGTTCCAGTTGGACACACTCGGATTTAGTGCCGTTGCCTCAAATAATGACAATCGACTTTTCACTATACTTGGTCACAAGCAGGGAGCTGCTGCCACCAGGAAAGGTCAGAGATATCCCTGATTTCGAACGTTATTGAACCCCTCGTTTTTCAGGAATATTTAGAATCCTTGGAAGAGGTCTGGACATGAATCTCCTCCAGGAGTACAAACGACATGCGCTAATGATTCGGTGACTTTGTTTACGCTAATTTTTAAGGCCTTGCAAGGCGGTGTAACCGTTGTTCAGATCCGAGAAAAGAAGTCTGACACACTAGAAGTGAGAAGTGGTCGTTTGTTTCTTCATTGCTGTTTCAGATGGTTGGCTTCAGTTCTTGGAAATTGCACGAGAGTCGAAGATCCTGTGTGCAAAATACAAGGTTCCTCTCATCATCAATGACCGTATTGATATCGCGCTCGCCGTCCAAGCCGATGGTGTGCACCTGGGGCAAACAGACATGCCAGTTCATATCGCAAAAAATTTACTCCCCCCCGGTACTGTGATTGGCGTCTCTTGCAACGATTCAGGACACGTGAAGAAAGCAATAGAGGACAACGTTGATTATATTGGCATCGGTGCCGTATGGGGTACGATAACTAAGCAACTGACTAGCCCAGTCATTGGCGTCAGAGGGGTTGGCTCACTGCTCCAGGCTCTGGATGGCACAAACATCAAGGCCGTTGCAATCGGTATGCAGAGATGCATACCCTACGTCGATTGTGATGTCTAAAGGCCTGTTCTTCAGGGGGGATAAATTCCACTAACGTCCTGAGAACCTTACATGGATCTGTGTCAACCTCTGGACGCAGATTGGATGGTGTTGCTGTGGTCTCGGACATTGTAGCATCCTCAGCACCCCGTTCCGCTGCCCAAAGGTTACGGGATAACTTCGACGCGTGGGTTCACCATTTCGACGTGCAAAGTCGAGTATCGCAAGCGTACGATGTGGAGACCATCAAGAATGGCGTTATCGAACTTATGCAGGTGATACGAGACAAGAGTCCACTCATCCATCAAGTAGATGTTCTCACGTGTGAATCTGTTGCACGTCCACTGACTCTCACGCAGATCACAAATGTCGTGGTCACGAACCAATCCGCGAATGCTACCTTGGCGTTGGGTGCAAGTCCGATTATGGCCACTGCGCCCGAAGAAATGCGCGATCTTAGTCGTATTCCGGGTGGTTTACTAATAAACTTTGGCACCATCACGAATAAAGGTAGCATGATTCTTGCAGGCCAATACGCAAACGAGGCACAAAAACCCGTAATCTTTGATCCGGTCGGAGTGGGCGCTACTCAGTTTAGGAAGACGACCGCTTCAGAACTCCTAAATGCATGGCAGGCTAGTGTTATAAAAGGAAATGCTGGGGAGATGGCTGCTCTCGCTAACTCGAACGAAGTCTGTGATACATATCCTATTTATGTGTGGAACTTGCAAATTTACATTATTTATCCGCAGGTGCAGGCTAAAGGGGTTGATAGTGTTGGCTCTGGGTTCGTTGATCCGGCGTCTTTTATTCGTGAGATAGCCAAGAGAGAACGTAAGTTTGCCCGCGGATATTGTGGTACATGCGCCTTAAATACATCCGCCGTAAGGTTGTGTCGCTGTTATGACCGGACCGACAGACTGGGTGTCTGATGGTGCCATTGTGGTGAAGTTGGAGAACGGCCATAAAATCCTCGGCGACATTACAGGGTCTGGATGCCTTGTTGGCACCTGTGTTGCTACGTTTTGTGCTGGTGCCTCACTTTTGGCCGCTGCCCCTGTAACAAGCCCTGGGCCTGAACTCGCGAAGCTCGTCAGGGGGAACATGCTGATAGGTGCTGTCGGTGGGTAAGTCGAAATCTGATCAAACAATTTCGTATAGCAAAAAACTGACTAATGATCGTAGTGTTCTGGCCCTAACGGTAGCAGCCGAGTGCGCAGCAGAAAGAACTGACGTCCATGGATCTGGAACCTTCCTCCCAGCCCTTATAGATGAGCTATACAACTTGAAGCCCGAGACTCTGTTGTCTAGGGCAAAAGTTCAAGTATTGTAATATATTCTTACAGCATAGCGTGTACATAAACATTTGGACAACGCGAAGAGCATATTAGCGACTGAATTTCCCATGTACAACAACCTTCTAAATGGACCTGTCTAATGTACAGCAGTGGAAAGAGTAATTTCATTTGGTACGTCCAAGATTCTGGAGAAAGGCATGGCATCAGTAGGCTGAAGCCAGTTCTTCCCGTCGTATTCGGCATAAGGGGACGATTCAATCATGTGGAAAGTATATGCAAATCTTGTGTGAGCACTAGTATTACGCTCCGACTTGTGAAGGACACTGCCGTGGATGAGGACGAGATCACCTAGCATATGATGTTCAGCGATAGCATCTAGCGCACACGTAACCATCTACCTGGCTCGCAAGTTTCCAGCACATAGCTTCCTTCTGATACACCTTCTGACGCATTCTCCCTAATTTTCTCGCTTATGTCGGACGAAGGAGGCGGGGTAGCAAGCTGCTCGAAACCGGTACCACCCTCTGGTAAACGTACAAGTCTCTTCGTGATCGGAGTTGTTAGGTGGGATCCGGGAAAGAACGACAGGGCGCCGTTGGTGTGCGTGCACTGTTCAAGAGCTATCCAAAAACCAAGAGCACTCGGAGGTGACGTGTACTATGCATGGTGTGTATGAAGATGGTATGTAAAACAGGAAGACCGATACTGACAAGAAACGTGCTGAGTTATAATTTTAGATTTGAATTCAAACACCGGTAACCTGCCACTTACGAGTCGTTGTGTTCGGGCACTCCAAGATTGGTGTGTTAGCTGCTTGAAATGACGCTACCGCCTGATGTCAGTTACTCACCTGCGCCACCAGTCCGTGACTGTTTGAATATAACCATTGATTGCAGTGCTAGCAGGTTTATATCAGTTTCCAGCAGGTGTGTAATTACTAAACATGATCTTTACCAACTGGATCATGGTGGAATCGCAGGTCGCGTGCTAGAGCCTTCAGTCGGTCATTTTCCAGAGTGACGTTCCGGAACACGGGGTCCAATTCATGAAGAGCTAACTTAAGTAAGATGAATATGGAAATTTCTGTCGATGGGTAACAAACCGTGACCGATCTTATTGACTGCCTTTGCCTTATCCCTGGTAAGTTTCCCACTACTGTCCACAGCATCTTCGTCAAGGAAATAGCGGATCTTGTCGCCCGAATTTAGAAAGTAGTTGTCACCAATGTGGTCCTTATCCGACGTTGTGAATTTGGTCTGCAATGCGTATAGAGACCTGAATGTTTGCGATCTAAATGGTGCACTTACCAGGGGATGATCCTCTGGTGTAAATTCATCGAGGAGCTCTTTTGCCCGCAACAAAAGAGAACTCGTTTGTTCGTGCGAGAGAAAGCCAGGGACGACCAAATACCTATGCACGCCTGTCACTGAGAGCAGCAGGTTTCTTAGATATCTGACTTACCCGTCCCTATAGAACTGACCGACATTTCAGAGGTCAATCGTGACAGAAGATTCAGGAGCACGGTTCAAACTAGAACCTACCTTGTCAATCTGCGCCTGAGAAAGGTATTCCAGAGGTTGCGTAACTGCCATGAATCGTTTAGAACGTTGTTGATGTCGCTTGCTAAGCACAATATACCTTGGGCGCTAGATAAGATGACCTATTATACTGAGATCATGCGGCAATGTTACTGGACCGGTGGGATCCGGTAAATTTTGATCTCCGCCGGCCGGTAGCCTCCTGCCACTCCGCCCAGAAACTCAAACCTTGACCCCAACCACCACTTCTATCATTACATCAAGGAGTCCTGGCTAAGACCCATGGCACCAGCGCGTTCTACCAGACGCAATCAGCATGAACAAAGTATATCCCTACGCTCCGGCCAGGATTCATCGCCCACTACCGATGGCCCCGGTGGCGATCTCTTTCTCGAGCCCATGATGGGAACACCCCTCAATGTATACATCGAGAAGGAAGTGGAAGATAGAGATGCGCTTGTCGAACTCGTAGTGGTAGGTCATCCTTCAGTTACTTATCATACAGATTGGATCATATGTCTTTGAACCGTCGATGATGTGTAATTAAATTCGATCTTCGGCAGAAACACGGCGGCACATTATCACCAGGGTACAGTGGGGCGCCGTACATTCTTGGTAAGTATAGGTCCTTGTCATGTCCGTCACAATTCATGCAACTACATCTCAGTCGATCCACATAAGGAGTCAGGCCAGAACCTGCACCGTCAGTATGCTGGTAAAAAGGGTAAAATCGTTCTCCATTACCGCTGGGTTCATGAGTGCGTTCGTGCTGGCGCTCTTCAAACCTTCCAGAACAACTGGGCTGGTTGCAAGGTCACTGGAACGGAGAAGTTTGTTTTTTCTGTTACCGATTGGTCTTCCCTGCGTTGAATGACCTTACCAGGGTGACGCCACCTACCGTCGTCCCGTCCCAGACTGATCAGGCGCGCCCCTCCACATCTCAGCCTGCTCCAATGCAGTCCATGGCTCCTCATCCACAAGCAATGCCTCCCATCCCCCCTGGGGACCCTATGGTCCATCCACCTCAAACATCCTACGGTTATCCCGTGTACGGCCATCCAATGCACGGGCCACCTCGAGGTATGCAGCCGCCAACAGCTGCCCCACCCCAATCATGGCAGGCACCAAATGCCATTGCGCCACAGCAAACGCATATAACCTCACCTCAGACTGCCGCAATGCTTGCCCGACAAACACATCCATATCGGGATGAGCCTTGGGTGACGCCCTTCAATCAGCCCCCGCCCCATATGGTAGCTGGCCCCAGTGCAGCAGGCTACGATTATAGATACGGCGATGACCGTCCTGAATGGGCTCCCCAGACTACCGACTATCCTTATGACCCTACTTCAGTAAGTGTTGATGCGTGTTGATCACGGTTGCCATTCACATAGTCAATATCAGTATGAGCATCCTTATGATCAGACTACACCCTACATGGCAGAGGCTGGACCGCCGACGGCTGGTCCTTCTTCAGTTCCCGCTGATAGTACTCTTGTTGAGAAACCTCGTGGTCGTAAGCGCACTCGTAATACTGTAAGTTTCATTTCATGCATTCGTGCATGATATATCAGTTTAATTTTATTATTTATTATTAGGCGCCGCCCGCCGCCCCACCTTCCGCTCTTGTACTGAATCGCCGAAATCCCCCAGCACATTCACCGACACCTCCAACGCGTGTGATTAAGAGCACATACGGAGGAAACTTATTTACCTCTGATGATGTATTATACCTCAAGCGGTACATTGATTACTGTCAAGAACAAGGTCTTGTCCTCAGGTGGGCACTTACTTTTAGATCATAGCTAAGACTAAATCATCTCCAGTTTGAGAGAAATTTGTGAGAGGATTGCAGTCAAAGTAGGTTGCTTACATTTCGGCGCTGTGCAACTTGTCTGATGCTGCCGTGCATGGTAGGCGCCCCATCATACGTGAGCGCGTTTCACGTGAGGTGATATTGTTGATCTGATGAGTGCCGCAGATTTTACTCTTGGCGCCGATACTGCAATAAACATCAGATCCGGTTGGGGGGCTACTCGATGGACACGGGCGACAATAATACGCCTCGCCCTGAAGGCGAAGTCGAACCCGAAGAGGAAGAACAACTACCGCCACTCGGAACTACGGGTCCTGGTATCATCGCAGCTGCACAGGCTCGGTTGCAGCAAGATGCTGGTCGTCCGCGCAATCGGTCTCCGACTCCACCTCGCGCTCTCTTTAGGAGTACAACAGGAAAGGGGGTAGCTTTCACGGACGAAGACGTTGCGTTCCTGGTGCGCTTCATGGAGTACCGGAAGTAAGTCCTCCCAGAATGTGGATTCCCATGGCGGTTTCATGATACATCTAGGTCCCAAGAACGATTTGATATGGTTGCATTTTGGAAGGATGTTGCTGCCAAGGTAATCGACTCAAAATACCATTTTATTTTCTTGATTACCCATCACCATCAAGGCTCCACATCACTCGCGTGCATCATGGATGAAGTTCTGGCGGCGTCATAAGCATGAGCTCAACCGCACAGAAGAGGATGAGCCTCTACCTCAACCACCGGAGAAGAAGATGCGTTACAGTCGTGGAGATGACATCCTTCTTGCAAAGTACTTTTTCACAAAGCCAGAAGGGACGTCAGACAAAATCTTCCAGGCGTTTGGTCGTACAGTCAGTCTTCACTGTTCGGTATTTTATTGAGCTGGCTGACTTGTTTACAGCATCCTCATCATCCTTGGAAGGGATGGCAGGAACACCATCGTATACACAAAGCCAAGATTGATCACTTCATCCAGCAGTTGGCAAATGGCGAGAATATCGACGTTGACGAGAATGGGGAAGAACCTTGAGAGTATTGTGTCTATTACAAATGTACTTTGAATTCTAGGGTGCTTATGGGGAACTTGAGTGATATGGCAGTCGATATATATAGTACTCAATATTTGACAAGTGTTAATGTGAACCTCAGTTTTGACATATGATTCCAAGATTTACTTAAACTTTTATCCCTGACAGACATACAGAAGGAAGACAGTCGTCCCTTAAGGCCTTAAGCTTCACCGATTATTTCCATTTCGCATTGGCAATACAAGTTGAAACATGTCATGTCAACGAAAGTCATCATTGGTGCTTACTATCGTCAACGGGCAGAACGGCCATAACGCGTCTGTCGTGAAGGCACATGAAATTTAATATGCCAATGGATGGACCAATCATAGATTTAAGCAACCCGTACGATTGCTGATCATATGTGAAAAGATATCATGAGAATACGTGACACGGTAGTGGTAAAAGACATACCCACAACATCCCACGGAGCACGGTACATACAGTCTTGGCGTTCTTCTGTAAGCCCCGAGTAGGTTGATGCTGTTGATAAACTCTATCACCAGAACTTCAGAAGCAAGGGTGGACGGAACAGTACTTATGAAGATACCGCATGATTACGACGAGGGTACACACTGGTAACATTGGTAACAATGTTGTCCTGTGAGCACGACCACATTCAACGTAATCACCTGTTTGTGCCAGGACCCTGGTCCATACGGTGTATGTTATTAATATTGAGCACGTATTAGGCAGAGCAAAGGGCCTCCACTCAAAAAACGACGCATTGGAGACCCCGTGACTGGGATTCGCTAGGGTAACTAGGAAGCTATGAACAAACGCCCATACAAATTGGAAGTTCGTGAAATTGGTAATGGAGCCGTGTGCTCGCAGAAAAAGTCTATATAAGGCAGTGTGAACCTGCGCAGACTGAGAGGAGCATGATCCATCGGTTTGGTGCGGCGAGAGCTGATGCGCATCGCACTCTGAGATCGGGGCGCCGAGGCGGTGACGAACGTAGCCTATTGATCTGTAACATCTGACATATGATATTAATAGCATTTTTTCGGTAGAATGGATAAGCAGATGCAGTGGAAGGAATTACAGTGGACGACTCACGAAGTTTAAGTTGAAGAGCTCCGAGCATGTTGCCCTAGAAGGGCGCTCCTAGCCCGCTAGAACACAAGGTCAGAGACAATGAATCGAGGTATTGTTGTTCAAGAACAAAAAAAGACGGAAGGTTAATGTTTTGAATTGTTTATATGAATCAACAGGGCCAATCGGAGTTTTAAATAGTATTATCTCTTGTGACGGTTCCTCCCCGTTAACGACTGCTACTTGTCCTTTCACTCATCCTCATAATCAGTCATCGCGCCGGGCGCTCTTTCTCTCTAAACCGCCATCATGGCGAATGTCGCTACCCGTAAAAAATCAATAGCAGCGAATCCCGGTCTTGTAATCGAAACTCCAGTCGCTAACAACAATATCCTCAACAAGGCAGCTTCTCAATCAACATCTCTCTACCAGCAATGTTCTGCCTTGCGAACTCGTTTAATGCGCATTCCTGGCTTTTCAAATTTCTTTATATTATCATCTCAGTCAGGCTCTCTTCGTCAATCCACCGATCCTGTCACACAACTATGGGACTGCTTCTCGCTAGGGATATCACTCTGTTTCCTGTACGAACTTCTTCCTGGCAGAACAAATCCACCTACAGTCAAGACAGATCCTTCTGTATTCGACGTCAGTAATGAACGCGCAAAGAAACACGCCATTGCAGTCTTCGTCATGAATATCAAGAATTTGGACAACTGTGAGCAGTTCACAGTGACGGATTTATGGGAGAGACACTCTACAGATGGGCTTGTAAAGGTGCGCGCCCGAGCTATCCCCATCGATCGCTCTAACGCCTCATAATAACCTAGGTCGTCAGCACAGTGACCACCATTGTTAATATGTTGCCGTCCGCATTATTCGATGCAGCCCCTTTGTCACCACCATTGATGTCCACGCATGATTCAATTGACTCGTTAGTCGGTGATGTGCAAAATGCGCCCGTTCCCGCCGGCCCACAAGATGCCGCCCGGAATAATATTATCAGGGAATTGGTAGAGACCGAACGGAAATACGTCCAGGACTTAGAGGTCATGCAGGTCCGTACTCTATATTTACGTTCAGCATCTCTTGTTTAATTAGACAATAGAGATATGCCACGGCGTTGTCCCAAAGTAATACAATTGACCAGGACACCATCCACTACCTTTTCCCAGGACTGAACAAGCTTTTGAACTTCCAAAGGAAGTTCCTTATTCGATTGGAGAGCACGGCAGAGATGGCGTGGCGAGATCAGCGCTGGGGACTTCTCTTTCTGGAAAACGTGCGTGTCTACTTCTGTGCTTATGATTGTTATTCATGGTTCTTTCTGGGAACAATAGGAAGAGGACTTTGCAGTGTACGAACCTTATTGCGCAAACTATACCAATGCAGTAGACCTTATGGTGGCGGAGGAGCAGAATCTTTCGGTGAGCTTGAGAGTTCCTGTACCTTGTATTTTTGGGCTGTTCCGCTGTATGGCGTGGCACCGGAACATATCGCATATCCCTAAAATAATAATATCCACATACTAATCGCTGTCCTCAGGTTCATAATAATTTGATCAACGCGAAATCGGAATTACCCGCTTTTCTGATCAAACCGGTCCAACGAATTTGCAAATTCCCACTGCTCCTTGATGTAAATACTTTCACCGATATCAAATCATTATAAATCTGACTAGATGTTCTGTAGTCCCTCATTAAGGCTACATCTGCCACTGATTACCCGCATTTTGAGGAACTGCAAGCTGGATCCGCAGCTGCTAAGCGCATTACCGATAAGATTAATGAGGCACAAAGGCGGGCCGAAAATGTCCAGACAGTCAAAAATCTGGAAGGCCGCGTACAAGACTGGAAAGGTCATCATTTGTCCAATTTCGGTGCCCTTCTCCTCGATGATATCTTCACCGTCACCAAGTCTGACGTCGATCGGGAATATCACGTATTTCTCTTCGAGAAGATCATACTTTGCTGTAAGGAGGCAGTACCTCCCCCTCAAAATAGTAAACGCGGTGGAAAGAATAATTCTATTCTCAAGAAGCAGAATGGTTTACAAGCGCCTACTCCGCCACCCATGACCTCACCGAACAAGCGAAAGGACACTCCTCTCCTGCTGAAGGGTCGTATTTTCTTGAACAACGTCACCCAAGCTATTCCTAGCTCGAACCGGAATTCTGTTGGTAGGTCTGCCGGCCTTTGCAATTGTCTCATACTGATCAGTTTCTTCAAGCATCATCGACAGTCAACCCCTATTCCCTGGCTGTGTGGTGGCGAGGTGATGACGACCTTGAGTTCTTCACCCTTCGTTGCCGATCCGAAGAGCAACTACGACAGTGGGAAGTTCAAATTAATCGCCTCATCAGGGAAGTTGCTGGTCGAAGGGCATCAGAACGAACTTTCTCTCAGCTCATGGTTCAACACAGCAGTCATGCCTCCGTTCCTGCTGTGCATATGGCCCGCTCACCATCATATGCCCATGACCGTGGTTCCTCGTTGATGTCGCATGCCCACTCCCCACACAGCCTTCCACCCCACCCAGCCAGCAGTCGCCATCGTGTTAATCCATACAGTACCAGTGATGATGTCTCCGTAGCTGGATCTTATTCTAGTGGTGGCCAACCTGGCTACCCATCCACCGAGAGTTTCGATTTTGACGAGGACGAGTATGTGGATTACCCTCCTGCAAGCCTACCGTCATCCGGTCGTGGCACACCCGTGGGCATGCATCGAATGCAAAGTATGCCTATCGAGCCACGCGAGCCCGCTATTGTCGATGACCGCCCCCGAGCCAGGACGGAAGACATCAATGGTCACGTCATGTCACAATGGCGGTCGACCAATGGCGTTTTGCCACCTGGTGTCAATCCCTCCATTACCCACCCCTATCTCCCTATGGCGAACAGGATTAATTCCACTGCAAGCTTTGGAACTGACCGTCCGCCTCGAATGCCTTTGCAAGGCCAAATCAGCTCCCCGAAGCTGAAGACCTTATACGACAGTGGTGGTTCCCGTAGTGTTACGACATCACCAGCTATGAATGGCAGTACTGTACCTCCGTTAAGCCGATCGCGGAGTGCCAGTCAGCCTAGCGCATACGTCCCACAAGTACCTGCGCCTCCTGTTCCCAACAATGCAAGGTGGGCTCATGGCTCAGAGGATTCCGCTACTTTGAGTAGCAAACGAGGTAGCGGGTCGAGTCAGTCGACGAGGGGCTCTTCAGAAGAGTCACCACATAGCTCCTCGCCGATCACTCCTTTTGGATCCAGTGAATCATCTCTTGTCGGTTCAACTCTCCGATCTCCTCGGTCACAGACGTTTGAGAGCATGGTATCTAATGGCGCCCACCTCGCTTTTTCACCTCCAGTCAAGGTGAAAGTTCACTTCAACGAAGACATATTCGTCATTCAGGTCCCGCGAAGCACAGAATATTACGACCTTGTCGACAAAGTTGGCAGGAAAATACGTCTTTGTGGTCCGCGTCGCGACGATACCCCTTTGCGGGTAAGATATCGTGATGAGGACGGAGATATGGTCTCTCTAGGCTCCACCGAGGATGTCCAAATGGCTTTCGAGTCGTTCCGACCAGGTGGACAGGTCACCCTCTACGTGACATGACACTACCTTTATCATATTGCATCGCTATCTTGTCTTCTACCCTTCGACCTTCGCATACATAATTTGCTGTTTCCCAGGGGGACTCGCACTTCTCTTTGTACATAATATATGTATCACTGGCATGTTCGCACCACATTCATTCTATATGGTTTTCTCTATCGCTTTCTGACCTCCTTGATTCAGGTGCTCATCAGGCTCGAGGCCATCACATGTGGTTCACATTTCCTTGATAATCTACATGGCTCTCTTCCCTTCCTTTGTAGTACTTGGAATCTTTGGGCATTCATATCATCTAAAAGTGGAGCACTAGTCACGTGTAATTTTTATTAGAATACTGCACTCATTGCTACGTTTCAAATACATCATGTCGTCTGTACAGAACTGTACGGGTACGTCTTTGCATCTAACATTGACAAGTTACGATGTACTGTTTATATCATAAAGCATCGGGAGAGATGTCGCCCAATGTGTTCAGCTCCAGTGCACTAATGGTTGATTGTGCATCTCCACCGTGCTCGGATTGAGTATCAATTGTTTCCTGCAGTGCTATGTAAGCTAGATATGATTAACCTGGTAGGTGCCACTCACATCAAAGTAATGATTGACGAGGCTACGAGGTGCTATAACAGAACGTCAATAACGGTCAAAGTATACAACAAGAGCACATACTTCGGGGTGTTTTGGGCAACCGACAACTGACACCGCTTTGTAGAATATGATATGCAACGAGGCCAGTCCTAGACATTACCGATTACACCCGTTCTGCTACCATAATGGCATACGGCTTACCATCCTGTTTGATGCGATGCTCCTAAACCGCGCCCTGTATCTCCATGGAAAAACTGCCGAGATTTAGCTCTGGTGAGCCCAGGCGGGAAGTGTAATAAAACATTACCTCATAAAAGGAAATGTAATCGCGGAAGTGAGGGTCCTGGTCAAGCCTTACGTTCCCACCGTTCGTGGCCCTTTTGCCTTCGATATCTCGTCCAAAAATATGAATTATACGATGTTGTATTTCTTCTGCCACCTCCACCAGGTTCATGAAATCTCCACTTCCAGTGGGACATTCGACCTAAAGAGGTGTCAGTGTGAAGGGACATACAAACCGTTCACGCTCACCTGCAGCTCATCACCGTAATATTGATAAAACCGCTGCAGACTTTCTATCAAAAGGAAGTTGACGGCAAGCCCTGAACATCGATTAGAGACGAAAAATTTGGGAATAGTTATAGTTAAATGAACCTACAGATTGGTCCTCTCCAATTTGAGTTTCCACCAAACATTCCAGAGCGGGATTCTCCAGGCCAATAGCCTACCTCATGCCAATCTCCGTTCACCTGCATCCCCCAAGGTTTTTTCTCATGTAACTTGGATAGACTATTTCAATTCATTAGAATAGCTCGTCGACCGCTACGCGAAAAATACTTACGAACGAATGCCATATTCACTAAAGAATTCATCCTCGTCTAGCATCTTTTCCAGTATACGCGTCAGACGTTCTCTGCTGGCCAAAGCAAGTAAACGGCGTTCGCCTCTACCTCCAGCTACCACATGGTGAATAGCATACGTGAAAATATTTGATCAACTCACTCCTCATATTGGCCATATTTCTTCCCGACATTTCGGGTCGGTTATCGATGAACCATTCCATGCGCTTCTTGAACCCAGGGAATCGGTTGATTGTTGCGGGCTCCAAGACAAGGGTGGCGTAAAGAGGAATGAGACTGACAAGGCTCCTTACGGGAAGCTGAACCGAATTTCCTGGACCAAACTGAATAGCATCATAGTACATGCCATCTTCTTCATTCCACAAGCTCGATTCGTGTTCACCTGATTTATAAGTCATAGCATCTGCGATGAATATAAAATGCTAAGGCAAAGTGAGCGCGTTTGTAGAATTTGACTGGCAAAACTGGCTCACCTCGAAGAACTTGGAAGCAATGTCTTCGTATACAGCATTGTGCTTTGCTAGCTCAAGGGCTATGTTCATCCTAACGAATAATGAATATATAGCAAATCCGGGAGAGCCACAAAGCTCACATATTCAAACAATAAAATGCCATCCAGGCAGTGCCATCTGCCTGCCGCAGGTTTCCACCCGTGGGGAGTGGCTCCGAACGGTTAAAGATGCCAATGTTATCAAGTCCAAGAAATCCTCCCTCAAATACATTGTTTCCCCCGGAATCCTTGCGGTTGACCCACCTTGAAAGCGGCAATCAAAGTGATAAAGGAAGAAAAAATGAGTTCATACTTACCACGTGAAATTGAGCAGTAACTTCTGGAATACACGTTCCAAGAAAGAGATATCTTCTCTGCCAGTAAGCTTACGTTCTATTTTGAAGACTCTGAAAGTTGCCCTACATCACTGTCAGTGATGCGATCCCTCCATCACAGAATCATTTGCGTACCAGGCATGAACCTAGTCCACGGATCATTCAGAAAGTATATTCACCAATAAGATACGGATACTCACCGGTGGGTTTACATCACTAAAGTTCCATTCGTATGCAGGAATCTGACCATCTGGCTTCATATACCATTCTCGAGTCAGTATATCTAGTTGCTTCTTTGCAAAAGCAGGGTCCACCACAGCGATGGGGATGCAATGAAATGCTGTGTCCCATGCCGCGAAGAAAGGGTATTCCCATCTGGAGAGCCTTCTGTGAGCCACGACCTAAATCAACTGAGCTGCCGACTGACTTGTCAGGCATGGAAAGAATATCTTCTATGTGCATATGACGCCAGTGCTGTGAACTAATGAGTTTTCAGTAGATTGGTCGCAAATTTGGCTAACCTTGTTGCGAATATGTTGGCGTCCAGGGGGAGGGGGAGGTTGGGCCGGATCGCCTTCAATCCATTCCTTTTGAACAAAGTAATAAAACTGTTTTGTCCAAAGCATGCCCCCGAATGCTTGCCTCATGACCTGCTTCAAGTCGTCGCTAATGGGACCAAAGAGCAGAGATCTATAAAATTCATTTGCTTCTTCTCGGCGCTCCTCTACAACATCATCAAAAACACCCTCGTCTTCGAGGCTTCTGTCCTTATTGGGAGAAAGTGGAGTTAACTTCAGACGAACCACGGCACACCCACCTCGACCTGGGACATCGTGGAAAATATAGTGCGCGGCAGACTTGGTTCCACATTTTGCGGAGCTTACAAACGATAACTCCTGGGGTGGACCTTCGCAAGTAGAGGTAGATTCTGCTGGACGCGGAGTACTCGAGCTATCCGTCCCTTGTGAGTCTGAACGCCCTCGCTGAGGTCTGTGTGATGGAATGATATGATCATGAAAGGCATCTTTCACGCATACACTCTGATTCATGCCGCCATACAATCGGCGGAAATTTGTGTTGTTTTCTGTGAACAACAAATCTGGTTTTACAACATCATCTTCATCACCAACAAATTTCCCGTCTGGACCCATAGGTGGGGGAGACGGTAGGCAACACAGGAAGTTCCCCTTCATTTCGGGGTGTTTAACCTTGATGTAGCTGATATCACCATCGGTAGCGGCAGCAGATAGTGATGGCATAGGCGGTTTCTTTGCGGGCCAGGACCACGTATTCCTGAACCACAGTTGCGGGATGATATGCAAGGTGGCGGGGTCAGGCCCACGGTTGTAGCTCGTAATACGGATGTAAACATTGTCTGGATCGTCTTCGTCTTTTGCGTACTAGACATTTTGTTATCACCAATTATCACGACAAGCAGGAGAAACCAACCTCTATGAAAACATCCCAATAGCGATCGTCGTCAAAGACGTTCGTATCTAAAATTTCGTACTCCTCAACGTTCCGATCACGGTGAACGTTCTCATTCACTAATTCCTCGTATGGATACCTGCGTTGAGGATACTTGTATAAGAACTTCATATATGAATGAGTTGGGGTGGAATCCAGGTAGTAGTAGATTTCTTTGACATCTTCTCCATGGTTTCCCTGGTGGCCGGTGACTCCGAATAATCTTTCCTTCAGGATGGAGTCCTGCTCATTCCAAAGAGCAAGTGAAAAGCAAAGGCGCTGATGACTGTCCGAGATGCCACCAATGCCGTCTTCGCCCCATCTGTACGCTCGTGATCGGGAATGTTCATGAGGAAAATGACTCCACGCGTCACCGTTGTCTGAATAGTCCTCGCGTACAGTTGCCTAATACGATCTTATCAGCGCACGATCACCGAAATAAAGTTTGCACCCACCCATTGCCTATCGCTGAGATATGGTCCCCACCGCTTCCAGTGACGCTCACGATTCTCATCCTGCAATAAACGATATTTCTCAACTCCACAATAGTCCACGCCTAATGCTTCAGACAACCGCTGTCTATAGCTCTTGGTCGAATCATATTCCTGAATTCCAATTCCGAGACCCTCTGCCTTTAAAGTCTTTTGCGGTGGTTTGGGACCTGGTGGTGCCGATTCTGCCTTTGGGATTTGAATCGTCAGTCCAGGGTCACGCGAATCCGTTTGCTGGATGCTATCTTCAGCCCCTCTAAAGAGTTTCTGTTGCAGGGTCTTGATATAATCTGACGACATGATAGCAGGAGAAGAGATGGTGAAGTTGGTTATTAATTTGTGCATTGAAAACCATGACGCGTTTGAAATTCCGGTGGAGCATGGGCCCCACGCATTATGACATCAATCAACGAACATCAAGCGACAACCCACGTCAAAGTTTAGACCAAAATTATCAATGGTGTAGGGAAAAAGAAGGGGTATGCGTGTAGTATACTTGTCATGTTTGTTGTAGATGGCAGCACGAGAAACAACCAAAACAACCTAGATTGGCGTATATAAGTGAATCAAGCCTTGTGGAGGGACGTGAAGATGATAAGTGAGACCCGCCCGCAGATCAGATGGGAAAAGTCCAAGGGAAATATTAGAAGTTGCCTGGAATATGTGGATGATTTATAGCTTTAATTACCGCTTCACCAAACTGCATCCCCCGCCAACAGCACGCTTTGCGTCCAATCATCCTCGCTAAATTCATCGTCATCTGGAAAGGACACGTCGAGATGACGATAGGGCGCGAGCACAGACATCGTCACCGGAGATCTTGGAAGTCCACCAGGTAATACTGGCGTGAGCAGGGCCACTGACTCACGAGGCTCCACGGGCATATTCTTGGTAGTTCCATGCCCAACGGAAGTAGCGATATCTGATTGCTCTTCCTCCTCAATGCCTAGCGCAAGTGAGATGGAAGATGAGTCAATTTTTGTGTTTAGCACGGGAGGGAAGCTAAATCTGCCGGTAGATTGAGCTGTCATCATAGACACTGGAGACTCCGAAGTTGACGAATTCCGTGAATATGCTGGAGCAAAGTTGACAGGTGAAGATATGGGGGAAGCAGAGCGCTTGGAAAAGAGTAAATGAAGAGATGGTTTCTTCATGCGTTTTGCGCGGGATGCAAAGGAGTTGGAGCGCGTGATTTCTGGCTGTTGAACACCAGGGAATGACATAGACGGAGTTGACTTGCGATGCATAACTGTATGCGCGAAGTCTCCACCAGTGGAAGGAAACTGGAATTGTGGCTGATCAAGACGAGACGTAGGTAGCGAGAGGGATGTAGGATCAGCGATGACTAAGGTGAGTGGCGAGGTCGAAGTTTGAGGTTCGCTGATGTCATCTGGAAATGGAAGACGCTTGGAAGACCGAATGGGAGATTTCGACGATATAGAAGGGCTAGACAGAGACGACGTTGAGGATGAGAGCGACGGCAGGGAGTAAGGGTTTGGTAGTTTGACGTTGACTGAAGGCGGGGTTATGGGATGCTCGCGCTGCGAGGACTGGGACACCGAAGAACTATCATCTGTGTGTACAAATGACGATCCATCAGATGTCGACCCCGTAGCATCCAGACTCGGCCTGGTTGATATTGAAGACTGTGATGAGCTAAGATCAACAGGCGTATTCGCTGGTGCAGTGAGTGGCTCAACCACGTCATCGGCAGGAACCTCTGGGAGAGTTCGGCAGGACTGGGCGTCGTCATGCATTGGGTTTATTCTATCATCTTGTTTGTCGAGCTGCTCTTCCAGCATATCGTGAAGGGACGGGACGCTCTCCCGCGAAGGGCGAACAGGTGTGACAGGACGCTGAACTCCATCCCAGATACCTTTACTTTCACATAACGCCTGCAACAGAGACGGGTTCATGGTCAAGCTCGGACACAAGACAAGCAGTAGATTGTTCAATGGCATCTTCGTGTCTTGACTGCGTTGGGATGTCGCGTTGATCAGCTCTGTGACCGTGAGTAGAAGATCACGGTTTTCTTGCGGCAAGCGAGCGATCAGTGAGGAGAGTGACTTGCGGAGTAGCTCTGATGGTGGATGTGATCCAGAGAAATTTGGCATAGCCAAAGTAGTCAACGAAGGAGGTTTGCGCAATCCAGGGTGGATGTTCCGTGGACTTGGGGCAGGTTCTAGCGTATTGTTTGTGAGACGCTCCGATGTCATTGCCGCTTCGAACGAAGTTGACAGAGCATTCGTTAAAATTGGTTCAGGAACTAGGGCACATGTTAGGAGCACGGCATGCACGATTTGATCAGCCACGTACGTTCACGGAGGTAGGCCTTGAATATGGATGCCACGGCATGAGGGTCGAGATCACCAGGACTGCATTGAGCAATGTCAAAGTCGGCACCTACAAATACAATAGTAACCAATCCAGCTGCATCGAAGCGTGAATCTTACCAGTATCAAATTCTAATCGTAATTTTGCGACATGAGACGACCTCCCATTGACACTAAAAAGGAAGAATGAGACAAATATTCGCCGATAACAGACGAGATCGTACCGGAACAACCCAAGTTCCTGTACACCCCAGGTAAGGATATGCTGTGCACACCTGACAACCAATGCAGGCAATTGACGGCTCTCCAACGCAGCAGAAGGAACACTTGGGGCACTACTCGGCGTGCCATCTGCATCACCTATGGCGCTGCTGTCGAACTCCTTGGCACGCAACGCGGTGCGGACTGAGTCAATTGCCGTGTCCCTTACGCATGTCTTCATGTCTCGTCCAAAAACAAGTCCGCCAGCAACACCGACACCTCTAGGACTCAGGCGGACCGGACCACGCAAACGCTTTCCAAGAATAGGGACAGTTGATGACAAGATGCCCTCATGGTCAGAGGATGAGCTAGCCGAACTGATACTCCAACTTCCAGAAGATGCGTGAGGTGCATGTCGGTTGCTCTTCATAGGTGCCTCATCGATGCCAGAACTAGCCCGTGAGAGGGGCGAGCGACTGTTGTGTGCCCAGCCCGGGGGTGATGGGTAACCCGAACTAGGGGAGGAGGCCTTGCCCCAGACGCGACCCATCTTTTCAACGGCACGTCTAGCAAGGCCAGCAGCCGGGGCAAGACCAGTTATGCTAATGGCTGTCTGTCTGAATGATGGCGGTGAAGATGTTCCCGGCGATGCTGATAGAATGCGTCGGTGCGATGCAGGAATGTCTGGCAGACTGCGCTCTTGGTGCGAAGGAGAAGATGAGCGGCTATCCAAGAAACTATCATTCGTGCGTGACGGAACAGGCGATGGCTTTCTTGGGCTAGAAGGCAGGGTTGAGAATTCAACAACTGATCTACCCTTATCCTCTGATATGGATTTGGGAACAACGGGAATGGTATCCATACTCATAGAAACAGTCGCTGTAGTGCAATCCGGAACCGAGGTCATCAATGTTAAGGGAGGGCCAAGATTGACAGACTGCGAACGCCTGTCCCGGCTCACTTTGATAGATGATGCAGGGGACCCACGACAAAAAGGTGACGTGGAGCGTAACGGAGTGTGGAATCCTTTATCCGTAATCCTCTCACCATCATCTTCTTCCTCAGGCATATAATTATCGTGGAATGCACTCAAACGCTTGCTAACCGGAACGATGGTGTGGTTCGACTGCAGTGACTCTGCCATTGAAACTGGACGAGGGCCTCTTGTTCCAAATCCAGGCTTGATTGTGTGATGACTTAACGTAGAATCGCTCTTTCTCCGGATCTCCTTCATGTCCGATTTCTCGAGATCCCTTCTTTCATGCTCCTTGGGTGCTGCGAATTCTAAAGCATCATCCGTTCTGCGCATGTAATCCAAAGCTGGCGCAATAGGACTCGTGGTGGTCATTACCGAGACTCGCTGGTCGATATTTGTGTTCACAGGTGCGGGCGCGAGGCGTGATACGGGATGTGGCGCAGCAATCTTCGGTGGAGGCGGTGGCGGCGCAAGGGTCACCGCAGGTGAGGCGGGAGCCGAACCTGAGTGCTTCTTGCTGAACACATGCGAAGCGAGGGAGAGAGTCAGCTGTTTGGCCCCGTATGGGCGGGATGGTGCGCTGCGTGGGGTCCCAGGGTAATATTCATCCCCACTCTGTGAGTCCTTCACTCTGCTGCCACTATGTTGCGACGAGCCAGAAGAGACATTGAGAATCTCGGACTTTTTCCGTCGTCCACCAAAGGCACGAGCAAGGCTAAATCCCGTTGGCAAACTAGCGCTCGGCAAGGTAGGAGCTGGTGATGACGGTGGTGAAAGTACCGTAGCAACCTGTGGGCGGCTGTTTACCTGACCCATTGAAGGTGCAGAGGAAAACGAGCAAGGTATTGGGCTGGAGACAAGACCACCTGAGCGACTCTTGGACGTGGAAGAACAAGATGTAGGGAGCAGCTGATCGGTTGCGATATTGAATTGGTTAGAGGAAGGCCCTGCAGGCAACAGCGTGGAAGATGCTGTTGATGAAGACAACGAGGATGAAAGTGATGCCACAGACATGGAGAACGGTTTCTTGATCTGGACAACGTGGTGGTCCTGGGAGCGAGGATGATTTCCAAGCACCATGTTGGTAGGCGACTAAACAGATTCGGACAAAAACGATATGGACTCGGGGATAGCCTTTAATAGATAATTACGGGTCTGAAACGCGAGGAGAGGAAGTTAGCATAGATCTGTCACAAGTGGAGAAAGAGGCGTAAAGGCACGAAGATAGCAATGCGGTTGGTGTGAGGCTGGAAGCACAAGAAGACAATTATAAAAGACAATGATAGCATAGCACGTACCGCGCGTATTTAAAGTAGCATGAACAAAAGTGATAGGATCAACAGTGATCCTAAGGCCAGACGATTTGAACAAAGATATTTGTTTAAACGGTTTGGTTAACGCTGTAGCTTTAAGTTTGGCTTGTCAATAGGCTGTTGTCTAGCTAGTCCAAACTCGGGTCAGCCAGGACCGTACACCAGATCGCTGCCGGTTACAGCTGCGCTCTAGATGATGGTGGTCAAGAAACAAAGAGACGGATTACCGCCCGTCGTCGTCGCCGTGTGCTTTCCCTGTTGATCGCCTTGAGGCAAGAGTCGTAATGATTCAAAATGAGGCAAGTCTAAATTTGCACAACACAGCCACACACAATCGGTACCATTAATATCAATCCGGATTTCTCCTAATATACGTCTTCAAGTAGCAGGTCACAATACACTATACCGGCATACTACACTACCATAACATCATATATACTACGCTGAGAGAAAAAAATATGTATAGAATGATGTGTGGATCTATATTTGTCTAGATCTAACCAGCAGATAGATCTTCATGGTGTAACCAATAGTTCCTTCACCAGCTCATAGGTAAAGAATGACGTGGCAATACTGGGTGCAACTTTGACTGCTCAGATATTTCAGTCTATGAATGACATGTGGGTAAATGATTCACGCTCACGCAGATTTGGCCATATTCCACGATATAGTCCTCGGAGTCCTTCCGTGCGAATGATAGAACTTAATGCATCAAACGCACCACTGTAATGATATCCCAACCCTCCATGAGCCATTCCGGTCACTTGCATCTTCCGTCTCAACACATCGAATGGGTATGTTAGAGTTTGTGATATGGATCCTGCAGTAACGGATGAGAAGCCCCTTGAAATAGTAGTAGTATGAACGTACCAGCTACCGCTCCACAAGCCAACTTCCTCATAGCATTGTTTTTTCCAGGAGGCGTCATGACCCCACGCAACGCCTCGTACGCTGCAAAGTTGATGCCTACGTATGGCGCAACTCCAACAGCAGTAGTAACCAGGCCCCGATAAAGACCAGGAACTCCACCCTCTTCCCGCATCACTTTCAAGGTCATTCCGACCATAGTTAGTTCGGCCCTCTTTGATATCGTTTGCTTTAATGAGCTGGAAGAAGTATGATATGCAGAGGCTAATGCCTGCTTCGCCCCGGATGCCGTCATAACCGAGGAGCTCGGTAGTGCTTGTTCGGTCTGCAAAGGTATGCTAGCTGTTGCAATTGACAATCTTGACCGCACAAGGTCTAGTGGGTATGTCGCGCCTGCGGAACGTATGAGATAATTTGAATAAAGCAAAACAGGCAGTCGCTGCGCACAAACAGACGTGATCCCTGCTAGCGCACCACTAGCAAGCCGCTTGGGAGTATCGAGTTCTTTTGTCCCATAGGCCGTAAACCACTGAGAAAAGTTAATAAGAGGCTTCAAGGTACCGATAAATCACCCCCACCTTCTTCAATTGTTCATACGTAGTAAACTGCACAGCACTGTATGGCACGATTCGGAGGCAGTTAATCCCGTTCCCTCTCATGAAGCCTTTGAAGCCTTCTTCCTCCCACATCCTGACAAGACTCCGCCATACCCCCTTGTACTGACCATCCGGCGTTCGCGGTTGCACTTGTCTGGTAGGAATTGTTAGACCAAGCTTTGCTCGGATAAAAGAATACAGCAGTGATCCGAACAAACGGAGATTGAATCACTGTGAGTCTGTGCAGGGACTTACTGTATGATTTTGAGCCTTTCTAAAGGACTAACGACTGTGCGTGAAGCAGCGCCAGCAGCTCCACCTGCGACAAAATACGATGCTATCTCTGGCATCCAGAACGTTTGTTTTTGTCCATTTACAGCTGCCGCTGGCATGCCGTTGGAGATTTTCGGCTGTGAAGATTGTGATGACTGTGTAGATGTCATGACAGCTGACACAAAAAGTGCATGAAGGCAGTGATTAAGGGTTATATATGATAGGAACGTGAAAGGGAGGGGCGTGAAGCAAAGTACAGGGCTCAGCCTGTGGTCAAGTACTTGGCGTATGCAAACAAACGTTAAATGTTCGTCTTGATCGGCCTAGCAAACGGAAACCACGTGATCCAATTTTAATGGAGCACGAGGCCCGCAGGGCTTGTTCGACGTTTGAAGTTTGAACAGCAATGGAGTCGGAATAACTCATTACTAGGTTCTACACAGCAACTAGTACTGCATTTACAAGACACAATGAATTATCCAATTCTGGGCTTCTTTCTGGCGGAACTTCCCTGACCACCTGAGAAACTTCCAACGGCTCCACCACTAACACTCCCAAAACTAGCAGCAGTACTACCTGGTTTAGATTGTTGGGAAAGATTTACCTGAGACTGCTGTGATAGATGTTGCCCTTGAGCTTGACCATGTCCCGGAGCCACTTGCGACAACGTCTGTGCCTGCGTGGGTGCGGGAATTCCCATCATAGATGGTGCCTCATCTTGAGTGATTCGCCGTTGGGGCGGCAGATGGTGGGCGGAAACAGGAAAAAACACGCTACATTATTGTAAGCGACCACGAGGAGACCACATGAAAGCAGGTTGCATGTAACGTACTTTCTTGTCGGCCGAAGATCTTCCTGGAACCATTTATGTGCCAGCGCTTCTTTGGCCGTCAAGCGCTTATCCGGATCATACGCGAAGAGCTGACGTATGAGATCATAGCCTTGCTGCGAGCGGATGCGCGTCTGGCACCAATCTGCGAGGCGATTTGGGTACCTGTGATAATTTCTGTCCAAGGCCATATCCGGATGCAAGGGAAACAATTCACGTGTCAAGGCGTTTCATATTCTGATACTCTGGCATGTCTTTGAGGCCTGACCAATCTTTCTCTAGAAGAAGTGAGAGGAACGCGCTAATAAACATGCTTATGCCTTCTCTTACCAGTTGGCGTTCCAAGAACCTCGAAAATCTTGAGTAGCTGATCGCGCTGGAAAGGGACATTTTTCTTAGAATCTAATTTTGCTTCCTCGCCCTTGAATATCGGCCGGAGACTCGCCAACTCTGCAAAGACGCATCCAACAGCCCAGCAATCTACTGCCTTGTTGTAATGTTTCGCGCCTAATAAGAGTTCGGGAGCCCGGTACCAGATAGTGACAACAACTTTGTCACCAGCAAAAAGCGGTTGAAGCGGTTGGTATATTAAGCGTGCAAGCCCCAAGTCACCTATTTTCACCACACCAGAAGCAGTGATGAGGATATTGGCAGGCTTAAGGTCCCTGTGAAGGATATGTGCAGAGTGAAGGTATACTAAACCATTGAGAAGCTGATAGATCAGGGACTTGAGAACTTGTGATGCAATCTGTATTCGAAGGGTCTGCGAATAATGATGTATTACTTGCTGCGCCGAAACGTGGTCAAAAAAATAACTTAAAATATTGGACAGTCAGGACGTACAAGAAAATCATGTTCAGCATATTCGAAAACCATGTATATCGATTTGTCTTCTAGAATAACTTCCTTAAGAGCAACGACGTTTTCATGGGAGATTTCTCGATTCAACTAGATGTAACTAGCCGCTGAAGCCCTTTAATGCAAAACAAAATGAACAAGCTTACTGCGATTTCTCGAATGGCGCTCTGACTGATACCAGTATATGTGACAATATCCCCTTCCTTGTCTGGTTTAAATTTTTTAATTGCATGAATCTGCCCGTCTGGCTCCAGGCTCTGCGCTTTGTACACGCGACCATATGTTCCAGAAGATATGAAACCAAGGATGGTGTACTTGGATGTGACAGCCTGGTGTAGACGATCACGCTTGGCGCGATAGAAGTACATTGGATCAGATTGGAGGAGCGTGTGTGACCATTCTTCATGCATTGTGAATTGATTAGACGTTGAGAATCATGAACTTTGACGATGCGCTTCATCAAGACATACTTAGTGGCAATTATGACACAACATATATCAACATACACCATGCATCCGTAGGATCCATTAGCGGAATTCGGATTCACATCTCTTCACATCCGTTCGACCTCGAAACGTAATACGTTATGCATGGTTCAGACGTAGAACCTGCCCCCGCCGAGTTCTGGCATCGTAAAGGCTCTCCATCTCATGTCCGTGGGGCAGTAGGGGTCACTCGTCCTGATGAGCCAACTCGCGTACCAAGCGGCGAGTTTTGCAATGATAATTCTGTCGGTTCATCTTCCTACCGTCCTCCTGTACTTGCCAGCGAACGTGTCTTTCTCTGGACTACTCCTCACGGCGTCACCTTTCAAAATCAGCTAGAACAGCTTTATCCAGAGTCCCATATAGTCAAATTATTCTTTGTCATGGCAGAGTCCCTTGACAAAAGCACCCGCAATGAGTACGGCGCAGGCCTGCTACATTTTAATCAATTCTGTGACCGTCTCTCCGTACCGGAACAAGACCGTATGCCCGCCTCCGAGGTTCTTCTTGCTATCTTCATTGCAGATGCTGCCGGTTCAATCTCCAGCAGCACCGCGGACAATTGGCTTGCTGGCCTTCGCTTCTGGCACGTCATTAACGGCGCTCAGTGGCACGGTGAACACTCGGAATGTCTTCGTCACGTTCAGCATGGTCTTCAAAATCTCGTTCCGCCCGACCTCAACCCCAAGCATCCTCCGATCACTCTCGAGTCGCTCATTCAGTTACACAAAGGCCTTGACCACTCCAATACCTTTGATACAGCAGTTCTGGCCATAGCTTGTCTCGTTTTCTGGTGTGGTTGTCGGTATGTCTTCATCATTTCTCTTTCGCCCCCTTTTATTTAACCTGAAAATACAATCAGTCTGGTCATTCCCACTATTAATTCATCTGATATGACTAAGCACGTGACCCGTTCTGTCTTGCCCATTGTCACTCAAGAATCAAATAATATGCGTCGCTCGACCTTCCACATACCATGGACCAAAACCACCGGCAATATCGGCGCCGACATCAATGTTACCTCCCGAGACCATATTACATGTCCTCACGCAGCCCTTTTTCGTCACCTCAAGGCCAATCCCGACATTCCACTTCACGCCCCCCTTTTCTCCTTTCAAACTCCTACCGGCACCTGGACTTCCATGACTGAACAGTGGTTCCTGAAGCGGTGCAACCAGATCTGGAGTCCTTGATACGAATCGGTGGAACCATGGGGCTTCTCTTAGACCCGGAACGTGTTCCCTTAGACGTAGTCGCCATCAAAGACTGGGAAAACCTCGCACTTTCTTAACCTGCATCGCAACCCTTAATCATCGATCCTGCTTTCTCAACTATCACTGCTTTCATTCGCATACATTCTGTCATATAATACATGCAACGTCATCATGTTTTACTTCCCACTGCCGCATCACGCACTTCCTTCCCATTCACACATTTTGCACAAAAACCACTGTTTTCCGTATCGTTATTGTCATATATCAGTGGTATATTATACGGCAGAATACCGCAATTTGACCATGTCTCGCGCTGTGTTGGTTGAAGAGGAACTACACTGACGAAGCTCAGGCCGCCGTATTCTTATTGAAGGTTTGTCTAGCCCCGTTTCTGAACTTCCGACACGCTCGGTACTCGGTTGGAACGTGAGAGCGGTTCAAGCTTCAGATGTATGTGCAAGCACAATTTGCCGCTTCGCATTCCTGATACATGTGGGATGTGGGTATCGCTATCAATATTTGTCAGTCATAAATCCAATACACCTAGGTACTGATAAGGCCTCATTCGTACTCATCTACATCACATGACGTGACATTTTTGTGACATTCTGTTACATCATGTGACCTTCAGGACAAGCCAATGGGCTTCCGTCGCTTCCGTGACAGAGCCTGTTGAATACTAGATAGTCCCACGAGTCCGTGTGTCTCAAGAGTCCGCGCATCGACTCTAGCACACGCAATTCTGTACAGAATCCTCATGTATGTCACATATGGGTCCCCCAACATAATGCACAGCTCTCTATATTTTTTTGAAGAAATTCGAAGTAGATCTCGTCTGGTGGCCAACTTATTGGTGCTGGAGGCTAGTTTTGTGCATATAAGGCTTGCTCTAAAGGTCAGATCACCACAGAAAATTCTGGAATATAGTATGATAGTTATACATGATGAGAGAATACTAAATTGGATCTACTTGTTTAAAATTTCAACTTGAATGAATTCAGAAAAAAAATGTTGAGATGTATTAATATACATGTTTTATTGTATTTCACACTCAAAAAATATAAGATATGCCAGGTGAATGATGTGAGAGAGAGCAAACAAGTTTTGAGATAAGTGAGTTAAGCTGATTAAGCATGTTAAGGAATGTGTGAATTAACTGATGAGGGGACTCACTTCAGCTGCAGGTTTGTGTGCTTGGGGGGCTGAGAAGGCAAGCCCATTCAGTCACATTGTCTGTATTATACAGGCAGTCAATGTTGAAAATATGCTGTTCCACACAGGCCAGGGTGTTGGAATCCAATGAACTGGAGATAAAGGAGAAGGGAAGCACCAAAGAACTTGACAACTGAGGTAAGAGGGGGAGAAGCTGATGAACATGGTTTGAGTGCAAGGCCAAAAGAAGCACATTGGAACCATGCATGATGGTGGCTGAGATTCTGAGACATATGTCAATATGGTTATGTTTAAATTTTTATTCCTTACTTACCCAGTATAAAGTTGAGTGCCCATGGACATGAACATCTCAGTTCTTGAAGAGAAACTGAGATATAAGTCTAGTGGTTATGAGATGAATGGGACAGGAGCAAGGATGCTAGATAATGAAGTAAATCTCAGTCTCTTGAAAAGAACTCTTTATTGATGGTTAAAGTACCTAGATAACAAAGTAACTAAAGTGCTCGTTAGTCAGAGCAGAATGGCAACTTTTGACTAGGTACTTACATCTCAGTCTCTTGAAAAGAACTGAGATGTTTTTGCACATGAGCACCTACTATAAGGTGAGTGGAATAGCAATGAAAAATAAAAGTAATCAAGAGTATATTGCACAGTGTAATGACATCGTCATGGTGGCAATCTCATTGGCCTTCTTGGTCTTGCACTTGGACCATGCTTCTTATCACTTCTCGCTTGTACCTATTTCAGATTGTTCAGCCTCCTCCCTCTCAGATCATTTGGATTCCAACAATAAGTACATAGTTCATGTATGTCAGCCTTAGCTGACCAAAAATAATAGCATACCTTTGTTTTCTAGGTAGCACATATGTTAATAGAGTTCTTGAAGAGAAACTGAGATCATACTTTTGTTTTCTAGTGCTCCTGCTCCCTCCTGTTCATCTCATAATCCCAGAGGTTATGAGCCCTGATGCTCACTGTCATATACTCAGATACAGACATAATCTCCAATCCAACTTCTCAGAAGTCCAGATGTCTATACTCCACTCTATCTCCATTTGTAATATCTCTGTTTGTATATCCTTATGTCCAGCTCTCTGGCTATATCTGTACTCCTCCTGTGTTCTTGTCCATGGCACCTTGCTGTGTTGCCTAGATTTCTACCAAGGTTTCTAGCACCCTAAAATTTGTCATGTGTCTGCATGTTCCTCCTAACTTACCAGCAATGTCTGTGGCACAACCAGCTGAGACTCAAATTCCAACATTGACTTGCTGGCAAGGGTATGCATCAGGGAAATATAATTTACTACAAAGTGTTACAGAGTGCTATGGAGCACTCCATAGTACAATCCAACCCACTCATGACTTATGATTTGGTATCATAAATGATGAAATAAGGTGGCCACTGGACAATCAACAATATCAAGTATGCATGCTATGACAGATGGCGTTTTCGACAGGAATACAAACATCTCTCCTGCATGGAGCATGTCAGCTCAAAACCACTGAGATGTGTGGAGAGAACAAGAACTAACTAAAACAATGCACTCAAGAAGTGCAACGAGAGCAAACAACAAAGAATGGGTGGCTGTGTGCATCATCAACAGTACATTTGCATCTGACAATAAATGTTTCTCTCACTAATTATCACGGTTGGAGTCAGGAATATGACAAGGTTTCAGCTGATGCAGGCAGCATTTCACAAGTTGCCATATCTATGCCAATCAATGAAACATCTCAGCAGAGACAGGATGGTCAGAAATGCAGCATTGTCAAGGGTAAGAACATAAAGAGACATGACGTTGTAAAGACTACAATCTAGCTAGGCTGATAGTGGACTACCACCTAAGCTAGTATATGTCGAAAGCTTGCCTAGCTGCTATACTTGCAGTGCAAGAATGTTTGACCCAAGGGGGATGCTAATTGAATATAGTCCAAGTTGCCTAATATAGTGTGATAGGGGCTGATGATAGCGAGAAAGTTGCTGAAGTTGCCAAGATGGTCACCGAGGGTAGCGTGATGTATGCTGAAGCTGCGCATGGTGTGGGAAAATATTACTAAGCAGCGGTAGAGCGGTATAGCAGTATAGTGAAGGTGTTGTGTGCAGCGAGATAAGGATTTATTATGATTTTTGATAAGGATTGTTATTTTGTATAAAGATTGAAAACTATACCGAAAGGTAATAGTGACTTCTCCTACTGAGTATACAGTAGAAGGGTAGTGAAGTACTAGTCTCGGTAGGTAGGAATTTATATACCTAAGTAATAGCGACGGAGACGGAAGGGATAGGAAAACCACACAGTAGACATGTAATAAGGATGTACTACATGTTACAAAACATAAGGCAAGGAAATTTACATACCGGCATAGCTAGGTGGATATAGGATGGAACAGAATTCTTGAGCCTTTAGGTTGCCTAATGGGTCTTGGCAAGTCGTGGGAGCTGTGCACAGCACAGGAAAATTGCCATAGGGTGGCCGCTAAGCAGCAATGAGGCTGCCGGAGCTCGGAACAGAGCCAGAGATAGAGGTAACACATGGGAAATGGACTCAGTAAGGGACGGAGAGGCTGAGGGATATGGATAATGATAGGGGAGTACTCCTGGCTTGATACCTATATGAAAATAGGGTCATGTGAGCCTATAGCGAGTTTGGCTGTCACAACGTGTCTATTTGCAGAGCCGGATGAAAAAGACTGCTAATATTGTATCCCCTGAGCTGTTACTGTATTATATTGTCGAAGAGCAGTAGGGTTCAGGATAAAAGTTGTTGCTTATTAGCAGCTTGCTAATTAGCATGTTATTAACTAGCTAATAACTAGCTAATAACTCATCCCCAAAACCATGCTGCTAATAATGCTAATAACTCTCTATGGCTGGCCATGCCTTAGATATCCATGTATGCACTGCAGATCAGGTCAGGAATATCATTGTGAGACTTGAATCAACCCTCTTACTTGCTTCTACTGACAGATTATCAACCAGTTACCATAATATATTGTCATGTTTAAAAAATTTATAGCAATCAGTATGAGGCTACTGTGAGCCGGGAGCCCTCGTCTGTGTGTCGCACCTTCAACTAATGTCAGACTCCTGTGCTCTCAACACCAATGGCTCCCTCAAGGATGCTTCCAATATCACATTCTACAATGACCCTGATGACAATGTGCCCTTACCACCAGTCCCATCAAATGATCTTGACAGTATCATACTAGGCAAAACCATCAGCGAGTGCCTACAGAAGCCCATCCCTGCTGCACCAACAAACCCATAGCCTGTTAGTCTTCAAAATGGCCCTATGTCATATACCGGATTCTACACTTGACTTGCACTATAACATCCTGCTCATATCCACATCCTGCTCATATCCACATCCATCTAATCCCCACTTGATCCAGTTCATATATCCGATCCAATACACTCATCCGATCCATATCCGATCCGAGACACTCATCCGATCGAGATCCGATCCGAGACACTCATCCGATCGAGATCCGATCCGAGACACTCATCCGATCCATATCCGATCTGTGTTCATATCCGGACCCATTCCTGTGCACCTGCGCATTATCCTTTTTAGGATATACCTGTGCCACCGGTCTCGGTCATCCCTGCCTTCGCCTCTTGGTCATCTCTGCCTCCGGCTATCGGTTATCTCTGCCTCCGTCTCAATAAGCTGTTTCCATACAAGTTTCATCTCCGAGTTCATAGCCTGATGTTTTGCTGTACTTACTATTATGTTTCTGACATAGCCTTGGACTATGCTTACTTACCTTCCGGCATGCTACCTACAGTATATAAACTTGTAGTACTACTCCTGCAGACCTCAGTCTGATCATTACTTGTATCCTTACTTATTCTGCTGTCTATATAACTCTGTTTCCGTTCTCACTTGGGCTCCAGCCCTTGTAAGTCTCTGGCTCTGGACTATGGGAGTACTCCCTAGTCCGGAGCCTTGACTGTCTGTCCTATAATCACTTTCAGACTTTGTCCGATTGTAGTCCGTCTTCCATTCCACCTCCGACTCTACCTGCGGTAGTCTTCCTCTGTTAGTTTCTACTTCGGACCTCGTCCGAAGTAGTCTATACTTTCTCTACTTCACATCCGGGCCTACTCCTCCATAGTAGTTATACCACTTCCTCCATCCGTACACACATCCGTCCATCCGTCCATCCGTCCATCCGTCCATCCGTCCATCCGTCCATCCGTCCATCCGTCCATCCGTCCATCCATCCATCCGTCCATCTGTCCATCTGTCCATCTGTCCATCCGTCCATCCGTCCATCCATCTATCCGTCCATCCGTCCGTCTATCTACCTGTCCGTCTACCCATCCGTCCATCTATCCATCTGTTTGTCTGTTTATTCATCCGTCCATCCGTCCGCCCATCTGTGATCCACCCAACACTCCGCTACTCCTGCTCTCGGATCCTAGGACCTTCAGATCCTCGTACCTTCGGATCGGATCCTCATACCTTCGGATCGTCGGATCCTCGTACCTTCGGATCGTCGGATCCTCGTACCTTCGGATCATCGGATCCTCGTACCTTCGGATCATCGGATCCTCGTACCTTCGGATTGTCAGATCCTTGTACCTTCGGACCCTTGGTCCTATGGTCCTACAGTCCAGTCCTATTCTATCCTCCACCCTATTGTAACATCCCTCACTGTTCTACACTGGACTTCGTCCAAGTAGTCTTGTCATCATCTCCTATCATCCAGGAATAGTTCCGGCACATTCCCACACTCATCCGGAAGTCCTTCGGAGCTCTATTGAGCTATTCTGTCCTAGAGTTCGTCTGGACTACATCTGGACTTCACCAGAACTCTCCCTAGGACTTCATCCGAAATTAAGGGGCAATACTCGGGTAAGGGGCACAGCACATGAGCTGAGGCCAAAGCCCTTTATGATCCATTAACCCTCCGAGCACGTCTCTAACACCCTAAAAAGCACTCATTTGTCATGGTGTAAAGACTACAATCTAGTTAGTATGATAGCAAACTATCACCTATACTAATATATGTCGAAGTCTGCCTAGCTGCTATACTTGCAGAGCAAGAACATTTGACCCAAGGGGTTGCTGGTGGATATACTCTGCCAAACGCTAAAGTAAGATGTGTAATACTACTATTAGAAGTTGCCAAAGGTAGCAGTAGTGATGCCGCTGATAGTGCTGCAAATGCTGTGGATGCCAATGCTAAAGCATGCTGAGTGTGATGAATACCAATGATGCCAATGATACTGATGGTACTGGGAGGAGCGCTAATGATGAGCAGCATGATAGTGTATACTGATGACTATGATAACACTGTATGCCGAGGGATAGCGAAGCTCATGCAAAGAGCGACAGTGAGATTATGAAGATAACAATGATAGCGATACTTTCTCAAGGATAGCCAAGTGATAGTGAAGAGTATAGCAATGATAGCAATGATAGCATCGATAGCGATGAGTATTGTGGGATGGTGAAGACCATTAAAGAATTTAGGGATAATAGATTTCAAAGAGGATGTATTCTGAATAGCGATAGTGGTAGTGGTACAGGGATCCTGTTAAATATAATAGTGCTGTATGTGCTGCGGCACACGTTCTACATGTAATAAGGCTTGCCATGGGATTAGCAGTGGTAGATAGGAGTAAACTACACACCAAATGGAACTAGTAGGCATGGCATGGGCATTTGATGGGCATCAGCTTGTGGAACATGGCTCAGCACTGCAGTATGGTAACCTGGCAAGGGTGTGGTATCCTCAGTAACTGTATATATTGATGGTGGTAGGGTTAGGGGTGGTCGCACTATGCAGGATAGGGGCTAGACAATTATGGAAATACACATATGCAAGGCCAGCACCAGCTGGGCTGTCACAACGGTAAGGTTCGAAACTGATTTTTTCAATGGCTAACTGACGAAAAACCTAAGTCAAAGACTGATGTACCACCAAAGAAAGTCAAGGTGGGCCAATCCATTGGGTGGCCACATACAAGTGTCCTCGATGATGTCTTTGAGGCATACTACCCTGACCTGATGAGATGTGAACCCAAGGACCAGTGTTTTCGGTGTCTAGGCAAAGGTTGTGATTATAGCCTTGGTCATCCACAAAACCTCACCCATTGCCTCAAGCATGCAGCTGCTTGCAGTAAAGTGGATGATTCACTTCGTCAGGCTGCAAGCAAATACTTGGGTGGTGAAAGTGCCAGTGCAAAGCTTGATATCATGTTGAAGGCAAATGGATCACAGCCACGGGTGCCAGCACATAATTCTATGGACAAGCCAAAGGCTGAAATCATACCAACTAAATCTACAATGATCAAGCTTGACTTCAGGAATGCAGGCCGAAAGTTCCTTGGTCTTTGCATGGACCTTGCCATTGTCAAACTTATCTATGCTGCAGCTCTACCACCACACATCGTGGATTATCAAGAACGGAAGGATCTGTTCATGATTGTCAATAAATCATATTATCCATCATCAGGTTCAATCATCGCTGACAGCCATATTCCAAAGGAGGCTGCACATGTACAAGCACTAGTCATTGAATTTCTCAATTCACACTTTAACCTGACTGTCTTGTTCAACAGAGGAGGAACCAAACACCAACAGTCAGTGTATACCATACACTTCATGAGTCAACAACACCAGATGGACGGAGCTTCCTGATTCGAGGTGAGGAGAACTCTGATGAGTTGCACATGGGTGAGTTCCTTGCTCAGATGGTCCTGAGAGCAATTGACCTTGTTGGATGTAATCATTTTGCAGGTGTCATGTCTGACAATACAGGAAACACAAGAATTGCTCATCAACTTTTGTGTGCCGAAATCAAAACTCTCATCCAAGTTCCTGATATCTGCCATCACCTCAATCTTCTCTGTAAGGATCTCACACAGTTGAGCATGTTTTTGTCCATGAGTGTTCACCTTTTTTTTTTACTTGCAAGTTGAATTAATACCTTAATTTCATGTACAGATGATCAAGAATCTTTGATCAATAATCACCTACTTCTGAAAATCACATGTGGCCACTGATGCTCTGAACAAAGCCCACAAGTCACTAGGGAAACACATGGGTATGGGTAACACCGCGGTTCTTTGCTGACGGGTTTCACAGGTATGGGTACGGTGTTGGATATTCGTACCTGTGACTATACCGCGACCCTTTACCACGGGTTGACAGTGTTCGACGGGTATGACATACCAAATTGAGAACCTTGACAGCTACTGAACACCATACTATAATTCTCCATGTCAGCTTACTCTGAGTGATTGAGGATCACAACCCAATGCTATACTGATTTCTATCATGTCTTTTGTGCCCCTGTGAATCATTCTAGCAATTTATCAAGCTGACACTTTGCCACAGAGAAGCTCAAGTCACTACCATAAAGTCAAGGCAAAAACTTGAGACCAGTAAGTCTACCAAATTGTCTCCCCATGAAAACCAAGCTCGCAAAGAAGGCATCTGATGTCTGGTCTATGCAGTCACGCTCATCATCTAAGTCTATCTCGTCGTCCATCTCTGATAAGGCCAAGTCACTCAAAAAGGCTGTTGCAAAGGGTGCTTCGGCCCTGGTCCACCCCTTGAAGAAGGTCAAACAGTCAATTGCATCTCGGTCTGCTCGATCAAAACCCACAGAAACTGTTGATCTCACACAATCAAGTACTGATTCACTGGCCAGTGACGACAACAAAATAATGATAGGTGCATCTGATCCTGATCCTGATCCTGCTGCAGATCTTGGTGTGTTGCTTTTCATCAATTTTTGCATATCTGATTAGGCAATGATACAGACACTCTCCAGAAGACTTGGCAGTACCTATCTATAGCTTCTTTTCAGCTGATGTTACAGTTTGATACCACAATGGCTGCTTGTGTCATTTTTTCCCGTGTGGTGCACAGAAGTGTAAGACAGCTTTAGGTGGTGTGCGCCACTATCAGGATACAAAGGATAAGTCTTCGACCACTAATCTGAAGCACCATGCCATCGGATGCTTTGGCGAGGATGCTGTCAACAATGCCATGAAGGGCAAAGATGCTGGTGTTAATAGTGGCTCTGTCTATGCAGCATTTGCACGCCAAGGCCAACAGCCAGTCCATTACTCCCATCGGACACACAAAAATCCAGAAGTTCGGTAAACAATCTAAATCTGTGTACTTTTACATGCTAACATTGGTTTCAGTGCTCATCTTGTGAAATGGATCACTGAAAGTAATCGCCCAGTCAATATAATCAATGACCGTGAACTCCGCAAGCTTCTTTGTGCAGGTTGCCCAAATATTGAACTTCCATCACCTGATGTACTGTCCTGCAATATCAAAGTAGCATTTGAGAAGTGCAGTGAATGCATTGGACAGCTTCTCCATGTAAGCCTTTTGCTGATATCAGATATTTGGCTAACACAATGGTTAGGATCACCCTGGACACTTACACTTTGCCACAGATGCTTGGACTTCACCCAACCATCATGCCTTTGTAGTGTGGACAGTCCACCTCAAGTATGAGGGTAAAATGTTTTCATTTCTACTCGACATCATTGAAGTTGCTGAGGTACATTGCAGGCCATCCATATCAAATGCCCCACCAATCTTCACATGATATATCTTAGTCACATACCAGTGCTGCGATGGCAAAAGCCTTTCAAGCAATGCTTGAACACTTCAGGCTAACAAAGAGAGTAAGCTGATTCTAAATATTGCAGAAATCACGCTAACTTGAAGATTACAGATTCTTGCAGTAAATGCTGATAATGCAACTGCAAATGATACTCAAACAATGAAGCTCACAAGCCTCGATAACTCATTTGAGTCTGTCAACTGTGTTCGATGTTTTAACCACACTCTCCAGCTTTCTGCAAAAGCTTTGCTGAAGCCATTCAACTCTGAGTCATCATCAGCATCTGATGTTACGACTGGGATGGGCTCGTTGAACGATGGTTCAAAAGAGAACAGCAGTCGTTAATGTATCAACGCTTTACGTATAAAAGAATACTACATTGTCAGATGACTAAGACAGGTTCATGCTTGAAGCAAGACAAAACTGGCTAAGTCGAATATAATCGTGTTCGGACTAAGACTTAGGAGTGCTAAGACTTAGAAGACGACTTCACAATGACGACTAGAGTTGAGAGGCTCTAGCAAAGGATGTTCCAGGTAAAACCCAGTAAGATTCAAGTGAGGAATCTACAAGTACAAGAGGACCTTTAAATACTAAAGTACGTAGGGACTTTAGGGCAGGTCCGAGACAGCTACAAGTGGTAGATAACCGCATATGGTATACAATGACGTGAGTCAATAGAACGAGGTAGAATGTCATAGAATGTATGAGTCAATAGAACATCATGGAATAGTGACGTCAATAGAATATCATGGAACAAGACAGAACAAGGTATGAACATACAGTCAAGTGACTGTGGGAGAAAGGTGGAGGTCATATGACTGTGTAGCAGTACAACCGATAAGGTAATGGTGACATAAGCAAGAGAGAAGAAATGAATAGGGGCATACAACGATTGTAACATCTGAAGCCGATGATGATGTTGATGTGGCAGATAGTGATGAGCCACCACTTATATTAGATGATGATTCGGAAGTAGAAGAAGTTGACTTCACATCCGAGCTTGATGACACTGATGACGATATTGACGAGTTGGAAATGCTCTCGCAGGCCAAATGTGAGAAGATGTTAGATGAGACTGTCACTGTCAAAACAATTATTGCAAAGGTCAGCATCTCAAATCCCCATCTAATACTAGCTAATATTGATATGGTAGATCCGTGGTCTGTCTTTTGCTGTGATTCGCTCAACAACTCTCTTGCTCCCAGCATGGCGATGGGCATGTGTAGCATCGCACTTGAAGGAAAAGCTCATGCCTCATGATGTGGCAACACGTTGGAACTCCACATATGACATGCTGGTCTTCGCATTACAGTATCAGGCACCCATTGATCACATAACAAGTGATAAAAACCTCAAGCAAGCTAAAAAATATGAATTGGATGATGATGAGTGGAAAATTGTTGCTGACCTCATCACAGTTCTCTCTGTAGGTCTTGCTCATCATTCATATTTCCTTGTCTCACTTATTTCAATCCTTTTCAATCCACTAGCAATACAAGAAGGCTACCTTGTTCTTCTCTCAGGACTCAGCGAGCATTGCAGCTGTGATACCAGCGATGGACAAACTTGATAGCAAGCTCAATCAACAGACAAAGGATTCATATCACCCTGCAGTTATATCGGCTATGCAGCTTGCAAAGAACAAGATGGATTGCTACTGGAAAATTACAGATCTCTCTAATGTATACCGCATTGCCATGGGTCAGTCTTTCAAACTTTCATTGATGTCATTGGCTAATCATTTTCATAAAGTCCTACATCCCAGCCTGAAGCTCGAGTACTTCCATGAGCAATCCTGGGAGAAAGAGTGGATTGATACTGCTGAGTGGCTTGTTCGTGAAGAGTTTACTGATAGATACAAGAAATCTGCTGAGTCTACTGATGACACTGCAGTGGATGTGGTCAGTATCTGACATTTAATCCTACACTGACACTGACAACTGTACAGAATGAGGATGACTTTGGCGACTACTCACTTGGTTCCATGTCTCATACCACTAGTAGTGAGCTGGATGAGTTCCTTCGATTACCAACTGTGAAGATTAAGGACCCGCTTGCATGGTGGCAAAATGTCATATTCCATACATCCGATCCAAGATCTGATCAGATCTGATCAGATCTGATCGATCCTGCTTCTATCTGGACCACAGATCCGATCCGGATCACTCATCCGATGCGCTATGACTTCTTGTGTTCTAAGTCCACTGCATACTTGCTTCTATCCCCTTTCGGTGATCTACCTATACCAGTGTCC